>LR738715.1:12009970-12044450 GCA_902687465.1 Secale cereale | reverse complement strand
ACGGCCCTGAACACTTTATTGTTGCGTTCTTTCCATATACTCCAGGCCGCCGTCAGAAAGATCTCCATAAACATGGGCTTTGACCAGCGCTGTCGCCCGGAGTGCACGATTTGTAGGCGATCCCCTCCATACGTCCATTCCACTCCTAACCTCCTCCAGCAAGCTCTACTGAAAGGGCAACGAAAGAAAAGGTGTTCAACAGTTTCCTCCACCCGCCCTAAGCACATCACACATTCCACCCCATCCGAGATAGTGTAGTGCCTCCTTTTGAGCATGTTTTTAGTGTTCACACGGTCAGCCAGCAGCAGCAACGCGAACACCTTTATCTTCATCGTGCACTTGCTCTTCCAGATCCAGCCGAACGCTGCATCCGCCACAACTTCTCTGTAGTAGTTTCCATAGTATTTCCGGGAGGAGTATTCCCCCCCCCCCACAAGCATACCCACGAATCCGTGCGATCATCTTCGGGGTCGATTCCTCTCGTAAGGTCTTGTATCTCCAGCACCTCGTCGCGAGCTTGTTGGGAGAGGGGTAGATAAAACCCTTGCCGCATGTTTGTGATGGACATGAAGTTTTTGACAGACGCGTCTTCCATCGTGGTGAAGGAGAAAGCCCTCGGGTGCGAAGACTCAAGGGTTTCATCCAGCCATAGATCCTTCCAGAACATCATCGACGAGCCATCCCCCACCACGACCTTGGTAACCCCTCTGTACTTGTCATTTAGTTTCATCACATCTCTCCACCAGAAGGATCCGCAGACCTCTGCTGCGTGCGGGACCTGATGTTCATAGTACGTGTCCCAGATCAAAGTGCACCAGGGGGTGTCTTTCTTGTTGTAAAAGCAATGTAAAAATTTGAGGAGCAATCCTTCATTTTGAACCTTGATGTCCAAAACTCCTAGTCCTCCATGTTTCTTAGGTCTACACACCAGATCCCAGGAGGCCAGAGGGTTGCATGTTTCCCCTTGCTCCGTCTTTTTGCGCCAGAGATATCTACGATGAATCTTGTCCAAGTGCTCTATTAGTTTGAGCGGGAACTTAAGCGTGCACATTGGGTAAATCAAGAGGGAGGTGATCAACGAGTTAAGCAGTGTCGGTTTACTCCCTTGATTCATCAAACACAGCGAGGAGGAAAGCCTGCGTTCCGCTTTCTCCACAATCGGCATGAGCTCGCTCACCGTGGGCTTGGTTGTCCCCATGGGCAGTCCCAGGTACGTGAATGGCATCGCCCCAACAGAGCATTGCCATATCTGTGCCAATTCTGCAACTAGAGATTCATCCATATTAAGTGGCACTAGTATAGACTTGCTAAAATTTATCTTGAGTCCAATCGAGTCCGCATAGTCAATTAGGATCTGTTTCATGGCGCGCGCCTGGGCCGGACTCGCCGGCATGACCAGGATGGTGTCGTCGGTGTATTGCACCACTGGGTAGTCCATCACAGCACGTGATGGGATCGACAACTCGACTAATCCACGCCGGTATGCGTCATTGATAGCTGACTGCAGCAGATCGGCCGCCAGTACAAATATGAGGGGGGAGAGCAGGTCTCCCTGCCGTACCCCACAGTTGCAATCGAACTGTCGGCCCGGGACCCCGTTCAGAAGCACCGAGGATTTGCTTAAGCCGAAGATGTTTTTGATCCATCCAAGCCATCGATCATCGAAGCCCATGTGTTTCATTATCGTGATCATAGCAGAGTGATTGATGATGTCAAAAGCTTTTGCAAAGTCAAGCTTGAGCAAAACTATGGGTTTCCTGGAGCTTAGGCATTGATAGATGTACTTGAAGGCCCACGCTAGGCAATCTTGGATGGTACGGGTACGCAGAAAACCATATTGGTTTTTTTGTATGATTTCGAGGACAATTTTCTGCAACCTGTTCGCGAGCACTTTGGTGATGATCTTCAGACAACAGTTCAGAAGAGTAATCGGGCGGAAGTCATTAGCCGATTCAGGAGAATTGGTTTTTGGAATTAGGGTAATGAACCCTACATTGATGCTGGTGATGTCGAGATTGCCGTGGTAGAAATCTTCACACAGTTTATAGAAATCCTTTTTAACAATGTTCCAGCAGGTTTTGATGAAGTGACCGTTGAAACCATCTGGGCCGGGGGCACGGTCTGCTGGCATGGATTTAACCACTCCATCTATTTCAGCATTGGTGAAGGGGGCTGACAAGGCTTCAAGGCCATCCACCTTTTTGATGATCGAAGCTAGGTTAAATTTCATGGCTGGGGGAGAAGAATCACCAAGCCTCTCTTTGTAAGTATTGAACAGTACCGCCTCCTTCGATTTAGGATCCGTGACCACCGAGCCGTCCTGCAATTTTAAGGAGGAGATAAAGTTTTTTCTATAGCGTCCGGTGGCCAAGGCATGAAATAGCTTCGTATTTTCTTCACCAAACTTGATATATCTGATCGTACATCGCTCCCTCCAGTATTGATTTTGGTAGCGTATGAGTTTGAGTAGATGGGCTTTGACAATAAGCCTGAAGTTTTTTTCTGGCACCGTGAGAGGTCGCTGGTCCTCCAGCCCATCTAGTTCCTCGAGGGCCCAATTACAGTTTTGAATGAGGATCGAGAGGCAGGAAATCCCTTTGCTCCAATTTTTGAGATCATATCTCAGCCTTTTCATCTTTTTACACACGAGGGCAGAGATGTTTTTGGCATAGCAATGCTTGTCCCAAGATGCCTGTACCACTTCAAGAAAACCCGGGTGGTTAGTCCAATAATTTTCAAAACGGAACATCTTACTCTTGGGTATTACAGTCTTAATGCTAACCACACACGGGGTGTGGTCAGACACAGGTTTACCGAGCGGAGTAGCAACTGTATTCGGGTATGTTTGGGTCCAATGACACGATGAAAGGAACCAATCCAGCTGCTCAAGTAGGGGATCATCTTGCATGTTGCTCCATTTGTAGGAGCGCCCTTTTAGTGGGATTTCAATCAGGGCTTGAGCACGTATAATATCATTGAAAATAAATATATCATTGGCATCCCCCCCCCGGCTTGTTTCTGTTGCTGGATGATCGTATATAGTTGTAGTCTCCTACAAGGAGCCAGTCTGCTGTGTCCGGTATTACCAGCTCATACAACCAATTAGTAAACAAGATTCGATCATCCCCTCTGCAAGGTCCATAGATGTTAAACAGCGTCCAGACATGGCCAGCTGTCTTTGAAGTGAAGTTGACGCCTAACGCGAAGAAATCCGAAAAAACCACATGACCATCAAAAACTGAACTATTCCAGATAGTAAGCAAGCCTCCAGAGGCACCACGCGAAGGAATAAAAGCAAATTTGTCGAGACGACGCGGACAAAAGGTCTTAACGAAAGCATGATCAAAAGAGCTACGCTTAGTCTCCTGTAGACAAACGATATTACAACCAGAAGCTGCGATCGCATTCATAACTGCTAGAGTTTTATCATCCGAGTTTATTCCACGGATATTCCACACCAGTACATTCCAATGCACCTGGCGGGACATGTGAGCTAGGTGGTGGAGGTAGTGGCAGTGGGTTGCTCATCCTCCTGTGGCGCCATGAGTTTGGCCGGAGAGAGCTCTTCTACTGGAATGCCGCAACGCACCGTGTTGATCGTCTGAAGAAGCGAGATGGGTGTTGGGGGTGGAACAGTAACAAACGCAGAGTTCAGTGAGGTCGTTGTAATCCTGGGAGGAGCAGCTGGGGCCTGACGGGGCTTGCCATTGCTTTTGTACGGACGAACTTCAACCATGGAGGGGGCTCGGAACCCGTCGTATCTGTTATTCCTGGTACTGCGCCTGAGTGGTGCAGACTCACCTGCGTACTTCTTCTTCTTTTCAGTGTGCTTCAGAATCAGAGATTCCTCGATAGGATCAGTGGGCATGTCATCAGAGCCCTGAAACTTGTCATGTGGCGTCGCACGTGTGTCCACTCCAGACGGAAACATCTGGCTGATTAGTGGGGCAAAAGCTTCCTCCAAACTGCGTTTATCCAGCCTGACCATCTGAAACTCTGTCTTGTTGGCAATTGGGGTATACCAAGTCTTGATAGCATGGGCAACAAACAAGTATTGAAGCTATTGACAAAAAAGAACTGCCTTCTCCGGGTTGCCAGCTGTCGGGAGGAGCATGGGAGGCATGGGCTTGTATATATGCTTCCTGAAGAAGGAGATCAGTTGGGAAAAAGGCAGTACACGGAGATTTGCATCCTCCGCTTCTCCTCTGACAAACGTTAGACTGCTGCGGTGTGCTCCCAGGACAATATCTTCAGCTGCAAGTTCCACCTGAGCGACATGCGCATTCCAAGCATCGAGCCCATCATCGTATACATTGTCTTCAGTCGTCACGCCATCCATCATGGATGGGCCAGTATATTCAGTAATCTGACGCCAGCTCTCACCTTGATATTGAGGTGGGATTTCCGGCCAGGGCTGCCAGCCATTGGCCATCTGCTGCTGTGTAGGTGGTTGAAGATCCTGCCCCCAAGCAGCATTCACCTGTTGCTGCTGTGCAACCATTGCTTCAAATGAAACTTGCTGTGAAGCCGTCAGGTATGGCAGCTCTCTCGGATGCGGCGAGGCATTCATTGGCGGTGGCGGCTCTTCTGTGCCCGCATTAGGTGGATTGGTTGGCCAGTTCGTCAGGATGTATACATGGATCGTCCAAGATCGACCAAGGCCTCCAAACACATTGGCTCTCTTAATGATCAAGCTATGCGGCACATTAGAAAACTGGTTGATGAGAACATGGACAAGAACTCGAGTCTTCACTTGTCCTGGGTTGTGCCAGATCTCAAAGTTGCCAAAGCAGCTGACAGCTTTGTTCACGTAGTACTCATTCTGATAGACAAGAGGAAAACCAAGAAACACTACCCAGGCTACTGCTTCAAAGATTGGTATGCGCATGTTGGGTCCTTCATCATGGCGAGAAAAGTAGAAGGTTCTATCCTCATCTATCGGATGCGGCCCAGTTGTGATTAAGAAATCCCTGACAGCTGCTGATCTAAAACCTATCATCCCAACTCCTAGATGAAAGATATCAGAATAGATCACCTCAGCATTGAAGTCCTCGGCCAGGATTTGAAGGATTTCCGCAAGCACCATGGGTCGTTGCAGATCAGGCGTCGGAGGGTTGGTGAGGACGAGCGCGAAGTTTTCATGGTGCAGCGGTGGAGCGCCTACTACCATCATGTTCCTCTGAAGCCTATCAGCTGGGCCGTTGAAAATGGCGAGAGGGCCAGGGATGAACTGGTAAGGCATAACAGGGAAGTTCACCATGGGGGGAGGAGCGGTGGTGCTAGCAGGCGGATGAGCCGATGAGGATGTTGGGGGTGTCTGGCGATTCGGTACTGGGGGTGGCAAGTTGAGCAGGCAAGGACTGGAATTGATAGATGCAGTAGGGCGTAGGGTAGGAGGAGGCGGACCGTCACCCCCAATAGGCAAGGTACCCGTGTCCTGGCACTGTGTATCCCCTGATTTGGTTTTCCATTCCTGTTTTTGCTTCGTGTTTCTTCCATTGCCCAAACATTTCCCTGCGGGAGGCGATACTATACTATTTTTTGGCCTCCATACCAAATTTTGTATCTTAGGATATTGCTTCCGTTGGGATACACTAGGACGTTGGTGTGTTTGAGTATGAGTATTCCTGGGGTTATCGGCGGCAGGGAAGTAATGGGTTTTAGGTTTCCAAAGAAAATGAGGAGAAGTTCCATCTATGCAATATTGAGCAACGTGGCCTAGATAGCCACAGGATGAACACAAGAGCCGTGGGCACTCAAAAAATAAGTGGTGAGGCGAGTCACAAGTCGTGCAGCTAGTTTGGCCCAGCCCAGCATAAGCTGGGAGATGGATCAAATGCGGGTGGCTTCGCCCCTCAGTACAGTTGTCTGAAAGATGGCCCAATTGACGACAATCAGCACACAAATTTAAACGTCGAAAGATTACCTCCGAAGGCGGGATGGATTTCAATTTCCAGATTGAAGCAATTTTCTCATCAGAATATCCAAACACCCGTTGATCCAATATATGGAATAACATGAAATCTGGGATATGTTCCCATTTCCTCTGCTCGAAATAAATACCTTGAAAAGCCATGGTCCCGGAAGACGGGGGAACTTTAAATGCTGTTTGAAAACTACCCAGAATAATGCTATCCTTGTCTGGAAGCCGAGGACACGTATCAATCAACTGATCCGGACCAAAAGTAAGATGTTGTGAAATTGAGGGCTTTCCTTTCTCATGCGAATGATCCACAAGATGCTCATCATCAAGTGTAAACCCAAATTTTGAAAGTTCCCCATTAGCTGAATGATCCTTACTAGCACTTTTCTTGAGGAAATTAAGATTGGGTTTGATGGCAATGGGGGTGCGAGTAACCACCTCATGAAGTTCATCATCTAAATGCCAACCATTGTCCAAACTAGCATAATTCACGGAGGGTTTGAACAAATGGAAGTGACAGACAAATTCTGGCCAGATCCGATCTTTCATTTATATATGAAGTGTCCCACTCGGTTAGAAGCGACTAAGAAACGAAAAGATCTTTTACCCAATTGAAGACTGATCAAAACATCGGTCTACACCCTAAGGAGGCATTGTAGGATACATTTTTTCCTAAATTTCTTTCGTAGACATGTTTGGAACATCTATTTGAGCATGCAGAACAAATTTGGGGCGATTTGAAGGTGGTGGAAAAAATCATAATAAGCCTTGCAAGCAAACGACTAATTTGTTAGTCACGAGGTGATGTATTACGGAATGAGTAAATAGAGTTACCGGTAACGATATTGAGCTAGGTATGATGATACTGACGATCGAATCTCAGGCAATTAACATACACTACAAAAAACCTGTTAATCCATGACGAATTTCTGGTGACATTCTCGAAAACCGTCACCGATAATGACTGTTTTCTCTGGTTCGTCATGGAAACCGTCATGGACCAACAACATAAGGATCGCGATCAAATTGCTAGTCTCATTATGACTGACAACGAGGGACTGTCACCAAATCCGTCATGGATCGACCATCTAGGCCCACCGTATACACCATTATGACCGTCACTGATGGATGATGCTTATATGTCATGTGTGTCGCATGTTTGCCCCACATGTTAGTCACATACGATCAGTATAGGGATTGCCTATCGCTCTAACTGCCAGGAATACATGTAATTGCAAAAACTTAACCACAGATTATAACAAAACTTACAAGTAATTGTTGATTTTATCAAAATCATAGTTGTTGATTCTAACAAACTCGAGCGCACAAATACACATAATAGTTAGGTTTTTTTGGTAAAAGAAAATTCATAACTACTGATTCTAACAAAATATTCAGTGCACAAGCACTCGATCGTGCTGTAAATCAACCATTAAAGCAGCTCCTTACCAATTGTAGTAGTTTCTCTTTATACATACCTATAGTATTAAATTATGGTAAAAATCTTTCCCTAATAATAAAGCAGATAGTGCTTCTGCCACCGCTCATCGTCGCGGTGTTTTTTTTATGAAAAACCCCTTGTCTTTTACAAAAATAAACCCACAGTCCAGTAAATAAGTGGGAAAAAACGTTTCGCATGTCTGCCCTACCCGTGGGTGCGCTTGAAAAAAAACACCCACGAGTCGAGCTACCGCGTCTCGCACCCCGCTTGGATCCGCTGCCTCGCCGCCGCCGACCTGGATCCTCCGCCACACCATCCTCCGCCGAGCCGTGCCGCCGTCCTCCCCCACCTGGCATGTCTCCTCTCCGCCATGCCCTTCTCCCCGCGCCGTCTGAGTCCTCCGCGCGTGGTTCACCAACGCCGAGGCCCAGGCTGCCGTGCTCCGGGCCCGCGCCGGCCGGCTCGAGTGCGCGCCGCCGACCGCGACGAGCTTCTCAACACTATCCTCGCCGCCGCGGGCAACAGCCGGGAGTTGGAGGACGCGCAGGAGCGCGTCAGATCCGGCCTCGGCTTACGGTGACACGCACATGGATACTCTGGCGAATTGGGCCAGCCCAATTAACCCTCCTGCCAGCTCCGGTTTTACAAAGCTACTTCATGCTTTCACGGGAGCTCCCAGCCACTCAGCTGATTAGCAATGCTTGCAGTAGAACAACACGCATCTAACAATAACTTAGTACAACCGTACAACCGAACTTGTCTACTCTATTGAACTGGAATTAGTTAATGTAGTTAACATCTTAAAAACAGTGCATATATTTTCTAAAAGTGTATATTTTTTGAAAAAGTGCAACCATTTTTTGAATTTCTGAACAAAATTTCGTAGATAGGAATATTTTTTGCATATACGAACAAAAAAAAGTGCAACTGCAGAAAATGTTTTCCAAAAACGTGAAGTATTTTTTGAATTGTGACCAAATTATGAAATTCTGATCAAAATTTTAAACTATGAACATTTTTAAATTTTTAAAAAATATAAAGAAATCACTTTTCATGAAATTACGAAAAAATATAAATCACGATCATTATTTTAATTTGTGAACAAAAAGCTCAAATTGGAACTTCATGAAATATCTAATAAAAATTTGAATCCATTAACTATATAAAATTCCTGAACACTTTTTCATACATGAATGTTTTTGAATTTTAGACCAAATTTTGCAACCGCTAACATTTTTTGCAATTCCAGATTTTTTTTGAAATATGAAAATTTTCTTCATTTGTGAACAAATTTTGAAATGCATGAACATTTATTGAAATTCCTGTACATTTTTTAAATTTGTAAATATATTTTAAAAAAGTCGAACCTTTTTTAAAAATATGAACGAAAATTGATTAAGAAACAAAAATTGAGTTGAAAAAGTAAAAAAGGAAAATAAAAGAAATAGAGAAACGAAAAGAAAAGAAAAAAAGAAAAAGATAAAGGAAAAGAAAAGAAAGAAGAAATAATATAGAAGAAAAATAAACAGAAAACTATATAGCAGAAAAAAGAAAAACCAAAAAGAAACAGGGAAACCGGTTCAGGGAACTCTAGAAGGTTTCCACAACCGGAACCTGCTGCAACAAGTTAATGGGCCAGGCCAGGTCATCGCTCCAGGTCTGGGGGAAAGGCAGATACTTTGTCGCATTGTGCGTCCAATAGAAATTTCTACATGCTTTCTACTGGTTTTGTTCGTTTTTCTTTTTTCAAATTTCCTTTTTCCATTTTCTTTTCTGTTTTACTATTTTATTTTCCATTTTCATTAATTTTGGAACATTTTAAAATTCGTGAAATTTTCAAATCCATTAAGTTAATTTCAAATTCGTGAATTTGTTTCACGTTTGTGAACATATTACTATGAGCTGGAAATTTATAGAGATAAAATCCACGTATGGCTCTCCCTCAGTAGCGCACATAATTGACTGGCCAAGTAGATTAGCGTACATCTTTCTTTGTTAAAAAAATATTGTGTAAATTTATGTATCTTCATTCAGGACCACAAGCATACACAATTATTGCACACCAAGTTTTGGAAAATACACCTTTAATATTTTCCAAACACACATTGAGCATTTTTTAAAATACACATTCTCATTTTTCTTTCGAATTCATGACGACATTTTTTAAATACACATTGACATTTTTTTAGCACATAAGAAACATTCATATGATTCTTGTTGGGCGCTGTAAAAAATGATACAGTTTCGCAAAAGCTATGACGTACACATGTTTTCTAGAGAGAACAAGTCTAGTTTGATGGCGAAACTAATGACGCGTCATCCATTGGCATTTAAGTTTTCTTCTATACTCTATGTTTAGGCCTTATACAAGAAAAGGAAAGAAAATACAAACACGAGGGCGCCAAGACTCGACCTCAAACATGGAGTTCTTTGTTTTTTTAATTCTGAAAATTCAAAAGGAACTTCGAAAAGCATGAAAATTGACATGGTATCACCATATAATCCTTCTAGGGCGTGGTAAAAATTTGAGAAAGTTTTGTAAAAGCTACCACGTACATTGCTTAGAAATCGATCCATCTCCAAGGAAGACACATGGTTTTGAGAGAGAACGGGTCTAGTTTGAAGACGAAGCGACCCATGCTTCATCCTTTCGCATTGGAATTTTTTCTACACTCAAGATATACCGTTTCATGATACGTTCAAAATCAGGCAGTTTTTGGAATTTGTTTACTTTATCACAACATTAAGTGCATTTCTAGACATTTATCAGATATACTTCAAATTTGACTTCAAGAGGGAACGTTATGCTTGATTGTGGGTTCATGCCCCTCGATGTCTAGCTTGAGTGACAGAAACATGAGTCTAGGGGATGTGCTGTTGCCACAAGGGGGAAAACAATGGTGCTTGTGCCCGCGGGTGCAATGATTGTTTACTTTACGCAAAGTTCTTTTAATGCAGTTGTCTGTTGCTTTGAGTTTACACTATGGGTGGGACTCGCAACTTAATACCAGCGAGATATTCTGGATAGATATCTCAAGGTGGATGATTAGTAGTAGATGCAGATGGATTTCGGTCTACTTGCCTTGGCGTACCGCCCATGCTTTAAACCTCTACCTTTCTTGCAACATAGTTAGCATTGGTTTGCGCACATAATTCTGTCAATTGCCCAGCTGCAATTCGTTCACCTCACATAGCTGTTTTATCGTCTTTTGGGAGAGAGACATCACTAGTGAACATCATGGGACCCCGGTCCATATTACCATCATTGATCACATCCGCTATTTACTTTCAGCTTTTACTTACTATTGCAGCAATACCTATCATTATTATCACTTGCGTTTGATCCTTTGTAAACGACAAGGCCGGAGGGATTGACAACCTCTCTGTACTCGTTGGGAGCAAAGTTATTTGTATCTGTGTGCAGGTCCACGTTGATTGCTAATATCTGGCGCCGTTAGCAGTTGACACCTTCTTGTTGAAACTGGGAGTCTCAGGGAAATCAATCCTTGGTATCTTTGCCAAGGGAAAACTTCCGCTACACTGCATCTCAAACCTTCCACTTGGGGTAACCAACGAGGGGCGAGAAGCCATCAACATCCCCCCTAGTCCCACTCTTCTGGATGCGCTCTCCGTCCCGTCGCTGTCGGTCACCGTCCCCGTCGCCATCGTAGCATCCGTACTCGCCCCCCGGTCCAGCAGAAAGCCCGTCGCCCCTCGTAGCAAAAAAAGGCGCCGTCTTGAAGCACACCGGCACCCCCTGTCGTGGCAGCACGTAGCAGCCGCCATCGGCGCTGCACTGGCGTGTCACCGACGCAGCTCTCAACGTCGCTGCTCGCTGCCATTGGCGAGTCAGGTTAAAGCTTTTTATCTCATCGGTTGAAGCTTTTTCTATTGCCCATTGAAGCTTTTCTAGCGGATTGAAGTTTTCCACCGTGCCAATTGAAGCTTTTTTCACCTGAGCTTGAAGCTTTTTTCACAAAGGGTTGCAACTTTTTACTCTACGGTTGCAACAAAAACACAGAGAGACGCCATGGTCGTCTTCGAGGAGGATTTCTCAATCTTTGGTTGAAGCTTTTTCATCTGCGGTTTGAAGCTTTTTGTCAAATGGTTGTAACTTTTTCTGTATTTTGTTGTCTGGTTGAAGCTTTTTTATCTGCTGGATGTAGCTTTTTGTGTCCATGGTTGTTGCACGGGAAAACGCCGTTTGCAACTCTCCCAGTACCGCGGTTGCAGCTCCTCCCTGTGGCCATGGTTGTAGCACGGGCACCTCGGTCCTCCCCGCATTTGGCCTATCGCCGGTTGCAGCAAAAAGGGAATAGAGGAGGAGGAAAGGGAAGAGAGGGAGAAGGAAGAAGGGTAGCTTCTGGTGCCGCGAGGGGACGGCAGCTCGGGGGAACACCGGCGAGGCGGGATCTGCAAGGTGGGAAGAGAGAGAAGACATAGAAGAAACAACGAGCAATTGGAGAGAAAGCTAGAAGGGGATAAGGCCGTGTGATTGGGCCCCACCACCCCACGTGTCACGACTTGACTTGCTGCAGCGCTCGCGCGTGGATGAGACCGGCGGAACGGTTCGGCCGGTGCCCCGGCCAGAAACGATTCCCAAAAATAAATAGAAAATGTAAAGGTCATTCCCACCTTCTCAGACTGTAACAAGAGGCGTGCGTCCAAATCTCGAACCCTTTTCATTGTTGGATTACTCGCGTCGAGATCTTTAAAACTAAATTTCACCTTGATAGTTTTGGCGTTTTTTCCACAAAGAAAAACGGACGAAAAACCGAACCGAAAGCACGTTTTTTTCTTTACGAAAGAGGCATCACTATGCCTCTTGGGGAAGTAAATCTGTGCTCCACGAAAACTAAATATGTGCCTCTCATAGGATGGAAAAGAAAGAAAACATTTTTTTTGTTTCAAGAGACACTAATATATCTCTCGTGGAAGCAAATTCATACCTCTCGCGTAACGAAAAAGGAGATATTTTTTCCAGTTTCAAGAGGCATGACTGTGCCTCTCAAGATCGTTTTGCCTAGTTTTCAAGAGGCACGGCTCGTGAAAGCAAATCCGTGTCTTTCGCGATTTTTTTTTTTGTTTTCAAGGGGCACGATTTTCGCATAATTTTGGAAACATGTTTTTTCACATAAATTTTTGGGTACAAAATTAAGAAAAATCCGGGAAAACTGAAAAGCAGAAAGAACCAAAAAAATCATCTAAATAGCTGAAACATGTGCGAAAAAATATTTTTTTTCTATGGTAGCGCCTAGAGAGCGACACGTGACAGCGGCTGAAAGCGTGTCACTTGGCGCGCTCTCAGCCCATCACAGGTGATCCTTGAGGGGCCCCCGAAGGAGTACTTTGCTAGTTGCTCGCGGCGAGAAGGGAAAAAGGACGCCCCTATATCTCGCCTTCGGGAGCTTCTATTTGGAGCGTCAGGCGGTGGCAGACATGCCAGCGCACCTCCTCTCCTCCCCGCGCCCCTATTGGCCCGCCCCATGAGCCAGTTTTTCTATTTCGTTTTTTTAGATTTTCGATTTTTCCTTCCTTAAAATAATTCCAAATTTAAAACAATTTCCATATTTCAAAAAAGAGAATTTTCGAAATATGTTTCAGAAAACAAAAGGTGTTCATAGTTTAAAGAATGAACATGATTTCGAAAAAAAAATGCCCGTGTATTGAAAAAATTCGTGAATTCCAAAAATATTCATTAATTTCCAAAAAAGATTCATTGATTCAAAAAATGTTCACCGATTCAAAAGTTTATTTCAAAAATCTGCGTGCTGATGGACAAAATTTAAATCAATGAACATTTTTATTAATCTGATGAACAAATTTTGAATTCGAGAACATTACTAAAATTCAATGAACATTTCTCGCATATGATGAACATTTCTTTAAAATTCAGGAACATTTTTGGATATGATGATTTTTTTCTTAGTTCGATGAACAAATTTGAATTTTACTTTTTTGAATATGTTGAACATATTATAAAAGTTTCATGAAATTTTTTAAAAATATGATGAACAAATTTTGATTGCGATAAACAAAAATTGAAAGGTTTTCTAGAACCGAAAAGGAGCAAATATGGGTCGGCCCACTTGTTGCTATGGGGGAGCATGGGGCGTGCGCATGTTCACGCCCGCGTGCACTGAATAGGGGAACCCATCTTCAGCGAGTCGATCTTCCGACTCGCTGAAGGGGCGAGCGAGATGGGCAGCCCACGCGCGCCGCAGGTCGAAGCCTTTTTTTGTTTTTGGTTTATTTTTGTATTTTTGTTTATAATTTAGAATATTCTGAATATATACTCACTTTGTCCGAAAATACTTGTCATCAAAATGAATAAAAGGGGATGTATCTAGATGTATTTTAGTTCTAGATATATCCTTTTTTGTCCATTTTGATGACAAAATTTTTCGGACCGAGGGAGTATTACAAAAAAACACTCAACAAAGCACATTTTAAAATGTTGAATAAGTATTTAAAAATATTGATGCAGCATTCATAATTTTTTTGAACATGTGTAGAATAAATGTTGATAGTGTATTAAAAATGAATTTCTTTACCATGTACTCCCTCCGTTCCGAAATATAAGTCTTTCTAAAGATTCCAACAAGTGACTACATACGGAGGAAAATGAGTGTATCTACACTCCAAAACATGTCTGCATACATCCATATGTTGTAGTCCATTTGAAATGCCTAAAAGACTTATATTAGGAACGGAGGGAGTATATAAAAATGCAAATCATGCATTTTGAATAAAATGTTGAATAGATGTTTGAAAAATGATAATAAAGCATTTGGAAAAAGTTCTATGTGTCTGGCTTCGGGCACATGGACAACAGCCGCAACTCCGGCTTCTGTGGCTCCTCTGCGTCGGCCTCTGCCTCCGTGTCGAGTTTGGCGAAAAGCATGCCGGTCGGCGCCCTATCGAATGAACTATCGGTATGCCTCGACTTAGGCCTCATCCTGGATGGACTCCAGGATTGCTTGCTGCTGCGCCATCTCTGCTGCGTGGGCGCCCGCAAACTCTGCCATGGTGTCCTCCATGGCGTCCTCCATGTCGAAGCGCACAGTCGGCGCGAGCTCCTCCTACAACAACTCTGCGCTGTCCTCCTCCGGATCCCCCACGTACTCCTCCGGATCCACCACTTCCATAGGAATCGGCTGATGCCCCTCTTCCTCCTCCATCTCATTCTTCTCCCCCAGCTTCGGCGAGTCCGAAGGCAGGCCCTCCTATGATGCGGGTGGCGGCGGCGCGCCTCGGTCGAATCTCCTCCTGAATCTAGAACCGGTGCTCTGACGTTAGCATTGTTGGTGAACGTAGTATTTTAAAATTTCCTACGATCACGCAAGATCTATCTACCAGATGCATAGCAACGAGAGGGGAGAGTGTGTCTACGTACCCTCGTAGACCGGGAGCGGAAGCGTCAAGTGACGCGGTTGATGTTGTCGAACTTCTTCGCGATCCAACCGATCAAGCACCGAACGTACGGCACCTCCGCGTTCAGCACACGTTCAGCTTGATGACGTCCCACGAGCTCTTGATCCAGTTGAGCTTCACGGGAGAGTTTCGTCAGCACGACGGCGTGGTGACGGATATGATGTGATCACCGGCGCAGGGCTTCTCCTAAGCTTCGCGACGGTACGACCGAGGTGTGATTCTGTGGAGGGGGGCACCGCACACAGCTAAAACAATTCAACTTGTGTGTCTTTGGGTGCCCCCCTGCCCCCGTATATAAAGGAGCAAGGGAGGAGGGGCCGGCCACCTCCTATGGTGCGGCTAGGGAGGGGACTCCTACTAGGAATAGGATTGCAATCCTATTCCTAGTAGGATTCACCGGAAGGAAGAAGGGGAAAAGGATTAGGAGAGGTGGCGCCCCCCCCCCCAATCCTAGTCCAACTAGGATTCCTAGGTGGGGGCGCCGGCCAGCCCTATGGGCTGCCTCTCTCTCACCCTTTAGGCCCACTATGGACCATCCCCTCTCGTAGGGGGTTCCGGTAACCCCCTCCGGGATTCCCGATAAATCCGAAACTTTTCCGGTATACTTCCGGTGTCCGAATATAGCCGTCCAATATATCAATCTTTATGTCTCGGACATTCCGAGACTCCTCGTCATGTCCGTGATCTCATCCGGGACTCCGAACTACCTTCGGTACATCAATACTTAAAAACTCATAATACCGATCGTCATCAAACGTTAAGCGTGCGGACCCTATGGGTTCGAGAACTATGTAGACATGACCGAGACTCATCTCTGGTCAATAACCAATAGCGGAACCTGGATGTTCATATTGGCTCCTACATATTCTACGAAGATCTTTTATCGGTCAGAACCGCATAACAACATACGTTGTGTTGGAAATATGCCCTAGAGGCAATAATAAATTGGTTATTATTATATTTCCTTGTTCACGATAATCGTTTATTATCCATGCTAGAATTGTATTGAAAGGAAACTCAGATACATGTGTGGATACATAGACAAACACCATGTCCCTAGTAAGCCTCTAGACGACTAGCTCGTTGATCAATAGATGGTTACGGTTTCCTAACCATGGACATTGGATGTCGTTGATAACGGGATCACATCATTAGGAGAATGATGTGATGGACAAGACCCAATCCTAAGCCTAGCACAGATCGTGTAGTTCGTATGCTAAAGCTTTTCTATATGTCAAGTATCTTTTCCTTAGACCATGAGATTGTGCAACTCCCGGATACCGTAGGAATGCTTTGGGTGTACCAGACGTCACAACGTAACTGGGTGGCTATAAAGGTGCACTACAGGTATCTCCGAAAGTGTCTGTTGGGTTGGCACGAATCGAGACTGGGATTTGTCACTCCGTATGATGGAGAGGTATCTCTGGGCCCACTCGGTAGGACATCATCATAATGTGCACAATATGTGATCAAGGAGTTGATCACGGGATGATGTGTTACGGAACGAGTAAAGAGACTTGCCGGTAACGAGATTGAGCAAGGTATCGGTATACCGACGATCAAATCTCGGGCAAGTGCTATACCGATAGACAAAGGGAATCGTATACGGGATTAATTGAATCCTTGACATCGTGGTTCATCCGATGAGATCATCGTGGAACATGTGGGAGACAACATGGGTATCTAGATCCCGCTGTTGGTTATTGGTCGGAGAGTTGTCTCGGTCATGTCTACATGGTTCCCGAGCCCGTAGGGTCTACACACTTAAGGCTCGATGACGCTAGGGTTATAGGGAAAGTATGCACGCGGTTACCGAATGTTGTTCGGAGTCCCGGATGAGATCCCGGACGTCACAAGGAGTTCCGGAATAGTCCGGAGGTAAAGATTCATATATGGGAAGTCCTGTTTTGGTCACCGGAAAAGTTTCGGGCGATATCGGTAATGTACCGGGACCACCGGGAGGGTCCCGGGGGTCCACCAGGTGGGGCCACCAGCCCCTGAAGGCTGCGTGGGCTAAGTGTGGGAGGGGACCAGCCCCAAGGGGGCGGTGCGCCCCCCCACCAAGTCCCTAGGCGCATGGAGAGTGGAGGGGGGCAAACCCTAGGTCCAGATGGGCCTTAAGGCCCATCCTAGGGCGCCCCCTTTCTCTCCCCCCCCTTGGCCGCACCCTAGATGGGTTTTTGGGGGCTGCCGCACCCCTAGGGTTGGGAAACCCTAAAGGGGGCGCAGCCCCCCCCTTCCCCCTATATATATGTGAGGTTTTGGGGCTGCTAGACACACGAGAACGTTTCCCTCTTGGCGCAGCCCTACCCCTCTCCCTCCTCGTCTCTCGCAGCGCTTGGCGAAGCCCTGCTGGAGTCCCGCGCTCCTCCACCACCACCACGCCGTCGTGCTGCTGTTGGATGGAGTCTTCCCCAACCTCTCCCTCTCTCCTTGCTGGATCAAGGCGTGGGAGACGTCACCGGGCTGCACGTGTGAAGAACGCGGAGGCACCGTCCGTTCGGTGCTAGGATCTTCGGCGATCTGAATCGCGGCGAGTACGACTCCATCAACCGCGTTCTTGAACGCTTCCGCTTAGCGATCTACAAGGGTATGTGGATCCAACTCTCCTCTCGTAGATGTGCATCTCCTAGATTGATCTTGGTGAGCGTAGGAAAATTTTTGTTTCCCATGCAACGTTCCCCAACAGTGGCATCATGAGCTAGGTCTTTGCGTAGATGCAATCACGAGTAGAACACAAAGGAGTTTGTGGGCGTTGATGTTTAGATTGCTTCCCTCCTTGGTCTTTCTTGATTCAGCGGTATTATGGGATGAAGCGGCCCGGACCAACTTTACATGTCCACGTACATGAGACCGGTTCCATCGACAGACATGTGACTTTTGTTGCATAAGATGGCTGGCGGGTGTCTGTCTCTCCTATCTTAGTTGAATCGGAATAGAACAAGGCGGTCCTTGTAGAAGGTTAAATAGCAACTTGAATATCACCGTTGTGGTTTTGCGTAGGTAAGAAGCGTTCTTGCTAGATACCCATAGCAGCCACGTAAAACATGCAACAACAAATTAGAGGACGTCTAACTTGTTTTTGCAGGGTATGCATGTGATATGATATGGCCAATGACATGATGAATTATATTTGATGTATGAGATGATCATGTTGTAATAGTTAATATCGACTTGCATGTCGATACATACGGCAACCGGCAGGAGCCATAGGGTTGTCTTTAATTTTTGTATGACCTGTGTGTCAATCATTAAGCGCTTTGTAATGCTTTACTTTATCGCTAAACGGTAGCAATAGTAGTAAGAGCATGGTGGGCGCCGACAACCCCGATGGCGACACGATGATGGAGATCATGGTGTGGCGCCGGTGACGATGGAGATCATGCCGGTGCTTTGGAGATGGAGATCAAAAGCACGAGTTGATGGCCATATCATGTCACTTATGATTTGCATGTGATGTTAATCCTTTTATGCATCTTATTTTGCTTAGGACGACGGTAGCATTATAAGATGATCCTTCACTAAAATTTCAAGATAAAATTGTGTTCCCCCCGAGTGTGCGCCGTTGCGAAGGTTCGTCGTTTCGAAGCACCACGTGATGATCGGGTGTGATAGACTCTACGTTCGCATACAACGGGTGCAAGCCAGTTTTTGCACATGCAGAACACTCGGGTTAGACTTGACGAGCCTAGCATGTACAGACATGGCCTCGGAACACGGAGGACCGAAAGGTCGAACATGAGTCATATAGTAGATATGATCAACATGTAGATGTTCACCATTGACACCACCTCATCTCACGTGATGATCGGACTTGGGTTGGTGAATCTGGATCATGTCACGCTCAAATGACCGGAGGGATGTCAATTTGAGTGGGAGTTATAAATAATTTGATTAGGTAATAACTCACTTATCATGAACAATAGTCTAAGTTGTCTTTGCAAATTATGTTGTAGATCAATAGCTTGCGTTGTAGCTCCCTGTTTAATACGATCCTAGAGAAAGACTAAGTTGAAAGATATTGTAAGCAAGGATGCGGACTGGGTCCGTAGTCCGAGGAGTGTCCTCACTGCTGCACAGAAAGCTTACGTCTTTGATGCACCGCTCAATGTGCAAACCCCTACAACGTTGTCTGTGGATGTTGTGAACACCTGAGAGACACGTCCTGATGACTACTTGATAGTTTAGTGCACCATACTTTACGGCTTAGAATCGGGATTCCAATGACGTTTTGAACGCCATAGAACATATGAGATGTTCTAAGAGCTGAAATTGGGATTTCAGGCTCATGCCCGTGTTAAGAGGTATGAGACCTCTGACAAGTTCTTTTGCCAAAAAGATGGAGGAGAATAGCTCAACTAGTGAGCGTGTACTCAGAATGTCTGGGTGCTGAAATCACTTGAACCAAGTGGGAGTTAATCTTCCAGGTAAGATAGTGGTTGACAGAATTCTCTAGACACTATCACCAAGCTACTAGAACTTCGTGATGAACTATGACATGCAAAGGATGGAGATGATCCCGGTGCTGTCAGCGGTTCTTAGTACCGCAAAAGTAGAGATCAAGAAGGAGCATCAAGTGTTGATGATTTAACAAGACCACTGGTTTCAAAAGGGTAAGGGCTAGAAGGGAAACTTCATGAATGGCAAACTTGTTGTCGCTCTGATGAAGGAACCCATGGTTGAACCCAAACCTCGAGACTAAGTGCTTCTATTGTAAGGGGAACGGTCACATGGCAGCGGAACCACCCCAAATACATGGTAGATAAGATAGCTGGCAACTTCAACAAAGTATATTTGATATACGTGTTATTGATGTGTACCTTAGTAGTACTCCTTGTAGCACCTGGGTATTGGATACCGGTTCAGTTGCTATTATTAGTGACTTGAAGCAAAAGCTACGGACTGAACGGAGACTAGCTAAGGGCGAGGTGACGATGTGTGTTGGAAGTGTTTCCAAGGTTGATGAGATCACCATCGCACACTTCCTCTATTTTCGAGATTAGTGTTGAACCTAGATAAATGTTATCAGGTGTCTACGTTGAGCATGAAAATGATTAGATCATGTTCATCGCAATACGGTTATTCATTTAAGTTAGAGAATAATGGTTATTCTGTTTACATGAATAATACCTTTATGGTCATGCACCCAATGGTTCGTTGAATCTCGATCATGGTAATACACATAATGACAATATTAATGCCAAAAGATGTAGAGTTAATAATGATAGTACCACTTTCTTGTGGCACTGCCGCTTAGGTCATTTTGGCATAAAATGCATGAAGAAACTCCATGCTGATGGACGTTTGGAGTCACTTGATTTTGAATCGCTTGACACATGCGAGCCATGCCTCATGGGCAGGATGACTGAGATCTCGTTTTCAGGTACAATGAAACGGGTAAGTGACTTATTGGAAATCATACATGCTGATGTATGTGATCCAATGAGAATTAAGGCGTGTGGTGGATATCGTTATTTTCTCATCTTCACTGACGATTTGAGTAGATATGGTATATTTACTTAATGAAGCAAAAGTCTGAAACGATTGAAAGGTTCAAAAATTTCAGAGTGAAGATTAAGAATCATCATAACAAGAAGATCATGTTCCTACGATCTGATCAAGGGGATATTATCTTAATTATGAGTTTGGCAATCACTTAAGACATTGTGGAATTGTTTCGCAGTTGAAGTCCCCTAGAACACCACAGCGTAATGGTGTGTCCGGACATCGTAATCGAACCTTATGAGATATGGTGCGATCTATGATGTATCTTACCGATCTACCGCTGTTATTTTAAGGTTATGCATTAGAGACAGCTGCATTCACTTTAGATAGGGCACCATCTAAGTCCGTTGATACGACGTCGTATGGTTTGGCAAGAAACCAAAGTTGTCGTTTTCTTAATGTTTGGGGCTGCGATGCTTATGGCTTCAGCCGGGAAAAGCTCGAACCCAAAGCGGACAAATACATCTTCATAGGATACCCAAAGGTAACAGTTGGGTATACCTCCTATCTCAGATCCAAGGGCAAAAATGTTTGTCCCTAAGAATGGGTCCTTTCTCGAGAAGGAGTTTCTCTCGAAAGAATTGAGTGGGAGGAAGATAGAACTTGATGAGGTTGTCGAACCCTCACTTCAACCGGAGAGTAGTGCAACACAGAAAGATGTTTCTGTGGAACCTACGACAGTTGAAGAGGATACTAATGATAGTGATCATGAAGCTCCAGATCAAGTTGCTATCGAACCTCGTGGGTCGACAAGGATGTGTACTACTCCTGAGTGGTACGGTGATCCTGTCTTAGATGTCATGTTGTTGAACAACAATGAACCTACGAACTATGGAGAAGCGATGGTGGGCCCATATTCCGACAAATGGTTAGAAGCCGATAAATCCGAGATAGGATCCATGTATCAAAACAAAGTATGGACTTTGGTGGACTTGCCCTATGATCGGCAAGCCATTGAGACAAATGGATCTTTAAGACTAAGACGGACATGGACGGTAATGTCACCGTCTATGAAGCTCGACTTGTGGCGAAGAGTTTTTCACAAGTTCAAGGAGTTGACTACGATGAGATTTTCTCACCCGTAGCGATGCTTAAGTCCGTCGGAATCATGTTAGCATTAGCTGCATTTATGAAATCTGGCAGATGGATGACAAAACAAGTTTCCTTACCAGTTTTCGTAAGGAAAGGTTGTATGTGATACAATCAGAAAGGTTTTGTCGATCCTAAGGATGCTAAAAGGATATGCTAGCTCCAGCGATCCTTCCATGGACTAGAGCAAGCATCTCGGAGTCAGAATATACACTTTGATGGAGTGATCAAAGTTTTTGGGTATACAAAGTTTGTTGGAAACTTGTATTTGCAATAAAGTGAGTGGGAGCACTACAACATTTCTGATAAGTATATGTGAATGACATATGATTGATCCGAAATGATGTAGAATTTATGGAAAGCATAAAGGGTTGTTTGAAATGAGTTTTTCAAAGGAAGACCTAGATAAAGCTGCTTACATATTGGGCATCAAGATCTATACAGATAGATCAAGACGCCTGATGATACTTTTAAAAGAACACACACCTTGGCATGATTTTGAAGGAGTTCAAAATAGATCAGTCAAAGAAGGAGTTCTTACCTGAGTTGTAAGGTGTGAAGTTGAGTAAGACTCAAAGCTTGACCACGGCAGAAGAAAGAGGAAGGACAAGGTCGTCCCCTATGCTTTTGTCATAGGCTCTGTACGGTATGCCATGCTAAGTACCGCACCTGATGTGTGCCTTGCCACATGTCTGGCAAGAGGGTACAAAGGTGATCTAGGAGTGGATTACTAGATAGTGGTCAAAATTATCCTTAGAGGAATAAGGACATGTTTCTCGGTTATGGAGGTGATAAAGAGTTCGACGTAAAGAGTTACGTCGATGCAAGCTTAACACCTATCCGGATAACTCTGGGTAGAGATACCGGATACGTAAAATGGAGCAACAGCTTGGAATAGCTCCAAGTGGAACGTGGTAGCAGCATCTACGATATGACATAAATTTTTGCGAAGTACATAGGGATCTGAATGTTGCAGACCCGTTGACTACAACCTCTCTCACGAGCATAACATGATCAAACTCAGAACTCATTGAGTATTAATCACATATTGATGTGAACTAGATTACTGACTCTAGTAAACTCTTTGGATGTTGGTCACATGGCGATGTGACCTGTGAGTGTTAATCACATGGCGATGTGAACTAGATTATTGACTCTAGTGCAAGTGGGAGACTGTTGGAAATATGCCCTAGAGGCAATAATAAATTGGTTATTATTATATTTCCTTGTTCACGATAATCGTTTATTATCCATGCTAGAATTGTATTGAAAGGAAACTCAGATACATGTGTGGATACATAGACAAACACCATGTCCCTAGTAAGCCTCTAGACGACTAGCTCGTTGATCAATAGATGGTTACGGTTTCCTAACCATGGACATTGGATGTCGTTGATAACGGGATCACATCATTAGGAGAATGATGTGATGGACAAGACCCAATCCTAAGCCTTGCACAGATCGTGTAGTTCGTATGCTAAAGCTTTTCTATATGTCAAGTATCTTTTCCTTAGACCATGAGATTGTGCAACTCCCGGATACCGTAGGAATGCTTTGGGTGTACCAAACGTCACAACGTAACTGGGTGGCTATAAAGGTGCACTACAGGTATCTCCGAAAGTGTCTGTTGGGTTGGCACGAATCGAGACTGGGATTTGTCACTCCGTATGATGGAGAGGTATCTCTGGGCCCACTCGGTAGGACATCATCATAATGTGCACAATATGTGATCAAGGAGTTGATCACGGGATGATGTGTTACGGAACGAGTAAAGAGACTTGCCGGTAACGAGATTGAGCAAGGTATCGGTATACCGACGATCAAATCTCGGGCAAGTGCTATACCGATAGACAAAGGGAATCGTATACGGGATTAATTGAATCCTTGACATCGTGGTTCATCCGATGAGATCATCGTGGAACATGTGGGAGCCAACATGGGTATCTAGATCCCGCTGTTGGTTATTGGTCGGAGAGTTGTCTCGGTCATGTCTACATGGTTCCCGAGCCCGTAGGGTCTACACACTTAAGGCTCGATGACGCTAGGGTTATAGGGAAAGTATGCACGCGGTTAACGAATGTTGTTCGGAGTCCCGGATGAGATCCCGGACGTCACGAGGAGTTCCGGAATAGTCCGGAGGTAAAGATTCATATATGGGAAGTCCTGTTTTGGTCACCGGAAAAGTTTCGGGCGATATCGGTAATGTACCGGGACCACCGGGAGGGTCCCGGGGGTCCACCAGGTGGGGCCACCAGCCCCTGAAGGCTGCGTGGGCTAAGTGTGGGAGGGGACCAGCCCCAAGGGGGCGGTGCGCCCCCCCACCAAGTCCCTAGGCGCATGGAGAGTGGAGGGGGGCAAACCCTAGGTCCAGATGGTCCTTAAGGCCCATCCTAGGGCGCCCCCTTTCTCTCCCCCCCTTGGCCGCACCCTAGATGGGTTTTTGGGGGCTGCCGCACCCCTAGGGTTGGGAAACCCTAAAGGGGGCGCAGCCCCCCCTTCCCCCTATATATATGTGAGGTTTTGGGGCTGCTAGACACACGAGAACGTCTCCCTCTTGGCGCAGCCCTACCCCTCTCCCTCCTCGTCTCTCGCAGCGCTTGGCGAAGCCCTGCTGGAGTCCCGCGCTCCTCCACCACCACCACGCCGTCGTGCTGCTATTGGATGGAGTCTTCCCCAACCTCTCCCTCTCTCCTTGCTGGATCAAGGCGTGGGAGACGTCACCGGGCTGCACGTGTGAAGAACGCGGAGGCACCGTCCGTTCGGTGCTAGGATCTTCGGCGATCTGAATCGCGGCGAGTACGACTCCATCAACCGCGTTCTTGAACGCTTCCGCTTAGCGATCTACAAGGGTATGTGGATCCAACTCTCCTCTCGTAGATGTGCATCTCCTAGATTGATCTTGGTGAGCGTAGGAAAATTTTTGTTTCCCATGCAACGTTCCCCAACACGTTGTTCCTTTTGTCAAACGGTATGTTACTTGCCCGAGATTCGATCGTTGGTATCTTTATACCTAGTTCAATCTCGTTGCCGGCAAGTCTCTTTACTCGTTCCGTAACACATCATCTCGTGACTAACTCATTAGTCTTTTGCTTGCAAGGCTTATTATGATGTGTGTTACCGAGAGGGCCCAGAGATACCTCTCCGACACTCGGAGTGACAAATCCTAATCTTGATCTATGCCAACACCACGAATACTTTCGGAGACACCTGTAGAGCATCTTTATGATCACCCAGTTACGTTGTGACGTTTGATAGCACACAAGGTGTTCCTACGGTATTCGGGAGTTGCATAATCTCATAGTCATAGGAACATGTATAAGTCATGAAGAAAGCAATAGCAGTTAAACTAAACGATCATAGTGCTATGCTAACGGATGGGTCTTGTCCATCACATCATTCTCCTAATGATGTGATCCCGTTGATCAAATGACAACTCATGTCTATGGCTAGGAAACATAACCATCTTTGATCAATGAGCTAGTCTAGTAGAGGCATACTAGGGACACTCTATTTTGTCTATGTATTCACACATGTACTAAGTTTCCGGTTAATAAAATTCTAGCATGAATAATAAACATTTATCATGATATAAGGAAATATAAATAACAACTTTATTATTGCCTCTAGGGCATATTTCCTTCAGTCTCCCACTTGCACTAGAGTCAATAATCTAGCTCACATCGCCATGTGATTTAATACCGATAGTTCACATCGTAATGTGAATAACACCCATAGTTCACATCACCATGTGACCAACACCCAAAGGGTTTACTAGAGTCAATAATCTAGTTCACATCGCTATGTGATTAATACCCAAGAGTAATAAGGTGTGATCATGTTTTGCTTGTGAGAGAAGTTTAGTCAACGGGTCTGTCACATTCAGATCCGTATGTATTTCGCAAATTTCTATGTCTACAATGCTCTGCATGGAGCTACTCTAGCTAATTGCTCCCACTTTCAATACGCATCCAGATTGATACTTAGAGTCATCTGGATTTAGTGTCAAAGCTTGCATCGGCGTAACCCTTTACGACGAACTCTTTATCACCTCCATAATCGAGAAATATTTCCTTAGTCATCCCGTTACTAAGGATAATTTTGACCGCTGTCCAGTGATCTACTCCTAGATCACTATTGTACCTCCTTGCCAAACTCATGGCAAGGTACACAACGTGTTTGGTACACTTTGAGTCTTACTCAACTTCACACCTTACAAGTCAGGCAAGAACTCCTTCTTTGACTGATCCATTTTGAACTACTTCAAAATCTTATCAAGGTATGTACTCATCGAAAGTCTTATCAAGCGTCTTGATCTATCTCTATAGATCTTGATGCCCAATATGTAAGCAGCTTCACCAAGGTCTTTCTTTGAAAAACTCCTTTCAAACACTCCTTTATGCTTTCCAGAAAATTCTACATCATTTCCGATCGACAATATGTCATTCACATATACTTATCAGAAAGGTTGTAGTGCTCCCACTCACTTCTTGTAAATACAGGCTTCACCGCAAGTCTGTATAAATCTATATGCTTTGATCAACTTATCAAAGCGTATATTCCAACTCCGAGATGCTTGCACCAGTCCATAGATGGATCGCTGGAGCTTGTACATTTTGTTAGCACCTTTAGGATTGACAAAACCTTCTGGTTGCATCATATGCAAGTCTTCTTTAATAAATCCATTAAAGAATGCAGTTTTTGTTATCCATTTGCCGGATTTCATAAAATGCGGCAATTACTAACATGATTCGGACAGACTTAAGCATCGCTATGGGTGAGAAAGTCTCATCGTAGTCAACTCCTTGAACTTGTCGAAACCCTTTCGCAACAAGTCGAGCTTTGTAAACAGTAACATTACCGTCTGCGTCGGTCTTCCTCTTGAAGATCCATTTATTTTCGATGGCCTGCCGATCATCGGGCAAGTCAACCAAAGTCCATACATTGTTCTAATACATGGATCCCATCTCAGATTTCATGGCCTTAAGCCATTTTGCGGAATCTGGGCTCATCATCGCTTCCTCATAGTTCGTAGGTTCATCATGGTCCAGTAACATGATTTCCAGAACTGGGTTGCCGTACCACTCTGGTGCGGAACGTACTCTGGTTGATCTACGATGTTCAGCAGAAACTTGATCTGAAGTTTCATGATCATCATCATTAACTTCCTCACTGATTGGTGTAGGAATCACTGGAACAATTTTCTGTGATGTACTACTCTCCAATTCAGGAGAAGGTACAATTACCTCATCAAGTTCTACTTTCCTCCCACTCACTTCTTTCGAGAGAAAACTCCTTCTCTAGAAAGGATCCATTCTTAGCAACGAATATATTGCCTTCGGATCTGTGATAGAAGGTGTACCCAACAGTCTCTTTTGGGTATCCTATGAAGACACATTTCTCCGACTTGGGTTCGAGCTTATCAGGTTGAAGCTTTTTCACATAAGCATCGCAGCCCCAAACTTTAAGAAACGACAACTTTGGTTTCTTGCCAAACCATAGTTCATTCGGTGTCATCTCCACGGATTTAGATGGTGCCCTATTTAACGTGAATGTAGCTGTCTCTAATGCATAACCCCAAAAGCGATAGTGGTAGATCAGTAAGAGACATCATCGATCGCACCATATTTAATAAAGTACGGTTATGACGTTCGGACACACCATTACACTGTGGTGTTCCAGGTGGCGTGAGTTGTGAAACTATTCCACATTGTTTCAAATGAAGACCAAACTCGTAACTCAAATATTCTCCTCCACGATCAGATCGTAGAAACTTTATTTTCTTGTTACGATGATTCTCTACTTCACTCTGAAATTCTTTGAACTTTTCAAATGTTTCAGACTTGTGCTTCATTAAGTAGATATACCCATATCTGCTCAAATCATCAGTGAAGGTCAGAAAATAATGATACCCGCCGCGAGCTTCAACACTCATTGGCCCACATACATCAGTATGTATGATTTCCAACAAATCTGTTGCTCGCTCCATAGTTCCGGAGAACGGAGTTTTAGTCATCTTGCCCATGAGGCATGGTTCGCAAGCACCAAGTGATTCATAATCAAGTGATTCCAAAAGTCCATCATTATGGAGTTTCTTCATGCGTTTTACACCAATATGACCTAAACGGCAGTGCCACAAATAAGTTGCACTATCATTATTAACCTTGCATCTTTTTGGTTTCAATATTATGAATATGTGTATCACTACAATCGAGATCCAATAAGAATAGACCACTCTTCAAGGGTGCATGACCATAAAAGATATTATTCATTAAAATGGAACAACCATTATTCTCTGATTTAAATGAATAACCGTCTCGCAATAAACAAGATCCAGATATAATGTTCATGCTCAACGCTGGCACCAAATAACAATTATTTAGGTCTAAGACTAATCCCGAAGGTAGATGTAGAGGTAGCGTGCCGACGGCGATCACATCGACTTTGGAACCGTTTCCCACGCGCATCGTCACCTCGTCCTTAGCTAATCTTCGTTTAATCCGTAGTCCCTGTTTCGAGTTACAAATATTAGCAACCGAACCGGTATCAAATACCCAGGTACTACTACGAGCATTAGTAAGGTACACATCAATAACATGTATATCACATATACCTTTGTTCATCTTGCCATCCTTCTTATCCGCCAAATACTTGGGGCAGTTCCGCTTCCAGTGTCCAGTTCCCTTGCAATAGAAGCACTCAGTTTCAGGCTTGGCTCCAGATTTGGGTTTCTTCGTTGAAGTAGCAACTGATTTGCTATTCTTTTTGAAGTTCCCTTTCTTTCCCTTGCCCTTTTTCTTGAAACTAGTGGTCTTGTTAACCATCAACACTTGATGCTCCTTTTTGATTTCTACCTCCGCAGCTTTGAGCATAGCGAAGAGCTCGGGAATTGTCTTTTGCATCCCTTGCATGTTATAGTTCATCACGAAGCCTTTATAGCTTGGTGGCAGTGATTGAAGAACTCTATCAATAACACTATCCTCGTCAACATTGCAACCAAGTTGAGTCATATGATTGTAGTACCCAGACATTCTGAGCAAGTGTTCACTGATAGAACTATTCTCCTCCATTTTGCAGCTGTAGAACTTATTGGAAATCTCATATTTCTCAATTCGGGCATTTGCTTGAAATATTAACTTCAACTCCTGGAACATTTCATATGCTCCATGACGTTCAAAACGTCGTTGAAGTCCCGGTTCTAAGACGTAAAGCATGGCACACTGAACTATCTTGTAGTCATCAGACCGCGACTGCCAGACGTTCAAAGCGTCTGCATTAGCGGAAGGGGGCTTGTCACCTAGCGGTGCTTCAAGGACATAATTCTTCTGTGCAGCAATGAGGATAATCCTCAGGTTACGGACCCAGTCCGTGTAATTGCTACCATCATCTTTCAACTTAGCTTTCTCTAGGAATGCATTAAAATTCAAAGGAACGGTAGCACGGGCCATTGATCTACAACGACATAGATATGCAAAACTATCAGGACTAAGTTCATGATAAATTAAAGTTCAATTTAATCATATTAATTTAAAGAACTCCCACTTAGATAGACATCCCTCTGGTCATCTAAATGATCACGTGATCCAAATCAACTAAACCATGTCCGATCATCACGTGAGATGGAGTAGTTTTCAATGGTGAACATCTTATGTTGATCATATCTACTATATGATTCACGCTCGACCTTTCGGTCTCCAGTGTTCCGAGGCCATATCTGTATATGCTAGGCTCGTCAAGTTTAACCCGAGTATTCTGCGTGTGCAAAACTGGCTTACCCCCGTTGTATTTGAACGTAGAGCTTATCACACCCGATCATCACGTGGTGTCTCGGCACGACGAACTTTCGCAACGGTGCATACTCAGGGAGAACACTTATACCTTGAAATTTAGTAAGGGATCATCTTATAATGCTACCGTCGTTCTAAGCAAAATAAGAAGCATAATAAGATAAACATCACATGCAATCAAAATATGTGACATGATATGGCCATCATCATCTTGTGTTTTTGATCTCCATCTCCAAAGCACCGTCATGATCACCTTCGTCACCGGCTTGACACCTTGATCTCCATCGTAGCATCGTTGTCATCTCGCCAACTATTGCTTCTACGACTATCGCTACCGCTTAGTGATAAACTAAAGCAATTACATGGCGATTGCATTTCATACAATAAAGCGACAACCATATGGCTCCTGCCAGTTGCCGATAACTTTACAAAACATGATCATCTCATACAAAACCGTATAACTCATCATGTCTTGACCATATCACATCACAACATGCCCTGCAAAAACAAGTTAGACGTCCTCTACTTTGTTTGTTGCAAGTTTTACGTGGCTGCTACGGGCTTAGCAAGAACCGTTCTTACCTACGCATACAAAACCACAACGATGTTTCGTCAAGTATGTGCTGTTTTAACCTTCACAAGGACCGGGCGTAGCCACACTTGATTCAGCTAACGTGAGAGAGACAGACACCCGCCAGTCACCTTTAAGCAACGAGTGCTCGTAACGGTGAAACCAGTCTCGCGTAAGCGTACGCGTAATGTCGGTCCGGGCCGCTTCATCTCACAATACCGCCGAAGCAAAGTATGACATGCTGGTAAGCAGTATGACTAGTATCATCCACAATCTTATTGTGTTCTACTCGTGCATATCATCTACGCATAGACCTGGCTCATGATGCCACTGTTGGTGAACGTAGTATTTTAAAATTTCCTACGATCACGCAAGATCTATCTACCGGATGCATAGCAACGAGAGGGGAGAGTGTGTATACGTACCCTCGTAGACCGGGAGCGGAAGCGTCAAGTGACGCGGTTGATGTTGTCGAACTTCTTCGCGATCCAACCGATCAAGCACCGAACGTACGGCACCTCCGCGTTCAGCACACGTTCAGCTTGATGACGTCCCACGAGCTCTTGATCCAGTTGAGCTTCACGGGAGAGTTTCATCAGCACGACGGCGTGGTGACGGATATGATGTGATCACCGGCGCAGGGCTTCTCCTAAGCTTCGCGACGGTACGACCGAGGTGTGATTCTGTGGAGGGGGGCACCGCACACGGCTAAAACAATTCAACTTGTGTGTCTTTGGGTGCCCCCTGCCCCCGTATATAAAGGAGCAAGGGAGGAGGGGCCGGCCACCTCCTATGGTGCGGCTAGGGAGGGGACTCCTACTAGGAATAGGATTGCAATCCTATTCCTAGTAGGATTCACCGGAAGGAAGAAGGGGAAAAGGATTAGGAGAGGTGGCGCCCCCCCCCCAATCCTAGTCCAACTAGGATTCCTAGGTGGGGGCGCCGGCCAGCCCTATGGGCTGCCTCTCTCTCACCCTTTAGGCCCACTATGGACCATCCCCTCTCGTAGGGGGTTCCGGTAACCCCCTCCGGCATTCCTGATAAATCTGAAACTTTTCCGGTATACTTCCGGTGTCCGAATATAGCCGTCCAATATATCAATCTTTATGTCTCGGACATTCCGAGACTCCCCGTCATGTCCGTGATCTCATCCGGGACTCCGAACTACCTTCGGTACATCAATACTCAAAAACTCATAATACCGATCGTCATCAAACGTTAAGCGTGCGGACCCTACGGGTTCGAGAACTATGTAGACATGACCGAGACTCATCTCTGGTCAATAACCAATAGCGGAACCTGGATGTTCATATTGGCTCCTACATATTCTACGAAGATCTTTTATCGGTCAGAACCGCATAACAACATACGTTGTTCCTTTTGTCAAACGGTATGTTACTTGCCCGAGATTCGATCGTTGGTATCTTTATACCTAGTTCAATCTCGTTGCCGGCAAGTCTCTTTACTCGTTCCGTAACACATCATCTCGTGACTAACTCATTAGTCTTTTGCTTGCAAGGCTTATTATGATGTGTGTTACCGAGAGGGCCCAGAGATACCTCTCCGACACTCGGAGTGACAAATCCTAATCTTGATCTATGCCAACACCACGAATACTTTCGGAGACACCTGTAGAGCATCTTTATGATCACCTAGTTACGTTGTGACGTTTGATAGCACACAAGGTGTTCCTATGGTATTCGGGAGTTGCATAATCTCATAGTCATAGGAACATGTATAAGTCATGAAGAAAGCAATAGCAGTAAAACTAAACGATCATAGTGCTATGCTAACGGATGGGTCTAGTCCATCACATCATTCTCCTAATGATGTGATCCCGTTGATCAAATGACAACTCATGTCTATGGCTAGGAAACATAGCCATCTTTGATCAATGAGCTAGTCTAGTAGAGGCATACTAGGGACATATTGTTTTGTCTATGTATCCACACATGTACTAAGTTTCCGGTTAATACAATTCTAGCATGAATAAAAGACATTTATCATGATATAAGGAAATACAAATAACATCTTTATTATTGCCTCTAGGGCATATTTCCTTCAGTCTCCCACTTGAACTAGAGTCAATAATCTAGATTACAAAGTGATGATCCTCACACCCATGGAGTCTTGGTGCTGATCATGTTTTGCCCGTGGAAGAGGCTTAGTCAACGGGTCTGCAACATTTAGATCCGTATGTATTTTGCAAATCTCTATGTCTCCCTCCTTGACTAGATCGCGGATGGAATTGAAGCGTCTTTTGATGTGCTTTGTTCTCTTGTGAAACCTGGATTCCTTCGCCAAGGCTATGGCTCCAGTGTTGTCACAAAAGATTTTCATTGGGCCCGATGCACTAGGTACTACACCTAGATCGGATATGAACTCCTTCATCCAGACTCCTTCATTTGCTGCTTCCGAAGCAGCTATGTATTCCGCTTCACACGTAGATCCCGCCACGACGCTCTGCTTGGAACTGCACCAACTGACAGCTCCACCGTTCAATAAAAATACATATCCGGTTTGTGACTTTGAGTCATCCGGATCAGTGTCAAAGCTAGAATCGACGTAACCGTTTACGACGAGCTCTTTGTCACCTCCATATACGAGAAACATATCCTTTGTTCTTTTCAGATACTTTAGGATGTTTTTGACCGATGTCCAGTGATCCACTCCTGGATTACTTTGGTACCTCCCTGCTAGACTTATAGCAAGGCACACATCAGGTCTGGTACACAGCATTGCATACATGATAGATCCTATGGCTGAGGCATAGGGAATGACTTTCATTTTCTCTCTATCTTCTGCAGTGGTCGTGTTGGGGAACGTAGTATTTTAAAATTTTCCTACGATCACGCAAGATCTATCTACCAGATGCATAGCAACGAGAGGGGAGAGTGTGTCTACGTACCCTCGTAGACCGGGAGCGGAAGCGTCAAGTGACGCGGTTGATGTTGTCGAACTTCTTCGCGATCCAACCGATCAAGCACCGAACGTACGGCACCTCCGCGTTCAGCACACGTTCAGCTTGATGACGTCCCACGAGCTCTTGATCCAGTTGAGCTTCACGGGAGAGTTTCGTCAGCACGACGGCGTGGTGACAGATATGATGTGTTCACCGGCGCAGGGCTTCGCCTAAGCTCCGCGACGGTACGACCGAGGTGTGATTCTGTGGAGGGGGGCACCGCACACGGCTAAAACAATTCAACTTGTGTGTCTTTGGGTGCCCCCCTGCCCCCGTATATAAAGGAGCAGGGGAGGGAGGCCGGCCAACCTCTCCTGGTGCGGCTAGGGAGGGAGTCCTACTAGGAATAGGATTGCAATCCTATTCCTAGTAGGATTCACCGAAAGGAAGAAGGGGGAAAGGAATAGGAGAGGTGGCGCCCCCCCAATCCTAGTCCAACTAGGATTCCTAGGTGGGGGCGCCGGCCAGCCCTATGGGCTGTCTCTCTCTCACCCTTTAGGCCCACTATGGACCATCCCCTCTCGTAGGGGGTTCCGGTAACCCCCTCCGGCATTCCCGATAAATCCGAAACTTTTCCGGTATACTTCCGGTGTCCGAATATAGCCGTCCAATATATCAATCTTTATGTCTCGGGCATTCCGAGACTCCTCGTCATGTCCGTGATCTCATCCGGGACTCCGAACTACCTTCGGTACATCAATACTCAAAAACTCATAATACCGATCGTCATCAAACGTTAAGCGTGCGGACCCTACGGGTTCGAGAACTATGTAGACATGACCGAGACTCATCTCTGGTCAATAACCAATAGCGGAACCTGGATGTTCATATTGGCTCCTACATATTCTACGAAGATCTTTTATCGGTCAGAACCGCATAACAACATACGTTGTTCCTTTTGTCAAACGGTATGTTACTTGCCCGAGATTCGATCGTCGGTATCTTTATACCTGGTTCAATCTCGTTGCCGGCAAGTCTCTTTACTCGTTCCGTAACACATCATCTCGTGACTAACTCATTAGTCTTTTGCTTGCAAGGCTTATTATGATGTGTGTTACCGAGAGGGCCCAGAGATACCTCTCCGACACTCGGAGTGACAAATCCTAATCTTGATCTATGCCAACACCACGAATACTTTCGGAGACACCTGTAGAGCATCTTTATGATCACCCAGTTACGTTGTGACGTTTGATAGCACACAAGGTGTTCCTACGGTATTCGGGAGTTGCATAATCTCATAGTCATAGGAACATGTATAAGTCATGAAGAAAGCAATAGCAGTTAAACTAAACGATCATAGTGCTATGCTAACGGATGGGTCTTGTCCGTCACATCATTCTCCTAATGATGTGATCCCGTTGATCAAATGACAACTCATGTCTATGGCTAGGAAACATAACCATCTTTGATCAATGAGCTAGTCTAGTAGAGGCATACTAGGGACATACTGTTTTGTCTATGTATCCACACATGTACTAAGTTTCCGGTTAATACAATTCTAGCATGAATAAAAGACATTTATCATGATATAAGGAAATGCAAATAACATCTTTATTATTGCCTCTAGGGCATATTTCCTTCAAGCATAGAATAGGTCTTATTTTGTCGGGCCATGGCGAAGCTATATGGTGAGGGAAGAGTGGGGCAGAGAGGAAGAGACGTGGATGGGCTTGGGCCTGTCGCGCGGAGAGGGAGCAAGTGGATGTGGCTAGGGCTTGGGGACGCCGCCAGTGGCGGAGATTGAAGCCCATTGTGTGTGTGTGTGTGTGTG
>LR738715.1:11995246-12009960 GCA_902687465.1 Secale cereale | reverse complement strand
AGAGCGGGCCAAGCTGAAGAAAACGGCCTGTGTCTGGTGTTTCAAGGCCTAGAAGTAAAGAAAATAGTGAACATAGTCCAAAAAGCTGGGTGTGAACAAAGTCCAAAAAGCTGGGTGGGCCACGGCCCATTCGGCCTTGCCGTGGCTCCGCCAATGGATGCCGCTATGCATGTTGTCTATACTAGTAAGTTGCCCGTGCTATGGTACGGGGTAAAAAATGATTAGCCAGGAGCTCATACGAAATGCATTGACATCAACGCTACGGGGTAAAAATTGATTAGCCATGAGCTCGTACGAAATGCATTGACATCAACGCTACATGGTAAAAATTGATTAGCCAGGAGCTCGTACGAAATGCATTGACATCAACCCGAGCAAAAATATGTTATTGACAGGTACACATCAAGCACAATCAAACTTATATTCAACCGGTTAGCACGTGGACCAATCGTGTCGCGCACATGTTTTCTCACCATGTATGTGAGCATTATTTTATGCAACATGCCACCCATGGGTAAAAGATAATGATGAATGACATCTCAAATAAAATGACGTTGTAACATTCCAAACCACCTTGCAAGATTTAAAGATAAAAAGAATCATATCACATATTAGTATGTGGAAGGTAGCAATCTACAATACCACAAGTGTGATCAGTCGATACTAATTTTTGCCAAAATATTTTGCTAAGTGTATTATAATCTCAAAAACATATCGCAATGCCAAGAGAACTCACATGAAAAAACAGAACACACACAAAAAAACTTGATACATAACTTGCGTGCATAACTCAAACATTACTCTACGGATTGACTATAATGAAGTGGAAATACAGCAAATGGGATTTACATTTAACCATAATGATTATTCATGGGGATCGTCTAATATGTTTCGCCATTTTAGCAAATAAACAATATTTTCACCGAACAAAGTTGGCACTGGTTTACAAAATATTGCCTTGAAAGAAGATGGTTAAAGCTAAAAAATAACATATTGCCAACACAAGCTGCACTCACTCATCAAACACATACTTCAGTACATATAGAGACTTAGCCCGTTCAACACCGTGCCAACAGAACCCCTGCACTCGTTTCCTCCTGTTGATGCTACAGTCACCGCATTGACCTTTCTCATCCATTCCTTCTTTCCATAACCCCATGGTAGGGCCACCTTATTTCTAGAAAGAATTCCTTACTTAACATTGTATTAAATTTCGTTTCCCTATTGACACTGATTTTTTTTGCCTTCCCTATCTAACATCGAATCTAAATTTTGTGTCCTTTATGACACTTACGAATTTTCCATTCCAATGTTGTTATTTATTTATTTTGACATGGGAACTCTTCTAATGCCAGCGACCCTTCTAATATTGTTAAATTGCACATAAAACACACTTTTACGCCTCATGTTATATGAACCAGCCATCTGGCCCAAGTTCACCCCTATCAACCGGCCATCTGGCCCAAGTTCACCCCTATCAACCGGCCATCTGGCCCAAGTTCAGGCCTATGTGTGCACCCTGCAGTGAGTGAGAGCAAGCTTGCAGTGTGCAATGGCTTGTTCGGTAGCAGCTTGGGTTGCACCGGCATGCCAGGGTCCTGGGATCCTCTGCCCATGACTTTTTTTTTGTCGTGACTTCAATGACCCGGGCAACGACGAGGGCAGCTGCGGCGAGCCGGCAACGAGAATGATATGCGGCTACCGCTTTGCATGGAGCTCTTGTTGAGGCGGCTCATGCTGGCCCTGTAGTGCAGAGGCTCGCGACGGCTTGGAGCAGCACGTTTGGTAGGCGGGAGGGCGCTGTTGGAAGTAAACACGATTGTTGGCCCTGTCCATCCAGTACTTTCTGCCGACGATAACGCTGAGGGGCTTGAAAACTTTCTAATACAATGAGGCATTTACTACTACTAAGATGATTGTAGTGTAAGAACAGTAGACCTATAGTTCTAATTGAACTATTTTTCTTATGAGGAATATAAAAAAACTAAGCCATCAGTAAAATGGATATCGACAAATGTCAATTTAGCTGTAAAATACTACTAATTGAAAAGCATACTGTCCACTTAACTGGTGCAAACGCGATATACTGACTGATAGTCTACACAAATCAAGCAAGGCAAATGTGTGAGCATAAGCTATGCATTTATTACCTAGTTAATTATTTACTTGTAACTATATAAGGTTTAAAACTCACAGTACGTTCATAAGATTTGTCAATATGTTACGGTGCTCACTACTTTGTGCGACAACCATATGCAGATAGATAATTTGCTATACTGAATGCACAAGATACCTTCAGTTTTCTCTCAAAAAAAGAGGAAAATACATCAGTTTTGTAATTAAAAAATGTCAGTAGTTGTGTCACTTGTATTTCTGTTCTGAACCCCAAACATTTAACCTATTTGGAAAGGTCTTGAGGAACCACACAAGAACCATTGTTTAAGTTAGAAATCATAATAGTAGAATCTACAGATTTACAGTTCCAACACCGGATGGTGTTCATATTATAGCCATACTTCGCATGCTGCTACTTATTTCTCCTGTCATGCGTTATAATAGGTATAGTGTCTAGAACAGCTTGAACAAACATAAAAGGTCAATTTTATCATCAAGAGAACTACCTTGACAGAAAGAAAATTAACCAGGTAAAAATAAATACACATGGATTTACAATTTCTTATTTCGTAAGGTACATCATTAGTAGATTAATTTTCACAAAAAATGTTAAAGGAACTATTGAGCGTAAATATATGAGAAATTATAGTTAACCAAACAGATAACAAACATCAAAGAGACATCACACTAACATCATGTGAGAAACAACAAGCAGTGGAGATACACCACACTAAAGCAGATCACCTCAACGTGAACCATCACATCAGGACAGGGCATCTCCGATGGACACCGGCTGGAGGAGGACATGGGTGCCGCTCCAGTTGTACGCAACCTAGAAGTCCTCCAGGAATAATGCGCTTGAAGGGAACAACCTTGAGAACTTTGGTGGAGAAGGGAAAGGAGGGCTCCAGGAAAATTATATGGGAAGCAGATTCAACCATCTATGTCCAGGACATCCTAAAAATCAACCAGTAGAAAACTATTAGGTGCGTAGTATACAGGTTTTAATGGGGAATTGTATCCTTTACATATATTTATGGAATGGTTAACAGTAAAAGTAAACAGAAGGAAAGAATGTCAACCTGTACTGAAAACATTATCAGCTTTCAATGACTGAAACTGTTCCAACTTCTTCAGCATTTTCTTCAATTCAGTTTCAACATCATCAAATGAGGAAACTATCTCAACGTCTTCTGGTGTGGACTTCTGTTGAAGCTGGTCACAAGGACATGACAAATGTTAACTACAAAATTGAAAGGTAGACGTCATCCTTTCAGCAAGATTCAGAACTAAACTTACAACAATGGAACGACGAGATTTATTAAGCAGAAACAGAGTCTCTTCCATTTGTTCTCTGTTCTTCCACATGATCTATCCATTTTATTTGCAGGTACACCTGACGCCTCTTGTCCCAAGTACTCCTCATCTTGGACAGGCAAAATATATCAGAACAATATGTGCGCCACAGCCGTCAAGGATGAGCACTTGAGCAGTGCCTAGCCGCCGAGGCGCTGACGCACTTCAGTCATCGGCGTTGGAGGAGACGGAGGAGGAGCGGAGGAGCGAGGGAGGAGGGGGATGGTGATGGTGGTCGGCGGGACTGATGCGCCAAAGGAGGAGGCAGGACGACGTCGGCGGCGTCCTTGCCGAGATCGATGTTGAAGGAGACGCGCAAGGGGGCAGAGAGGATGTAGAGGTGGAGAGAAGTCATGGTGGTGGGCGGTGGATCTAAGAGGCGCTGGGGAGGACAACGCCGGCAGCGGCTTGTCCGCAGATCGATTCCAGCGTTTATCGATCGGTGGTTCTGATTTATTTCAAGATGGTTCCAGGAGTTGGGAGAGAGAGGGTTGAAAGGGAACGATGGGACTGAGGGGGTTATCTGCAAATGTGCAGCAGGTGTCTTTTTGCAAAATTGCACAGATTGCTTTGTGTACGTTAGATGCAGATCCGACGGTTGTAAACGACTGATGGCAGGCACACCATCATCACCAACTCAGATTTTTATAGAAGTAGAGATTTTTGTTACTCGGAAAATTAATGAGTTTTCTATTATTTTGGATCGTGGAGCTGTTACCAACTTTGATGTAGGGTTTACTTCCATGACCTACCCAACTCGCATTATATAGACATGCTGACGTCTACCCTACCTGCCACCACATCATATGGTTTTGCACCGTTCCAGAACATTGCGCCGACATGCAATTCTTCTTCAACCCTCCTTCCGGCGTGCACCGCGAGAGACAACAGGTCTACAAAACAAACGCACTACCGAGGGGCAACTGCTATATATATCATTTATAACGAGCACTAGCTTGCGCTCGCCTGCAGAATAACCGACAAGGATCACGACCCTATGTGTACATACGATGAGGTGGTTTTCTTTCCTGTTGGTGGAATGGGCGGCTCTCTTCTTGCCCCCACCCTGTTTTTTTGCTTCTGGTTTTATCTTTCCTTGTTTCCGCGAGGTTTTTGTGTCTTGTTTCTTCTGGGTTATGTTTTGTATTAATTATTTCTTTATTTCTTTTTATTATTACATCCTTTTCCTGTTAGCCTCTTTTCTTGTGTTTGTTGTTCTTCTCTTCTTTTTCACTTTATTATCTTTCTTTACTTTTCTTTTGATTTTACTTATTTATTTCCCCTTTTTCATTTGAAATGAACATTACACATGGCCTTCTAAATTGCACAATGCACATTTTTTAATATACAATGACCATTTTTTATAACACACAATGAACTGTTTTTGATATATTTTGATTTTCTTAAATACACGATGACATTTTTCAGGTGTGTTTTTGTTAAATGTGCAAAATGAAATTTTGACCTATCATACTTTATTTTTTTCTATAATATAATAAAATAAATACAAGCGGAGATATAGGCGTAGCTGGGAAAGGTAGTGACCGCTTGCTATAGGTGATACATAGCAATATCCATGCCGAGAACCATATAATTAAGATTATTAATCATAGAGAAGTTTTAATCAAGATTATTTTCAACATGGACACATATGCATGGGCAATCACATGTGAAGAAGGTGATGCACATGCCGCTACCCGCTAGCATAGATCCAACTCTTTTTTTGTGTGTGCGTAAGTGTAGACCCGACTGTGCAATAGAAAAACATACATGCTGCATATGGTATGTCCTAAGTTAGGGCATAGTGGTGCGGTCTTAGCAATGTCAATTAGGATAATTGTTGAGCTTGAGGATAGAGAAATAAGAATTCCTTCTTTTCGCTAATAAGATAAGACAATTCTACCTATTGTAAACGATGGTGTATATGTTAAGGCTGTCTTAGATTTTTTTTAGAAAAGGAGGATGACCCCCGGCCTCTGCATCTGGGCGATGCATGCGGCCACTTTATTAATTATTCTCACAATAACTTACAAAGTCATAAAACAGCAAGACTAAAGCCACCGTCTAAGCAACAACTGTCGCTACACCTATCCAATTGATGAAGGGGCGCTGATAGCCTGGGCCTAATACCAAAAAGACATCGCCGCCAAACCAAAACATCTAAGACATAAGGTTCCAACCAGGACGCCTGCCTGGTATGGGGCAGCTACCAGTCTGACGCACTCCTCAACCAGGACGCCTGCCGGGTGTGAGGCCGCCACAGCCACCTGCCACGAGTCCATCTTCAGAGCTGTACTGTTGCATCTACCGTGCCAGGTCTCTCTGCCATCGACGCCACCACGACGCCAGACAACGTCGTCCTCCTGCGCGAGTCCATCCTCCCACATCGAACTCCGAATTTGCATTGCACCACGCCGTCAAGATCCGTCGCCATCAATGTATGGATGAAGCACCACTCCACCAAAGAAGTCGTCTGCTGGTGCCGCGAAGCCAAGTGCACCTCCAAGAATGCCGCCCCCAAGGGGGTTACGACATATGATTGCCGCCAACATCCGATCAGCTGATCTAGGGTTTCCCCCGGAGGTATTGAGTGGAGTTGGGAGCTTCACCTCGGTGATGCATTCATGAAGGAAACGATGATAAGAGCATCGTCATCACCGGCTCCGGCCATCGACCGAAGACCGGGTTTTCACCCGGATCTGTCCCAAGAAATCCACCCAACAACCTGTGCACCGTCTCGACTGCCTTCAAAGCCCCAGATCCAGCCTCCTAGATCCGGCGACCAATCGAGCAACAGTGCCACCGTGGGATCCCTGGCGCACCGGCCACTGCCTGAGTATGCCATCACTGGAGCCTAGGAGGAGGGCTCCCACCCCGCCTCGCCAAACCGCGAAAGCCGCCGAGATAGATCCCGCGCGCTCGTCACCGTCTCTGATCCGAACCAATCCGCAAACAGATCGCCGTCACAGATCCGCCTTGGACAGGGACTGCACCACGCCATGCCGCCGCGGGAAGCCTGAGCTTCACCCACCACCACCGTCCAGGGCCGCCGCCCCGGGATCCAGACAGAACATCGCCGCTGCCACTGGCCTTGTTCCGCCGCCGCCGACCGGCCACTGCGACCTCCGCCGCCATGCCGCCGACGGATCTGGGCGAGGATAGCCATCCTCCCCGACGACACACGTCGCAGCCTCTTCTCCGCGTACTCGCACGGGAAGCCACCGTGGCCGCGTCCCCACCCCTCGCCGGATGCCGCGCACGTGCTGCCCCGCCACCGACGAAGGCTGCCGCCACGAGGAGACCCGCACACAGCCGCCACACAGCTAGGCGTCGACCCATCTACAGCCGCGCCATGGGCCCGCCGCCGTCAAGATCTTCGCCGCCGTGCCGCCAGGTTCCGCGCGCCCCGGCACCTCCGCTCGGTCTGGCTGCTACCGCAGGCCACGAACGCGAGGAGGGGAGAAGGCCCCTGCCGCCAGCCACCGCGGGGGCCTTTGCCCCGCCGGCGGCGGGGGGGAAGGAGAGGAGGGGAAGGGCTAGCGGCAGAAGGTGGCGGCGCCGCCCGTGTCGCCCACGGGAGGGGCGACTTAGATCCCGCGTACGTACCTTAGATTGTACATGCTCACAGTGAGTATGTTTTGATTGTATCGACTCATCTATACAACAATTAACAAAACAAGCAATCTTTATGCTTTTCGTGACCACGCACATGCAGAGAGACAGGCGAAAATGACATGGTAGAGAATTAGCATTTGCTTATATATGCACGAGAGTGCATTGAGATAACTAGGAAAATGGAAAGGCCTAGCACTACGCAGCAATCATCAGGGCATGATAGATCATCCATGCTTTATATTTCATCATCAAATCCATTGCTTGCATCAAATTAAGTGGGATGATCTAGTAACTAGTAAAGATTTCTTCAAGGTTAAGAACATAGAAAGTCAACATATAAAATAATAATACTATATTAATCTGCACATGAATTGCTGCCTTGCTCATCACAGTACAATTAACAATATCTTGCTTCTTGTTCACCACATACATCAAAGCTAGACTAGCAAGTAGACCATTGAGCTACACTAGCTACCTTCTATATCCCAAAACATCTCCTGGCTGCAGATGTCGCGGTTTCCATGGTACATTCGGCCATCACTAGAAGCCGAGCAGCTCCTCGAACGTGCACTGGAAGGTGGTGTCTTCATCCGCTGCAGCGCCAGTGCCTTCTTGGACTTTGCCGTTGAGGTTGCCGGGCAAGAACCCAGACGCCGCCACCACAGCGTCGTGGAGCTTGGGAAAATCTTGAAGCATGTCGTCGCTGAAGAACCCGCCGTCGTCGTCCACTGCTCCGGGCGGCAAGATCGTCTCGCCTTCGTCGGACATGAACCAGCGCCCATACTCGTGAAGCGTCCCGGGTTCTTGGACGATGGGCGGTTCCTCGCGGCGTGGGGTTTGGGGACGTGGAGCATCCGGGTGCTGGACGTCGGCGGCCTTCCTTTTCCTGGAACCAGGAGCACTGATGACCTCGTCGTACATGGTCTCTCTCTTGTGACGAGACACGCAGACCTTGCAGAGCACCAGGTCGTCTTGCTTGTCGTCGGCGTGAAGGCTGTACTCGGTCATGCACCAGCCGATCCTGTTCTTGTCTTTCTCTCCGGGCACCTTCTTGACGTAGCTGAGGTTTCGTCTATGGCCTACCAGGTTACCTTGGTTGTCTAGCACGCGGATCCCGCCCTTCTCCGAGTGCCAATAGTAACCCTCGCCGGCGTCGGCCACAGCGCGCTTCCGCTTCCCGCGGCCGCGGCCGCATTTGGTCTCGTGACGCCTGGCCGGGGTGAAGAAGTACCAGACGCCCCCTTTCCCGTCGCGCTTGTCCGTTCCTGTGGCGTGTTGATACATCTCGACGAGGTCGCCGGGGGCGGCGGAGTAGGCGTCGGCCTCGTGGACGAGGCTGCTGGCGTCGAAGGCGTCCGGTCCGGCGGCGATGCGTGGGCGGAGGAACTTGGTGATCAGCTCGTGCTCGGCTGGTTCGAAGGCGTAGCCGGCGGCCATCGCAGAGCTAGCTACGCACGTACTCCCTCTGTAAACTAATATAAGAGCGTTTAGATCACTACTTTAGTAATCTAAACGCTCTTATATTAGTTTACAGAGGGAGTACTGTACGAGATGGATCGAACCCTCAAGTCGATCGCTAGCTGCTTGCCTTGCCTGGTTACCTAGCTAGCTTATATAGATGGATCCACATATGTCATATGTGATGCCGATGCATGGTTGGATTCAGTTTCCTTGACCTTTGACCGGCCATATGTACGTGTCCTAAGCAATCCGTACATGAAATGGATTAGTACAGCAATCCTTGAGTAAAATGGATTAGTACAGCAATCCGTTAGTAAAATGGATTAGCTAGTATGACCGGCTCGAGTAAAATGCATGCAATGCATGCGTGCGCGTTGAATTGCTTACGGCTCTCGAGGAGAATCCCTAGACGCCCCAAGCATGCCTCCCTCTCCGCGATTCCCTGGCCGCGACCGCCGCCGGCAGCGGTTGTGGCGGCGCCCGGTCATCAAAGGTGGCGGGCGGGGGTGGCGCGCCCCGACGGTTCTTCTTCGTGCGGGGAAGCTTCGTCAAGCGGGCGGCGCGGTGAATGTCTATGGAGTGGCGGCGCAGGGCGGGAAGCACTGGGAGAGGAAGAGCATGGTCGGGAGGTGAGGAAGAGCATGGTCATAATAACAAGTCATACTCATTATCATCATAGTCATAACCAACCCTAGTTAGCTAGGACCTGCTGCTACCCCTCTCTGAGGTAAAATAGCATAAAACGACATAGCCCCTGACTCTCCATTATGGATAATGGAGATTATCATGTCTCCAATTCGTGGGCTTCGCACAATGTTTTTTCCAAGTAGCTCCCTGCGACCATTCATATCTTTTTTTCATTCTTTGATTGTGAGGTCTTCAGCTGTTCGGGAAATCTTGTATGAACAACGGTAATGCCTTGGCAGACTTGGCCATAAGCTGACAACATGAATGTGGCCTTTCGTATACATCAGATCAGGCACACAATCCTTCGGGATTATCTGTTGAAGAGCATAATAGTAAAGTAGTTAGCAGTGTAGTTTAGCTTTAGAAGAATGTATGCAAAAGATGCACTGGTGTCATAATAATAAAAAATCTTACCATGTCATTTCCATGGATGTTGCCATAGTTCAACACGTGGACTAGTGGCACGTATTGACCATAATGTGGAGGAGTTTCATAATTCTTATTGTAAGTCTCAACATCAATAATAAAGGAGACAAGATGACCTTTCTCCCCGTAAGTTAGTTCAGAGCCATCAGTCTTGTAGGTTATGTCTACTATTTTTCGAACATTTTTTGAAAAATGAAAATAAGCTGTCAATGGAAATATATAAGCTGTCAACTATTTATATAAAAACAATTTAAATTACTTAATAAATATGTTTGAGAAATTCACATAGAGGTAGAAGTGGAAGCATATCAACAAGGACCCAAATGTCAATATTAGCTTCGTTGATATTACCTTCATCGACATTATCTTCGTCGATGTCATCTTCAGGACCACCAAGATCGAAGGTGACATGCATACCCTCCTGAAAACCACATGCCTTGCAGAGTGCTTCCCAATTAGAGCAACCAAAATGAGAGCAGCTCTCCGCATTGTATAGCTTTACGGTAAAAGCATAACCATGATGGGTCCTGATGTGAACTATCTTTGTCTCCATATTCTCATGATCTTCGAAATTGAGCTTCTCCAAGACATAGCGTCTTGCATGGCAGGGGATGCACTAGTCGAAATGTAAAAGACGGAAATTACACGTTGAAGAAGCAGAAGTCATGATTAATAACGAAAAAATTACTTGTCGTTGTTGTGTACCATTTGAACATCGAAAGTCTCGTCGAGCTTAATACTGAAGCGCCGATCGTCTTATAGGTGAGGCATGTCGCACAGACCGCGGTGGTTGCTGCAGTAGTACTCTAAAAAATATATAGAAAATGTAAAGGTCATTCCCACTTTCTCAGGTTGTAACAAGGGGCGTGCATCCAAATCTCAAACCATTTTCATTGTTGCATTCCTTGCGTCGAGATCTGTAAAACTAGATTTCATGTTGATAGGTTATGATGAATAATTTTTTTCACAAAGAAAAACGAACGAAAAACCAGAAAAACCCCGAATCGAAAGCACATTTTTTCCCTTTCCGAAAGAGGCTCGCGGAAGTAAATCATGCTTTCACGAGAACTAAATATGTGCGTCTCATAGAAGGGAAAAAGAAAATATGTTTTTTTTTTCGTTCCGAGAGGCACGACTAGGTCTCTTGCAGAAGCAAATCTACACCTCTCGCGTGAGGAAAATCAGAGATATATTTTCTGTTTTCAAGAGGCATGAATGTGCCTCTCACGATCGTTTTTCTTAGTTTCCAAGAGGCATGACTGTGCTTCTCGTGAAAGCAAATCTGTGTATTTTATGTAAGGAAAAAAGGGATTTTTTTTCCGTTTTCAACAGGCATGACTCTGCCTCTCACGGAAGAAAAAAAGAAAGAAATTGTATATGTGTATCACACGATCGAGATCCAATAAACTATTTTCATTGGGTGTATGACCATAGAAGGTTTTTTTATTCATGTAAACAGAACAACAATTATTCTCTAACTTACATGAATAACCGTATTGCAATAAACATGATCAAATCATATTGATGCTCAACACAAACACCAAATAACACTTATTTAGGTTCAACACTAATCCCGAAAGTATAGGGAGTGTGCGATGATGATCATATCAATCTTGGAACCACTTCCAACACACATCGTCACTTCACCTTTAACTAGTTTCTGTTCATTATGCAACTCCCATTTCGAGTTACTACTCTTTAGCAACTGAACCAGTATCAAATACCGTGGGGTTGCTATGAACACTAGTAAGATACACATCAATAATCTGTATATCAAATATACCTTTGTTCACTTTGCCATCCTTCTTATCCGCCAAATATCTAGGGCAGTTCCACTTCCAGTGACCTTTTCCTTTGCAGTAGAAGCACTTAGTTTCAGGCTTGAGTTTACCTTTGGGTTTCTTCACGGGTGTGACAACTTGCTTGTCATTTCTTTTGAAGTTCCCCTTCTATCCCTTTGCCCTTTACTTGAAACAAGTGGTCTTATTAACCATCAACACTTGATGTTCTTTCTTGATTTCTACCTTCGTCGATTTCAGCATTGCGAAGAGCTCGAGAATTACCTTCGTCATCCCTTGCATATTATAGTTCATCACGAAGTTCTACTAACTTGGTGATAGTGACTAGAGAATTTTGTCAATTACTATCTTATCTGGAAGATTAACTCCCACTTGATTCAAGTAATTGTAGTACCCAGACAATCTGAGCACATGCTCACTGGTTGAGCTATTCTCCTCCATCTTGTAGGCAAAGTACTGTCAGAAGTCTTATACCTCTCGACACGGGCATGAGTATGAAATACTAATTTCAACTCTTGGAACATCTCATATGCTCCGTGGCGTTCAAAACGTTTTTGAAGTCCCGGTTATAAGCCGTAAAGCATGGTGCACTAAACTATCAAGTAGTCATCATATCGAGCTTTTGTCAAAACGTTCATAACGTCTACATCTGCTCCTGCAATAGGTCTGTCACCTAGCGGTGCATCAAGGACATAATTCTTCTGTGCAGCAATGAGGATAATCCTCAGATCACGGAACAATTCCGCATCATTGCTACTAACATCTTTCAACTTGGTTTTCTCTAGGAAAAAATAAACGTGGAGCAACATCGCGAGCTATTGATCTACAACATAGATATGCTAATACTACCAGGACTAAGTTCATGATAAATTAAAGTTCAATTAATCATATTACTTAAGAACTCCCACTTAGATAGACATCCCTCCGGTCATCTAAATGATCACGTGATCCAAATCAACTAAACCATGTCCGATCATCACGTGAGATGGAGTAGTTTCAATGGTGAACATCTTATGTTGATCATATCTACTATATGATTCACGCTCGACCTTTCGGTCTCCAGTGTTCCGAGGCCATATCTGTATATGCTAGGCTCGTCAAGTTTAACCCGAGTATTCTGCGTGTGCAAAACTGGCTTACACCCATTGTATTTGAACGTAGAGCTTATCACACCCGATCATCACGTGGTGTCTCGGCACGACGAACTTTCGCAACGGTGCATACTCAGGGAGAACACTTATACCTTGAAATTTAGTAAGGGATCATCTTATAATGCTACCGTCAATCTAAGCAAAATAAGAAGCATAATAAGATAAACATCACATGCAATCAAAATATGTGACATGATATGGCCATCATCATCTTGTGCTTTTGATCTCCATCTCCAAAGCACCGTCATGATCACCCTCACAAAACATGATCATCTCATACAAAAACCGTATAACTCATCATGTCTTGACCATATCACATCACAACATGCCCTGCAAAAACAAGTTAGACGTCCTCTACTTTGTTTGTTGCAAGTTTTACGTGGCTGCTACGGGCTTTAGCAAGAACCGTTCTTACCTACGCATACAAAACCACAACGATGTTTCGTCAAGTATGTGCTGTTTTAACCTTCACAAGGACCGGGCGTAGCCACACTTGATTCAGCTAAAGTGAGAGAGACAGACACCCGCCAGTCACCTTTAAGCAACGAGTGCTCGTAACGGTGAAACCAGTCTCGCGTAAGCGTACGCGTAATGTCGGTCCGGGCCGCTTCATCTCACAATACCGCCGAAGCAAAGTATGACATGCTGGTAAGCAGTATGACTAGTATCGTCCACAATCTCATTGTGTTCTACTCGTGCATATCATCTACGCATAGACCTGGCTCTGATACCACTGTTGGGGAACGTAGTATTTTAAAATTTTCCTACGATCACGCAAGATCTATCTACTAGATGCATAGCAACGAGAGGGGAGAGTGTGTCTACGTACCCTCGTAGACCGGGAGCGGAAGCGTCAAGTGACGCGGTTGATGTTGTCGAACTTCTTCGCGATCCAACCGATCAAGCACCGAACGTACGGCACCTCCGCGTTCAGCACACGTTCAGCTTGATGACGTCCCACGAGCTCTTGATCCAGTTGAGCTTCACGGGAGAGTTATGTCAGCACGACGGCGTGGTGACGGATATGATGTATCTACCGGCGCAGGGCTTCGCCTAAGCACTGCAACGGTATGACCGAGGTGTGTTTCTGTGGAGGGGGGCACCGCACACGGCTAAAACAATTCAACTTGTGTGTCTTTGGGTGCCCCCCTGCCCCCGTATATAAAGGAGCAAGAGGGGAGGGCCGGCCGGCCTCCTATGGTGCGGCTAGGGCAATCCTACTAGGAATAGGATTGCAATCCTATTCCTAGTAGGAGTCCACCAAGAAGGAAGAGAGGGAAAAAGAAAGAGAAGGAGAGGTGGCGCCCCCCAATCCTAGTCCAACTAGGATCCCCTGGTGGGGCGCCGGCCAGCCTCTATGGGCTGCCTCTCTCCTTTCCTTAAGGAACACTTTGGACCATCCCCCCTCGTAGGGGGTTCCGGTAACCCCCTCCGGCAATCCCGTTAAATCCGAAACTTTTCCAAAACACTTCCGGTGTCCGAATATAGTCGTCCAATATATCTATCTTTATGTCTCGGACATTCCGAGACTCCTCGTCATGTCCGTGATCTCATCCGGGACTCCGAACTACCTTCGGTACATCAAAACTCATAAACTCATAATACCGATCGTCATCAAACGTTAAGCGTGCGGACCCTACGGGTTCGAGAACTATGTAGACATGACCGAGACTCATCTCCGGTCAATAACCAATAGCGGAACCTGGATGTTCATATTGGCTCCTACATATTCTACGAAGATCTTTTATCTGTCAAAACCGCATAACAACATACGTTGTTCCTTTTGTCATCGGTATGTTACTTGCCCGAGATTCGATCGTCGGTATCTCCATACCTAGTTCAATCTCGTTACCGGCAAGTCTCTTTACTCGTTCCGCAACACATCATCTCGTGACTAACTCATTAGTCTTTTGCTTGCAAGGCTTATTGTGATGTGTGTTACCGAGAGGGCCCAGAGATACCTCTCCGACACTCGGAGTGACAAATCCTAATCTTGATCTATGCCAACACCACGAATACTTTCGGAGACACCTGTAGAGCATCTTTATGATCACCCAGTTACGTTGTGACGTTTGATAGCACACAAGGTGTTCCTACGGTATTC
>LR738715.1:11958021-11992593 GCA_902687465.1 Secale cereale | reverse complement strand
AACTAAACTTACAGCAATGGAACGACGAGATTTATTAAGCAGAAACAGAGTCTCTTCCATTTGTTCTCTGTTCTTCCACATGATCTATCCATTTTATTTGCAGGTACACCTGACGCCTCTTGTCCCAAGTACTTCTCATCTTGGACAGGCAAAATATATCAGAACAATATGTGCGCCACAGCCGTCAAGGATGAGCACTTGAGCAGTGCCTAGCCGCCGAGGCGCCGACGCACTTCAGTCATCGGCGTTGGAGGAGACGGAGGAGGAGCGGAGGAGCGAGGGAGGAGGGGGATGGTGATGGTGGTCGGCGGGACTGATGCGCCACAGGAGGAGGCAGGACGACATCGGCGGCGTCCTTGCCGAGATCGATGTTGAAGGAGACGCGCAAGGGGGCAGAGAGGACGTAGAGGTGGAGAGGAGTCATGGTGGTGGGCGGTGGATCTAAGAGGCGCTGGGGAGGACAACACCGGCAGCGGCCAATCCGCAGATCGATTCCAGCGTTTATCGATCGGTGGTTCTGATTTATTTCGAGATGGTTCCAGGAGTTGAAAACCCGTGGTCGGAAACAAAAACTAAACATGTACCAGAGCTCTTGGTTTTAAAAACAGAGGTAATAATTATTATTTTTTAGATCATGCATGTTTCGTCAACGAATGCTAGCAGATAACTCAATCACTTCTTGAGATGGACAAGTTTCGAGGAACGGCTCCCGAATGAGGACGATCACATCCTCTTAATCTCCTTTGTTTATCACTGCCAAAGTTTTCTGATTTCTCATGAACAAAGCGTGAAGGAGGGTTTGTTTGTTATATTATTTTTGAGCCATGCGCACTCTTTGCCAGTTCCTTCTCATATTATGGGTTTGCACATTAGACATGCAATCCCGGGGTGAAGCTTGTCCAACTTAAAAAGATCATGAATTAACTACTACTTCCTCATGAACTAAAACAGAGGCACAAAAGAGAAATGCTTTTTTGAATAATTTCGAGATGGTACATGAAAGTCTTCTTTAGGAATGGCAGGTAAATACCATGTATAGGAAGGTATGGTGGACTCATATGGCATAACTGGTTTAAAAGAACTTGGATGCACAAGCAGTCAGTCTGCTTAGTACATGCGAAGGTTAGCAAAAGACTGAGAGCGACCAACTAAAAGAGCAATGACGGTCATAATCATGCAGAGCGACAAAGCAACATTGAATCAGGCATGGAAGTTTTATCGCTACTCAGAAACTAAAGATCATCAAGGCTTGATAGACTTTCTTTACAGTCTTAAATATGCGTGAGCATACGCCAAGTCAATCAAAATAAATTCTTGAAGGAAGATATCACTAAACCATACCACATCATAGGCAAACAAATCATGTTGGTACCTCAATAACACATTGAGAACCCCCCAGCTATTTGAGACTAACCATAAGAAAACATGAACTACTAAGCATCATTATGCACATAGCATTTTATCATAGACATATCGACGAGTGCAACAGAAGCCAACTCTCTTAATAAGATAAGCATGAAAACTAAAGAGAGTTCCAGCGACCAACTAAACAAAAGCTCTTTAAAAAGATAAGCATGAAAACTAAGAGCTAAACATAATAGTAGCTATTGAAAGACAAAGAACACACACAGCAAAGATAGACATGAAAATTCTATGTTATGTTCTAGGTTGAAGTGGAGCGTGTTTCTCTCCACACAAAGAAAGCTGAGTTCCAACTCGTTATGAAAAGCAAGCAAAGCTAAAGAAAACTAAAAAGGAAACTAAAAGCAAGACGCTCCAAGCATAGCACATAACACATGAAGTGATAAAAATATAGTGGAACGAAAGACAAACTGATAATGTTGATGGAGAAGGGGATGCACGGGGGGCATCCCCAAGCTTAGACGCTTGAGTCTTCTTGAATATTTCTTGGGGGTGCATGGGGGCATCCCCAAGCTTGAGCGTTTGACACTCCTGAATCTTTTTATCATCTTCCCTCGCACACTTGAAAACTCCCTTCATACATAACTCATCATAATCTGATTAGCGAGGTTAGTACCCATAATAAAATAATTGTTCCTTGCTGGGAATAAGGATATTCTTGAAGGTCTACTGTTTCTCAAGATTGCCAAAAGATTTTTGCAAAGAAAAAGCAAGCTCAAGGTTTGCAAAATGAAGGAAAGGCAAAACAGGACAGAATCTGTGAAAAACAGACCAGCAGGTAGTAAATGATTTTTTTCGGGGCACTTCTGCAACTCTAATAAAAAAACTCAAAACATACGCCCGAAAGACAATTGTATAGAGCACGCTGTCGAAAACATTCAGACCAAAAAGATGATCTGGTGATTTTATACGAATTTTTCTATCCAAGGACAGAATCTGTTTCCTGGACAACACGTCACAACTTTTGAACTTTCTTGCAATCAGAGGCTAAACTTGGCACAAAGCTGAAAAGTAAAGATACAATGATGATGCTACTGTAGTAACAACATCAAGACACAACAAAAGCAAAATAAAATTTTATTCATGTGGGCTGCCTCCCAAAAGCGCTTTCTTTTATGCCTTTAAGCTAGGCATAATGCATAGAGATCAAGTTTTATCAAGAGTAAAAGAATAGCTAGCCCGTATAACGGACTCAAAAGGTAACTTAATCTTCTTTCTAGGGAAGTGTTCCATCCCTTTCTTGAGAGGAAATTGGAATTTTATATTCCCCTCTTTCATGTCAATGATGGCACCAATGGTGCGAAGAAAAGGACGTCCCAAAATAATTGGACAAGAAGGTTCACATTCAATATCCATAATAGTAAAATCAACGGGAACGTAGTTGTCATTGACAATGATAAGAACATCGTCGATCCTCCCCAAAGGTTTTTTTATGGAAGAATCAACAAGACGAACACCAAAAGAACAAGAATCAAAAGGTTTCAATTTAAGCATATCATATATTCTTTTGGGCATAACGGAGGTACTAGCTCCAACATCACATAATGCATAGCAAGAGAAGTTATTCAACTTAATTTTAATCATAGGATCCCAACCATCTTCTAGCTTTCTAGGTATGGAGGCTTCTACTCTAAGTTTCTCCTCCCTAGCTTTGATGAGAGCATTAGTGATATGCTCGGTGAAGGCAAGATTAAGCGTGCTAGTGCGGGGATCTCTAGACATCTTGTGAAGGAAATCAATAACTTCGGTAAGGGTGCAATTATCAAAATCAAGGTCACTACTATCAAGTAAAGTGGTAGTGGTGTCCTTTAGGCTCACTTGTTTGGTAGTTTCTATGGTCATAGCATCACCATTAATAGGTCCAATGGGACCAGGAGTGCATTGGGTGCTAAGAGTTTGAATATCCTCAACAACTTGGATAGTAGCAACAGTGTGGTGGGTAGGAAGGCTCTTAATTCTATCTTCTTCCTCCTTTAGGGGTGCAACTACTTCGGGTTTAGCTGTCATTTGGTTTATCAAAGTGGCTTGTGTGTGGGACATATTGGAAACTTGGGTCTCAGTAATGGTGAGCCTAGTCTGGAGGTTAGAAATCTCAATATTTAGGCTCTCTAGTTGTCTACCAATGTTTTGCAAGATAGCAGTATGCTCATTTAATTGCCTCGAGAAGGTTTTGTTTTGTTCATATTGGGTGTGCATGTAGTTCTTAGTGGCCTTCTCTATTTCTAGAAGTTTCTCATAACCAGGCATGTCTCTATCTCCTTGGGTGGAGTTCTTGGTGCTAGGATAAGCATTGTTGTTCCCATAGGAATTAGAGGGGAACGGTCTAGGATTGCTACCAAAGTTACTCATATAAGCATTGTTGTTGAAATTGTTTCTAGAGATAAAGTTCACATCTACTTGTTCTTGAGCAATCAAAGAATTTAAAGGAACATCACGAGGATCAATAGAAGATTGATTCGAAAGTAGAGACATGATCAAGTCAACTTTTTCATTTAGGGAGGAAATCTCCTCGACAGAGTTTACCTTCCTACCTGTTGGAGCGCGTTCGGTGTGCCATTGGGAATAATTGGTCATCATCTCATCGAGAAGCTTCGTGGCAGCACCAAGTGTAGTTGACATAAAGGTTCCTCCCGCGGCCGAATCTAACAAGTGCCGCGAGGTAAAGTTCAAGCCTGCATAAAAAGTTTGGATAACCATCCAAGTAGTCAAACCATGAGTAGGGCAGTTCTTGACAAGAGATTTCATGCGTTCCCAAGCTTGGGCAACGTGTTCATTATCCAATTGTTTAAAATTCATTATGTTACTTCTTAGTTGGATAATTTTAGCAGGTGGATAGTACATTCCAATAAAAGCATCCTTGCACTTGTCCCAAGAATCTATGCTATTTCTAGGCAAGGATTGAAACCAAATTTTAGCTCCTCCTCTCAAGGAGAAAGGAAAAAGCTTAAGCTTAACAATATTACCATCTATTTCTTGGTACTTTTGCATATCACAGAGTTCAACAAAATTGTTTAAGTGTAAAGCAGCATCATCTCCAGCACCGAAGAATTGATCTTTCATAACTAGATTCAGTAAAGCAGGTTTAATTTCATAAGAAGGTGCTGAAGTGGCAGGTGTAGTGATAGGCGTGCAAATAAAGTCATCGTTGTTATGACTAGTGAAGTCACACAACTTGGTGTTCTCGGTGGAACCCATAGCAGCAAGCAAGCAAGATAACTATTTTTGTGATTTTCGATAAAAGATACTAAAGCAAAAACTGAAAGGTAAACTAACAAGACTAAAAAGCAAAGGTAAAAGATAGCGTGCAACTCCCCTATCTTGAAGAGTGGAGTCCCCGGCAACGGCGCCAGAAAACTTTGCTTGATGGCTTCTCGCCCCTCGTTGGTTACCCCAAGTGGAAGGTTTGAGATGCAGTGTAGCGGAAGTTTTCCCTTGGCAAAGATACCAAGGATCGAATTCCCCTGAGACTCCAAGGTTCAACAAGAAGGTGTCAACTGCTAACGGCGCCATATACTTAGCAATCAACTTGGACCTGCACACAGATACAAATAACTTTGCTCCCAACGAGTACAGAGAGGTTGTCAATCCCTCCGGCCTTGTCGTTTACAAAGGATCAAACGCAAGAGATAATAGTGATAGATATTGCTGCAACTAGTAAGTAAAAACAGAAAGTAAATAGCGGATGTGATCAGTGATGGTAATATGGACCGGGGTCCCATGATGTTCACTAGTGATGTCTCTCTCCCAAAAGACGATAAAATAACTATGTGAGGTAAACGAATTACAGTTGGGCAATTGACAGAATTATGTGCGCAAACCAATGCTAACTATGCTGCAAGAAAGGTTGAGGCTCAAAAGCATGGGTGGTACGCCAAGGTAAGTAGACCGAAATCCATCTGCATCTACTACTAATCATCCACCTTGAGATATCTATCCAGAACATCTCGCTGGTATTAAGTTGCGAGTCCCACCCATAGTGTAAACTCAAAGCAACAGACAACTGCATTAAAAGAACTTTGCGTAAAGTAAACAATCCTTGCACCCGCGAGTCCAAGTGATGGCTTCTCGCCCCTCGTTGGTTACCCCAAGTGGAAGGTTTGAGATGCAGTGTAGCCGAAGTTTTCCCTTGGCAAAGATACCAAGGATCGATTTCCCCTTATACTCCCAGTTTCAACAAGAAGGTGTCAACTGCTAACGGCGCCAGATATTAGCAATCAACGTGGACCTGCACACAGATACAAATAACTTTGCTCCCAACGAGTACAGAGAGGTTGTCAATCCCTTCGGCCTTGTCGTTTACAAAGGATCAAACGCAAGTGATAATAGTGATAGGTATTGCTGCAATAGTAAGTAAAAAGCGGAAAGTAAATAGCGGATGTGATCAATGATGGTAATATGGACCGGGGTCCCATGATGTTCACTAGTGATGTCTCTCTCCCAAAAGACGATAAAACAGCTATGTGAGGTGAACGAATTACAGCTGGGCAATTGACAGAATTATGTGCGCAAACCAATGCTAACTATGTTACAAGAAAGGTAGAGGTTCAAAGCATGGGCGGTACGCCAAGGCAAGTAGACCGAAATCCATCTGCATCTACTACTAATCATCCACCTTGAGATATCTATCCAGAACATCTCGCTGGTATTAAGTTGCGAGTCCCACCCATAGTGTAAACTCAAAGCAACAGATAACTGCATTAAAAGAACTTTGCGTAAAGTAAACAATCCTTGCACCCGCGGGCACAAGCACCGTTGTTTTCCCCCTTGTGGCAACAACACATCCCCTAGACTCATGTTTCTGTCACTCAAGCTAGTCATCGAGGGGCATGAACCCACAATCAAGCATAACGTTCCCTCTTGGAGTCACTACCTACTACTTGGCCAAAGCAATAAATAACAACGGAGAACATGCAAGAATTACTTACGAACATAAATATAAAAGAGGTAGATCAAATATATTACTCAAACACAATCTGAACATAATCTCACAATCCATCGGATCCCAGCAAACTCATCATAGCAACAGCATAAGGATTACATATGTGCCTCGATCATGTAGGGCAGCTCACGAGGACTAATTAGTGAAGCACAAGAACGGGAGGAGAACATCACATAGCTACTGGTCATGGACCCATGGTCCAAGGGAGACTACTCACAACTCATCCGGGAGGCGTCCATGGTGGTGGAGAAGCTCCCGGTGGTGATCCTCCCCTCCGGCAGGGTGCCGGGAAGAGTTCTCCTGGTGCTCCCGATCTTGGAAGCGCGGCGGCGCCGGAACAGAGATGAGATCGCGAAAAAGGGTTCCCGTCTCGAGGGTTTTGGGACACGATATAAATATATGCCAAAGGGGGGCATCAGCGGAGGCCTGGGGGGGCCAGGCGCCCCCCCGGCGCGGCCAGGAGGGGGGCCGCGCCACCAGGGCGCCTGGAGCCCTGGTGGCCCCCCTCCGGCCCTACTTCGGCTACCGCGAAGCTTCTGGAACGCTGATGTTTTATATAATTTTTCCGGGATTTTTCTGGCAGTTCTTGTAATGGGAAAACCTGAAATACAAAAACAGCAGAAAACAGAAACTGGCACTGGGGTGCACTGAGTTAATAGGTTAGTCCAAATATGATCAAAAGTGTATGGAAGTGTATAAATATCATAGCAATATCACCCAAAAGAGGCATGGAGCAAGCATAAATTATAGATACGTTTTGGACGTATCAACATCCCCAAGCTTAATTCCTGCTCGTCCTCGTAAATGATAACAAGAATAATTTCTGTGGTGACATGCTATTAACCATATAAGGATTTTTCATAGTCATATGACAAAAGCTTACTGAGACAATGAATCTGTAGTAATTAAGTTGCCTCATGAGAAAATCACAAAGAACTGAAAGTTTTACAACATGATATTGAAACATCAAATAGATTTGCAATGAGAATGGTGTGCAAATATGATAAAGTGATATCTCGCTTGCCCCCTTTAGTGAAGCAAAACATAAATGCAGGGGCACCTCCAAGGTTTAAGTGACGACTAGATACAATGATTTCAAAATAAACGATATCACAATCGTGCAAAAGACAATGCTACTTTGGGACAATGCACATTACACTCAGAATGACAATCATGCTCTCAGTAGTTGGTGCGTTAAAAGAAGGTGGAGACTCTCGAACCGTGGCTTTTGTTGGCAAGGTTGAAAACCCGTAGTCGGAAACAAAGACAAAACATGTACCAGAGCTCTTGGTTTTAAAAACAGAGGTAATAAATTTTTTTAGAGCATGCATGTTTCGTCAACGAATGCTAGCAGACAACTCAATCACTTCTTGATATGGACAAGTTTCGAGGAACGGCTCCCGAATGAGGACGATCACATCCTCTTAATCTCCTTTGTTTATCACTGCCAAAGTTTTCTGATTTCTCATGAACAAAGCGTGAAGGAGGGTTTGTTTGTTATATTAATTTTGAGCCGGGCGCACTCAATGCCAGTTCCTTCTCGTGTTATGGGTTTGCACATTAGACATGCAATCCCGGGGTGAAGCTTGTCCAACTTAAAAAGATCATGAATTAACTACTACTTCCTCATGAACTTAAAACAAAGGCACAAAATAGGAATGCATTTTTTGCTTTTTTGAACAATTTCGAGATGGTACATGAAAGTCTTCGTTAGGAATGGCAGGTAAATACCATGTAGGAAGGTATGGTGGACTCATATGGCATAACTGGTTTAAAGGAATTTGGATGCACAAGCAGTCAGTCCGCTTAGTACAGGCGAAGGTTAGCAAAAGACTGGGAGCAACCAACTAAGAGAGCAATGACGGTCATAATCATGCAGAGCGACAAAGCAACATTGAATCAGGCATGATAGTTATATCGCTACTCAGAAACAAAAGATCATCAAGGCTTGACAGACTTTCTTTATAGTCTTAAATATGCATGAGCATACACCAAGTCAATCAAAATAAATTCTTGAAGGAAGATATTACTAAACCATACCACATCATAGGCAAACAAATCATGTTGGTACTCCAATAACACATTGGAAACCCCCCAGCTATTTGAGACTAACCATAAGAAAACATGAACTACTAAGCACCATTATGCACGTAGCATCTTTATCATAGACATATCAACCAATGCAACAGAAGCAAACTCTCTTAATAAGATAAGCATGATAACTAAAGAGAGTTCAAGCAACCAACTAAACAAAAGCTCTTTAAAAAGATAAGCATGAAAACTAAGAGCTGAACATGATAGTAGCTATTGAAAGACAAAGAACACACACAACAAAGATAGAAATGAAAATTCTATGTTATGTTCTAGGTAGAAGTGGAGCTTGTTTCTCTCCCACATAAAGAAAGCTGAGTTCCAACTCGTTATGAAAAGCTAAGGAAAACTAAAAAGGAAAACTAAAAGCAAGACGCTCCAAGCATAGCACATAACACATGAAGTGATAAAAATATAGTGGAACGAAAGTCGAACTGATAATGTTGATGGAGAAGGGGATGCACGGGGGCATCCCCAAGCTTAGACGCTCAAGTCTCCTTGAATATTTCTTGGGGGTGCATGGGGGCATCCCCAAGCTTGAGTGTTTGACACTCCTGAATCTTTTTATCATCTTCCCTCGCACACTTGAAAACTCCCTTCATACATAACTCATCATAATCTGCTTAGCGAGGTTAGTACCCATAATAAAATAATTGTTCCTTGCTGGAAATAAGGATATTCTTGAAGGTCTACTGTTTCTCAAGATTGCCAAAAGGTTTTTGCAAAGAAAAAGCAAGCTCTAGGTTTGCAAAATGAAGGAAAGGCAAAACAGGACAGAATCTGTGAAAAACAGAACAGCAGGTAGTAAATGATTTTTTCGGGGCACTTCTGCAACTCTAATCAAAAAACTCAGAACGGACGCACGAAAGACAATTGTATAGAGCACGCTGTCGAAAAAATTCAGACCAAAAAGATGATCTGGTGATTTTATACGAATTTTTCTATCCAAGGACAGAATCTGTTTCCTGGACAACACGTCACAACTTTTGAACTTTCTTGCAATCAGAGGCTACACTTGGCACAAAGTTGAAAAGCAAAGATACAATGATGATGCTACTGTAGTAACAACATCAAGACACACAAAAGCAAAATAAAATTTATTCATGTGGGCTGCCTCCCAAAAGCGCTTTCTTTTATGCCTTTAAGCTAGGCATAATGCAAAGAGAAATCAATGACCATCATAATAATCGGAGCTATAAATTGCTTCAAATGGTTCCTCAACAAGTTCACTTTTGTTCCTTCTAGGAAAGGGGTACACACCTTTTGCCTTCCCGCGTAAGAGGATTTGTCCACCTATATCGATGAAGCCTTTAACTGCTCAGAGGAAGTCCCTTCCAAGCACTATATTTCCTTGGTTTGGCTCCATGATGAAGAAATCAACCATTGTAATCCCATTAAGGAATTTAACTGGCACGTCTTTTATTCTTCCCTGGATTTCAGAAATATCTCCATTAGCGTGTTCATGATAAGATGGTAATCTATCCATGTTAAATTTTAAAGAATCATGAACAATTTGTGGCATAGTAGAAACCATAGATCCAATATCACAATAAGCAAGGAAGTCTTGATTAGAGATGCTAATCCTAACAAAAGGCTCCCAATCATTGTCTATTTCCAAAATATCTCTCTTATTGGGTTTGGGTTTCTCTACCTTCATCAAGTCTAGAGCATCCATTCTCTTCTCAATAGTAGCAAGTCTATCTATGACAGTATCAAAACTATGATCATAAACAAAGTAACTAATAGACCATGTATAATTTCAAGAGCTCTAGCTTCATCACACTCTAGGAAATCTCCTTCAGCTATAATATCAAGAGAGTGTTTACACCATTTAAAAAGACCATGGTAAAAATTTCTAAGCACAATTTTTATAGGTATCCAAGGCATAATTCTCCTATGTGCATCAGAAATTCTGTCCCATGCCTTCTTCATATTTTCTCCATCCTTTTGATGGAAATCTAGGACTTCAGATTCCCTCAAAGCACCAAATCCTAACATGTTTGGCTAAACAGAAAGGACTACTAACAGAAAGGCAAATTTTTTTTTTGTGATTTTTGATAAAGGATACTAAAACAAAACTGAAAGGTAAACTAACAAGACTAAAAAGCAAAGGTAAAAGATAGCATGCAACTCCCCTATCCTGAAGAGTGGAGTCCCCGCCAACGGCGCCAGAAAACTTTGCTTGATGGCTTCTCGCCCCTCGTTGGTTACCCCAAGTGGAAGGTTTGAGATGTAGTGTAGCGGAAGTTTTCCCTTGGCAAAGATACCAAGGATCGATTTCCCCTGAGACTCCCAGTTTCAACAAGAAGGTGTCAACTGCTAACGGCGCCAGATATTAGCAATCAACGTGGACCTGCACACAGATACAAATAACTTTGCTCCCAACGAGTACAGAGAGGTTGTCAATCCCTCCGGCCTTGTCGTTTACAAAGGATCAAACGCAAGTGATAATACTGATAGGTATTGCTGCAATAGTAAGTAAAAAGCGGAAAGTAAATAGCGGATGTGATCAATGATGGTAATATGGACCGGGGTCCCATGATGTTCACTAGTGATGTCTCTCTCCCAAAAGACGATAAAACAGCTATGTGAGGTGAACGAATTACAGCTGGGCAATTGACAGAATTATGTGCGCAAACCAATGCTAACTATGTTACAAGAAAGGTAGAGGTTCAAAGCATGGGCGGTACGCCAAGGCAAGTAGACCGAAATCCATCTGCATCTACTACTAATCATCCACCTTGAGATATCTATCCAGAACATCTCGCTGGTATTAAGTTGCGAGTCCCACCCATAGTGTAAACTCAAAGCAACAGACAACTGCATTAAAAGAACTTTGCGTAAAGTAAACAATCCTTGCACCCGCGGGCACAAGCACCATTGTTTTCCCCCTTGTGGCAACAACACATCCCCTAGACTCATGTTTCTGTCACTCAAGCTAGTCATCGAGGGGCATGAACCCACAATCAAGCATAACGTTCCCTCTTGGAGTCACTACCTACTACTTGGCCAAAGCAATAAATAACAACGGAGAACATGCAAGAATTACTTACGAACATAAATATAAAAGAGGTAGATCAAATATATTACTCAAACACAATCTGAACATAATCTCACAATCCATCGGATCCCAGCAAACTCATCATAGCAACAACATAAGGATTACATATGTGCCTCGATCATGTAGGGCAGCTCACGAGGACTAATTAGTGAAGCACAAGAACGGGAGGAGAACATCACATAGCTACTGGTCATGGACCCATGGTCCAAGGGAGACTACTCACAACTCATCCGGGAGGCGTCCATGGTGGTGGAGAAGCTCCCGGTGGTGATCCTCCCCTCCGGCAGGGTGCCAGGAAGAGTTCTCTTGGTGCTCCCGATCTTGGAAGTGCGGCGGCGGCGGAACAGAGATGAGATCACGAAAAAGGGTTCCCGTCTCGAGGGTTTCGGGACACGATATAAATATATGCCAAAGGGGGGCATCAGCGGAGGCCTGGGGGGCCCAGGCGCCCCCCGGTGCGGCCAGGAGGGGGGCCGCGCCACCAGGGCGCCTGGAGCCCTGGTGGCCCCCTCCGGCCCTACTTCGGTTACCGGGAAGCTTCTCGAACGCTGATTTTTTATATATTTTTTCCAGGATTTTTCTGGCAGTTCTTGTAATGGGAAAACCTGAAATACAAAAACAGCAGAAAACAGAAACTGGCACTGGGGTGCACTGAGTTAATAGGTTAGTCCAAATATGATCAAAAGTGTATGGAAGTGTATAAATATCATAGCAATATCACCCAAAAGAGGCATGGAGCAAGCAGAAATTATAGATACGTTTTGGACGTATCAACAAGCACCGTTGTTTTCCCCCTTGTGGCAACAGCACATCCCCTAGACTCATGTTTCTGTCACTCAAGCTAGTCATCGAGGGGCATGAACCCACAATCAAGCATAACGTTCCCTCTTGGAGTTACTACCTACTACTTGGCCAAAGCAATAAACAGCAACAGAGAACATGCAAGAATTACTCAAGAACATAAATATAAAAGAGGTAAATCAAATATATTACTCACACACAATCTGAACATAATCTCACAATCCATCGGATCCCAGCAAACTCAACATAGCAACAGCATAAGGATTACATATGTGCCTCGATCATGTAGGGCAGCTGACGAGGTCTAATTAGTGAAGCACAAACAGGGGAGGAGAACATCACATAGCTACTGGTCATGGACTCATGGTCCAAGGGAGACTACTCACAACTCATCCGGGAGGCGTCCATGGTGGTGGAGAGGCTCCCGGTGGTGGTTCTCCCCTCCGGCAGGGTGCCGGGAAGAGTTCTCCTGGCGCTCCTGATCTTGGAAGCGCGGCGGCGGCGGAACAGAGATGAGATCGCGAAAAAGGGTTCCGTCCTTGAGGGTTTCGGGACGCGGTGTAAATATATGCCAAAGGGGGGCATCAGCGGAGACCTAGGGGGCCCAGGCGCCCCCCGGCGCGGCCAGGAGGGGGGCCGCGCCACCAGGGCGCCTGGAGCCCTGGTGGCCCCCCTCCGGCCCTACTTCGGCCGTGTGGAAGCTTCCGGAACGCTGATTTTTTATATATTTTTTCCGGGATTTTTCTGGCAGTTTACGTAATGGGAAAACCTGAAATACAAAAACAGCAGAAAACAGAAACTGGCACTGGGGTGCACTGAGTTAATAGGTTAGTCCAAATATGATCAAAAGTGTATGGAAGTGTATAAATATCATAGCAATATCACCCAAAAAAGGCATGTAGCAAGCAGAAATTTTAGATACGTTTTGGACGTATCAGCAAGCCATTGAGATAAATAGATCTTTAAGAAGAAGACGGACGTGGACGGTAATCTTACCGTCTATGAAGCTCGACTTGTGGCGAAGAGTTTTTTTTCACAAGTTCAAGGAGTTGACTACGATGAGATTTTCTCACCCGTAGCGATGCTTAAGTCCGTCGGAATCATGTTAGCATTAGCTGCATTTATGAAATCTGGCAGATGGATGACAAAACAAGTTTTCTTACAAGTTTTCGTAAGGAAAGGTTGTATGTGATACAATCAGAAAGGTTTTGTCGATCATAAGGATGCTAAAAGGTATGCTAGCTCCAGCGATCCTTCCATGGACTGGAGCAAGCATCTCGGAGTCGGAATATACGCTTTGATGGAGTGATCAAAGTTTTTGGGTATACAAAGTTTGTTAGAAACTTGTATTTACAATAAAGTGAGTGGGGGCACTACAACATTTCTGATAAGTATATGTGAATGACATATTGTTGATCCGAAATGATGTAGAATTTCTGGAAAGCGTAAAGGGTTATTTGAAAGGAGTTTTTCAAAGGAAAACCTGGATAAAGCTGCTTACATAATTGGGCATCAAGATCTATAGAGATAGATCAAGACGCCTAATGATACTTTCAAAAGAACACACACCTTTGACATGATTTCGAAGGAGTTCAAAATAGATCAGTCAAAGAAGGAGTTCTTACCTGAGTTGTAAGGTGTGAAGTTGAGTAAGACTCAAAGCTTGACCACGGCAGAAGAAAGAGGAAGGACGAAGGTCGTCCCCTATGCTTTTGTCATAGGATCTATACGGTATGCCATGCTGAGTACCGCACCTGATGTGTGCCTTGCCACATGTCTGGCAAGAGGGTACAAAGTTGATCCAGGAGTAGATCACCAGATAGCGGTCAAAATTATCCTTAGAGGAATAAGGAAATGTTTCTCGGTTATGGAGGTGATAAAGAGTTCGACGTAAAGAGTTACGTCGATGCAAGCTTAACACCTATCCGGATAACTATAAGTAGAGATACCGGGTACGTATAATGGAGCAACAGTTTGGAATAGCTCCAAGTGGAACGTGGTAGCAGCATCTACGATATGACATAAAGTTTTGCGAAGCACATAGGGATCTGAATGTTGCAGACCCGTTGACTACAACCTCTCTCACAAGCATAACATGATCAAACCCAGAACTCATTGAGTGTTAATCACATATTGATGTGAACTAGATTATTTACTCTAGTAAACTCTTTGATGTTGGTCACATGGCGATGTGACCTATGAGTGTTAATCACATGGCGATGTGAACTAGATTATTGACTCTAGTGCAAGTGGGAGACTGTTGGAAATATGCCCTAGAGGCAATAATAAATTGGTTATTATTATATTTCCTTGTTCATGATAATTGTTTATTATCCATGCTAGAATTGTATTGATAGGAAACTCAGATACATGTGTGGATACATAGACAAACACCATGTCCCTAGTAAGCCTCTAGTTGACTAGCTCGTTGATCAACAGATGGTCACGGTTTCCTGACCATGGACATTGGATGTCGTTGATAACAGGATCACATCATTAGGAGAATGATGTGATGGACAAGACCCAATCCTAAGCCTAGCACAGATCGTGTAGTTCGTATGCTAAAGCTTTTCTAAATGTCAAGTATCTTTTCCTTAGACCATGAGATTGTGCAACTCCCGGATATCGTAGGAATGCTTTGGGTGTACCAAACGTCACAACGTAACTGGGTGGCTATAAAGGTGCACTACAGGTATCTCCGAAAGTGTCTGTTAGGTTGGCACGAATCGAGACTGGGATTTGTCACTCCGTATGACGGAGAGGTATCTCTGGGCCCACTCGGTAGGACATCATCATAATGTGCACAATATGTGATCAAGGAGTTGATCACGGGATGATGTGTTATGGAACGAGTAAAGAGACTTGCCGGTAACGAGATTGAGCAAGGCATCGGTATACCGACGATCGAATCTCGGGCAAGTGCTATACCGATAGACAAAGGGAATCGTATACGAGATTGATTGAATCCTTGACATCGTGGTTCATCCGATGAGATCATCGTGGAGCATGTGGGAGCCAACATGGGTATCCAGATCCTGCTGTTGGTTATTGACCGGAGAGTTGTCTCGGCCATGTCTGCATGACTCCCGAGCCCGCAGGGTCTACACACTTAAGGTTCGATGACGCTAGGGTTATAGGGAAAGTATGTACGCGGTTACCGAATGTTGTTCGGAGTCTCGGATGAGATCCCGGACGTCATGAGGAGTTCCGGAATGGTCCGGAGGTAAAGATTCATATATGAAAAGTCCTGTTTTGGTCACCGGAAAAGTTTCGGGCGCTATCGGTAGCATACCGGGACCACCGGGAGGGTCCCGGGGGTCCACCGGGTGGGGCCACCGGCCCCAGAGGGCTGCGTGGGCCAAGTGTGGGAGGGCACCAGCCCCAGGTGGGCTGGTGCGCCCCCCCCACCAGGGCCCAAGGCGCCTCCAAGAGGGGAGGGGGGCAAACCCTAGGGTAGATGGGCCCTAGGGCCTAATCTGGTGCGCCCCCCTCTCCCTCTCCCCCTCTGGCCGCCACCCTCAGATGGGATATGGGGTGGCCGCACCCCTAGGGGTGGGAAACCCTAGAGGGGGCGCAGCCCCTCCCTTCCCCCTATATATATGTGAGTTTTGGGGCTGCCCATAACACGGTTTGACTTCTCTCACTTGGCGCAGCCCTACCTCTCTCCCTCCTCGTCTCTCGCAGTGCTTGGCGAAGCCCTGCTGGAGTCCCGCGCTCGCCACCACCACCACGCCTTCGTGCTGCTGTTGGATGGAGTCTTCCCGAACCTCTCCCTCTCTCCTTGCTGGATCAAGGCGTGGGAGACGTCATCGGGCTGCACGTGTGTTGAACGCGGAGGCGCTGTTGTTCGGCGCTTAGATCGGAATCAACCGCGATTTGAATCGCAACGAGTACGACTCCTTCATCCGCGTTCTTGTAATGCTTCCGCATCGCGATCTACAAGGGTATGTAGATGCACTCCCCTCTCCCTCGTTGCTAGATTACTCCATAGATAGATCTTGGTGATGCGTAGAATTTTTTTTGATTTTCTGCTACGATCCCCAACACTTCCTCCTCCATCTCATTCTTCTCCCCCAGCCCCGACGAGTCCGAAGGCAGGCCGCCTATGATGCGGGTGGCGGCGGCGCGCCTCAGTCGGATCTCATCCTGAATCTAGAACCGGTGCTCTGACGTTAGCATAGAATACGTCTTGTTTTGTAGGTCCATGGCAAAGCTATATGGTGAGGGAAGAGTGGGGCAGAGAGAAAGAGACGTGGATGGGCTTGGGCCTGTCGCGCGGAGAGGGAGCAAGTGGATGTGGCTAGGGCTTGGGGACGCCGCCAGTGGTGGAGATTGAAGCCCATTGTTGGGGGGGGGGGAGGGCAGAGCGGGCCAAGCTGAAGAAAACCGCCTATGGCTGGTGTTTTAAGGCCTAGAAGTAAAGAAAATAGTGAACAAAGTCCAAAAAGCTGGGTGGGCCACGGCCCATTCGGCCTTGCGTGGCTCCGCCAATGGACGCCGCTATGCATGTTGCCTATATTTTTGCTACTCAGGAAAATTAATGAGTTTTTGATTATTTTGGATCGTGGAGCTGTTACCAACTTTGACGTGGGGTTTACTCCCATGACCTACCCGACTCGCATTATATAGACATGCTGACTTCTACCCTACCCGCTGTTGGAAATATGCCCTAGAGGCAATAATAAAAGAGTTATTATTATATTTCCTTGTTCATGATAATCGTTTATTATCCATGCTATAATTGTATTGATTGGAAACTCAAATACATGTGTGGATAAATAGACAGACTTTGTGTCCCTAGTGAGCCTCTACAGGACTAGCTCGTTGATCAAAGATGACCGCGGTTTTCAGGTCATAGACATGAGTTGTCATTTGATAACGGGATCACATCATTAGGAGAATGATGTGATGGACGAGACCCAAACGTTAAACATAGCTTTTGATCGTGTCAGTTATCGCTATAGTTTTCTGCATGTCAAGTATAAGTTCCTATGACCATGAGATCATGTAACTCACTGACACCGTAGGAGTGCTTTGTGTGTGCCAAACGTCGCAACGTAACTGGGTGACTATAAAGGTACTCTACAGGTATCTCCGAAGGTGTCTGTAGAGTTGACATGGATCGAGACTGGGATTTGTCACTCCGTGTGACGGAGAGGTATCTCCGGGCCCACTCGGTAATACGTCATCTCAATGAGCTCAAAGTGACTAAGTAGTTGGTCACGGGATTATGTATTACGGTAACGAGTAAAGAGACTTGCCGGTAACGAGATTGAACTAGGTATAGAGATACCGACGATCGAATCTCGGGCAAGTAACATACCGACGAGACAAAGAGAACTGTATACGGGATTGCCTGAATCCTTGACATCGTGGTTCATCCGATGAGATCATCGAGAAACATGTAGGAGCCAATATGGGTATCCAGATCCCGCTATTGGTTATTGACCTGGGAGTGTCTCGGTCATGTCTACATGGTTTCCGAACCCGCAGGGTCTACACACTTAACGTTCGGTGACGCTAGGGTTGTTAGTGAGAAGAGTGCATGGTTACCGAAGGTTGTTCGGAGTCCCGGATGAGATCCCGGACATGACGAGGGTCTCCGGAATGGTCCGGAGACGAAGATTGATATATAGGATGAAAGGTTTCGGAGTACCGGAAGTGTTCCGGGGAGCATCGGGAAATCGGCGGAGTACCGGGAAGGTTTTCGGGGGGTCCGGAAGGTGTTCTGGGCCTATTGGGCCACAAGGGGGGACACCACATCCCTCAGGGGGCTGTGCGCCCCCCCTGGGCCCTCTCCCCATGCGGCTAAGGGGGTGGGACCCCCTAGGGCTGGCCGCACCCCTTGGGACTTGGGGGGCAAGGCACCTAGGGGGGAAACCCTAGGGCCTGGGCGCCTCCCCCTGCCCTGGCCGCCGCCCCCCTCCCCTTGCCCTGGCCGCCGGCCCCTAGGGGGAAACCCTAGGGCGCCCTAGCCTCTCCACCCCCCCTATATATAGTGGGGCAAAGGGAGGGCAGCCAACACAGTTCGTGCCTCGGTGCTGCCCTCCCTCTCCCGTCATATCTTCTTCTCCCGCGGTGCTTAGGCGAAGCCCTGCTGGAGTTCTTCTCCACCATCACCACCACGCCGTCGTGCTGCCGGTTCTCCATCAACCTCTCCTCCACCCCTTGCTGGATCAAGAAGGAGGAGACGTCCCCGAGCCGTACGTGTGAAGAACGCGGAGGCACCGTTGCTTCGGTGCTAGGTCTTCGGCGATCTGAATCGCGACGAGTACGACTCCATCATCCGCGTTCATAACGCTTCCGCTTAGCGATCTACAAGGGTACGTAGATCACACTCCTTCCTCGTAGTTGCATCTACTAGATTGATCTTGGTGAACGGTAGGAAAAATTTTTGTTTCCCATGCAACGTTCCCCAACAGTGGAAATATGCCCTAGAGGCAATAATAAAAGAGTTATTATTATATTTCCTTGTTCATGATAATCGTTTATTATCCATGCTATAACTGTATTGATTGGAAACTCAGATACACGTGTGGATGAATAGACAGACTTTGTGTCCCTAGTGTGCCTCTACAGGACTAGCTCGTTGATCAAAGATGACCGCGGTTTCCAGGTCATAGACATGAGTTGTCATTTGATAACGGGATCACATCATTAGGAGAATGATGTGATGGACGAGACCCAAACGTTAACATAGCTTTTGATCGTGTCAGTTATCGCTATAGTTTTCTGCATGTCAAGTATAAGTTCCTATGACCATGAGATCATGTAACTCACTGACACCGTAGGAGTGCTTTGTGTGTGCCAAACGTCGCAACGTAACTGGGTGACTATAAAGGTACTCTACAGGTATCTCCGAAGGTGTCTGTTGAGTTAACATGGATCGAGACTGGGATTTGTCACTCCGTATGACGGAGAGGTATCTCCGGGCCCACTCGGTAATACGTCATCTCAATGAGCTCAAAGTGACTAAGTAGTTGCTCACGGGATTATGTATTACGGTAACGAGTAAAGAGACTTGCCGGTAACGAGATTGAACTAGGTATAGAGATACCGACGATCGAATCTCGGGCAAGTAACATACCGACGAGACAAAGGGAACTGTATACGGGATTGCCTGAATCCTTGACATCGTGGTTCATCCGATGAGATCATCGAGAAACATGTGGGAACCAATATGGGTATCCAGATCCCGCTATTGGTTATTGACCTGGGAGTGTCTCAGTCATGTCTACATGGTTTCCGAACCCGCAGGGTCTACACACTTAAGGTTCGGTGACGCTAGGGTTGTTAGTGAGAAAAGTGCATGGTTACCGAAGGTTGTTCGGAGTCCCGGATGAGATCCCGGACATGACGAGGGTCTCCGGAATGGTCCGGAGACGAAGATTGATATATAGGATGAAAGGTTTCGGAGTCCGGAAGTGTTCCGGGGAGCATCGGGAAATCGGCGGAGTACCGGAAAGGGTTTCGGGGGTCCCGGAAGTGTTTCTGGGCCTAATGGGCCACAAGGGGGGACACCACAGCCCTCATAGGGCTGTGCGCCCCCCCTGGGCCCTCTCCTCATGCGCAAGGGGAGGTGGACCCTCCTAGGGCAGCCGCACCCCCCCTGGCTTGGGGGGCAAGGCGCCTAAGGGGGGAAACCCTAGGGCTGGCCCTTGGCCGCCGCCCCCCTGCCTTGGCCGCCGCCCCCCCCTTGCCCTGGCCGCCGGCCCCCTAGGGGAAACCCTAGGGCGCCCCCCTCTCCTCCTTCCCCCTATATATAGAGAGGTAGAGGGAGGGCAGCCAACACAAGTTCGTGCCTCGGTGCTGCCCTCCCTCTCCCATAACATCTTCTTCTCCCGCGGTGCTTAGGCGAAGCCCTGCCGGAATTCTTCTACACCATCACCACCACGCCGTCGTGCTGCCGGTTCTCCATCAACCTCTCCTCCACCCCTTGCTGGATCAAGAAGGAGGAGACGTCCCCGAGCCGTACGTGTGAAGAACGCGGAGGCACCGTTGCTTCGGTGCTTGGATCTTCAGCGATCTGAATCGCGGCGAGTACGACTCCATCAACCGCGTTCTTAACGCTTCCGCTTAGCGATCTACAAGGGTATGTGGATCCTACTCTCCCCTCGTAGTTGCATCTACTAGATTGATCTTGGTGAACGCAGAGAAAAAATTTTGGTTTCCATGCAACGTTCCCCAACAGTGGCATCATGAGCTAGGATCTTGCGTAGATGCTTTCTCGAGTAGAACACAAAAGGGTTTGTGGCGTTGATGTTTAAATTGCTTCCCTCCTTAGTCTTTCTTGATTCAGCGGTATTATGGGATGAAGCGGCCCGGACCAACTTTACATGTCCTCGTACATGAGACCGGTTCCATCGACAGACATGTGACTTTTGTTGCATAAGATGGCTGGCGGGTGTCTGTCTCTCCTATCTTAGTTGAATCGGAATAGAACAAGGCGGTCCTTGTAGAAGGTTAAATAGCAACTTGAATATCACCGTTGTGGTTTTGCGTAGGTAAGAAGCGTTCTTGCTAGATACCCATAGCAGCCACGTAAAACATGCAACAACAAATTAGAGGACGTCTAACTTGTTTTTGCAGGGTATGTATGTGATATGATATGGCCAATGACATGATGAGTTATATTTGATGTATGAGATGATCATGTTGTAATAGTTAATATCGACTTGCATGTCGATGCATACGGCAACCGGCAGGAGCCATAGGGTTGTCTTTAATTTTTGTATGACCTGCGTGTCAATCATTAAGCGCTTTGTAATGCTTTACTTTATCGCTAAACAGTAGCAATAGTAGTAAGAGCATGGTGGGCGCCGACAACCCCGATGGCGACACGATGATGGAGATCATGATGATGGGGATCATGGTGTGGCGCCGGTGACGATGGAGATCATGCCGGTGCTTTGGAGATGGAGATCAAAAGCACGAGTTGATGGCCATATCATGTCACTTTTGATTTGCATGTGATGTTAATTCTTTTATGCATCTTATTTTGCTTAGGACAACGGTAGCATTATAAGATGATCCTTCACTAAAATTTCAAGATAAAATTGTGTTCCCCCCGAGTGTGCGCCGTTGCGAAGGTTCGTCGTTTCGAAGCACCACGTGATGATCGGGTGTGATAGACTCTACGTTCGCATACAACGGGTGCAAGCCAGTTTTGCACATGCAGAACACTCGGGTTAGACTTGACGAGCCTAGCATGTACAGACATGGCCTCGGAACACGGAGGACCGAAAGGTCGAGCATGAGTCATATAGTAGATATGATCAACATGTTGATGTTCACCATTGACACCACCTCATCTCACGTGATGATCGGACTTGGGTTGGTGAATTTGGATCATGTCACGCTCGAATGACCAGAGGGATGTCAATTTGAGTGGGAATTATAAATAATTTGATTAGGTAATAACTCACTTATCATGAACAATAGTCTAAAATGTCTTTGCAAATTTTTGGTTGTAGATGGCTCGCGCAGTAGCTCCCCTGAATTTTAATGCGTTCCTAGAGAAAGCTAAACTGAAAGATGACGGGAGCAACTTTGTGGACTGGCTCCGCAATCTGAGGATCATCCTCACAGCTGCCCAAAAGGTTTATGTCCTAAATGCACCGCTAGGTGACCCCCCCGCTCCTACAGCCCCTGCAGACGTTTTGAACGTCTGGCAGACACGTTCGGATGACTATTCGATAGTGCAGTGTGCCATGTTGTACGGCTTGGAAGGAGGACTTCAAAGGCGTTTTGAACGTCATGGTGCATATGAGATGTACCAGGAGTTGAAGTTCATCTTTGAGAAGAATGCTAAGATCGAGAGGTATGAGACCACCGATAAATTCTTTGCTTGCAAGATGGAGGAGAATTCGTCTGTCAGTGAGCACTTACTGAAGATGTCAGGGTACTATACCCGCATAGCTGATCTGGGACTTGTGTTCCCGGATGAGGCTATCATTGACAGAATTCTCCAGTCACTCCCTCCAAGCTACAAGAGCTTCGTGCAGCAGTATAACATGCAAGGGATGAACAAGACCATCGCCGAGCTGTTTTCGATGCTAAAAGTCGCTGAGGCAGACATCCAGAAGGAGTATCAAGTGTTGATGGTCAATAAAACCACCAGTTTCAAGAAGAATGGCAAGGGCAAGAAGGGTAACTCTAAGAAGGGTGGCAAAGCAGTTGCTAATCCAGTGAAGAAACCCAAGGCTGGGCCCAAGCCAGAGACTGAGTGTTTCTATTGCAAGGGGAACGGCCACTGGAAGCGGAACTGCCCCAAGTATCTGGCGGACAAGAAGGGGGCCAACAACAACAAAGGTATATGTGATATACATGTTATTGATGTGTACCTTACCAACTCTCGTTGTAGTGCCTGGGTATTTGATACCGGTTCGGTTGCTCACATTTGCAACTCTAAACAGGAACTGCGGAATAAACGGAGGCTGGCGAAGGACGAAGTGACGATGCGCGTGGGAAATGGTTCCAAGGTTGATGTGATCGCCGTCGGCACGCTCGCTCTTCGATTACCATCGGGATTAGTTATGAACCTGAATAATTGTTATTTAGTGCCTGCGTTAAGCATGAACATTATATCTGGATCTTGTTTATTGCGAGACGGTTACTCAGTTAAGTCAGAGAATAATGGTTGTTCTATTTATATGAGTAATATCTTTTATGGTCATGCACCCGAAGTTAGGGGTTTATTCTTATTGAATCTCGATAGTGATGATACACATGTTCATAACATTGATGCCAAAAGATGTAGAGTAGATAATGATAATACCACTTTCTTGTGGCACTGCCGTCTGGGTCATATCGGCGTAAAACGCATGAGGAAGCTCCATGCTGATGGACTTTTGGAGTCTCTTGATTTTGAATCACTTGACACGTGCGAGCCGTGCCTCATGAACAAGATGACAAGGACCCCGTTTTCAGGGACAATGGAACGGGCAAGTGACTTATTGGAAATCATACATACTGATGTGTGCGGTCCGATGAGTGTAACGGCGCGCGGTGGATATCGTTATTTTCTCACCTTCACTGACGACTTAAGTAGATATGGGTATATTTACTTAATGAAGCATAAGTCTGAAACTTTTGAAAAGTTCAAGCAATTTCAGAGTGAAGTTGAAAATCATCGTAACAAGAAGATCAAGTTCCTACGATCTGATCGAGGGGGAGAATATCTGAGTTATGAGTTTGGTGATCACTTAAGAAAATGTGGAATTATTTCACAGTTGACGCCACCTGGAACACCATAGCGTAACGGTGTGTCCGAACGTCGTAATCGAACCCTATTAGATATGGTACGTTCTATGATGTCTCTTGCCGATTTGCCACTATCGTTTTGGGGATATGCGTTAGAGACAGCTGCATTCACTTTAAATAGGGCTCCATCTAAGTCCGTTGAGACAACACCGTATGAACTATGGTTTGGTAAGAAACCGAAGTTGTCTTTTCTCAAGGTTTGGGGTTGCGATGCTTATGTCAAAAGGCTTCAGCCAGAAAAGCTCGAACCCAAAGCGGACAAATGTGTCTTCATAGGATACCCAAAAGAAACTGTTGGGTACACCTTCTATCTCAGATCCGAGGGCAAAGTGTTTGTCGCTAAGAACGGGTCCTTTCTCGAGAAGGAGTTTCTCTCGAAAGAATTGAGTGGGAGGAAGGTAGAACTTGATGAGGTTATTGAACCTCTGCTTCAACCAGAGAGTAGCGCAGCACAGAAAGATGTTTTTGTGGAGCCTGCAGAGGTTGAAGAGGAAGCCAATGATGATGATCATGGAGCTTCTGATCAAGTTACTACCGAACCTCGTAGGTCGACAAGGGTACGCACTGCACCTGAGTGGTATGGTAACCCTGTCTTGGAGGTCATGTTGTTAGACAACGGTGAACCTACGAGCTATGGAGAAGCGATGGTGGGCCCGGATTCCGACAAATGGTTAGAGGCCATGAAATCCGAGATGGGATCCATGTATGAAAACAAAGTATGGACTTTGGAAGTATTACCTGAAGGGCGGAAGGCCATTCAGAATAAATGGATTTTTAAGAGGAAGACGGACGCTGACGGTAATGTCACCGTGTATAAAGCTCGACTTGTGGCAAAGGGTTTTTCACAAGTTCAAGGGATTGACTACGATGAGACTTTCTCACCCGTAGCGATGCTTAAATCCGTCCGAATCATGTTAGCAATAGCTGCATATTTCGATTATGAAATTTGGCAGATGGATGTCAAAACGGCGTTCCTTAACGGTTTTCTTAAGGAAGAGTTGTATATGATGCAACCGGAAGGTTTTGTCGATCCAGAGAATGCTGACAAAGTATGCAGGCTCCAGCGTTCCATTTACGGGCTGGTGCAAGCATCTCGGAGTTGGAATCTTCGCTTTGATGAGGTGATCAAAGCATTTGGGTTTATACAAGTTTACAATGAAGCTTGTATTTACAAGAAAGTGAGTGGGAGCTCTATAGCGTTTCTAATATTATATGTGGATGACATATTGCTGATTGGAAACAATATAGAATTTTTGGATAGCGTGAAGGGGTATTTGAACAAGAGTTTTTCAATGAAGGATCTCGGTGAAGCTGCTTTCATATTGGGCATCAAGATCTATAGAGATAGATCAAGACGCTTGATAGGACTTTCACAAAGCACATACCTTGATAAACTTTTGAAGAAGTTCAAAATGGATCAATCCAAGAAGGGGTTCTTGCCGGTATTGCAAGGTACAAAGTTGAGTAAGACTCAGTGCCCAGTGACTGCGGAAGATAGAGAAAAGATGAGTGTCGTCCCCTATGCTTCAGCCATAGGCTCTATCATGTATGCAATGCTGTGCACAAGACCAGATGTCAGCCTTGCCATAAGTATGGCCGGAAGGTTTCAAAGTAATCCTGGTATGGATCACTGGACAGCGGTCAAGAATATCCTAAAGTACCTGAAAAGGACTAAGGATATGTTTCTCGTTTATGGAGGTGATCAAGAGCTCGTCGTAAAGGGTTACGTCGATGCAAGCTTTGACACTGATCCAGATGACTCTAAGTCTCAAACCGGATACGTATATATTCTCAACGGGGGAGCGGTAAGCTGGTGCAGTTCCAAGCAGAGCGTGGTAGCTGATTCTACATGTGAAGCGGAGTATATAGCTGCCTCGGAGGCAGCAAAGGAAGGTGTCTGGATGAAGGAGTTCATGACAGATCTTGGAGTTGTGCCTAGTGCACTGAACCCAATGACTCTGTTCTGTGACAACACTGGTGCCATTGCTCTAGCCAAGGAACCAAGGTTTCACAAGAGGACCAGACACATAAAGCGACGCTTCAATTCCATCCGCGATTCGGTCAAGGAGGAGGACATAAACATTTGCAAAGTACACACGGATTTGAATGTTGCAGATCCGTTGACTAAGCCTCTTCCACGGGCTAAGCACGATCAACACCAAGACTCTATGGGTGTTAGATTCATTACCTTGTAATGCTAGATTATTGACTCTAGTGCAAGTGGGAGACTGTTGGAAATATGCCCTAGAGGCAATAATAAAAGAGTTATTATTTTATTTCCTTGTTCATGATAATCGTTTATTATCCATGCTATAACTGTATTGATTGGAAACTCAAATACACGTGTGGATGAATAGACAGACTTTGTCCCTAGTGAGCCTCTACAGGACTAGCTCGTTGATCAAAGATGACCGCGGTTTCCAGGTCATAGACATGAGTTGTCATTTGATAACGGGATCACATCATTAGGAGAATGATGTGATGGACGAGACCCAAACGTTAAACATAGCTTTTGATCGTGTCAGTTATCGCTATAGTTTTCTGCATGTCAAGTATAAGTTCCTATGACCATGAGATCATGTAACTCACTGACACCGTAGGAGTGCTTTGTGTGTGCCAAACGTCACAACGTAACTGGGTGACTATAAAGGTACTCTACAGGTATCTCCGAAGGTGTCTGTTAAGTTGACATGGATCGAGACTGGGATTTGTCACTCCGTGTGACGGAGAGGTATCTCCGGGCCCACTCGGTAATACGTCATCTCAATGAGCTCAAAGTGACTAAGTGGTTGGTCACGGGATTATGTATTACGGTAACGAGTAAAGAGACTTGCCGGTAACGAGATTGAACTAGGTATAGAGATACCGACGATCGAATCTCGGGCAAGTAACATACCGACGAGACAAAGGGAATTGTATACGGGATTGCCTGAATCCTTGACATCGTGGTTCATCCGATGAGATCATCGAGAAACATGTGGGAACCAATATGGGTATCCAGATCCCGCTATTGGTTATTGACCTGGGAGTGTCTCAGTCATGTCTACATGGTTTCCGAACCCGCAGGGTCTACACACTTAAGGTTCGGTGACGCTAGGGTTGTTAGTGAGAAAAGTGCATGGTTACCGAAGGTTGTTCGGAGTCCCGGATGAGATCCCGGACATGACGAGGGTCTCCGGAATGGTCCGGAGACGAAGATTGATATATAGGATGAAAGGTTTCGGAGTCCGGAAGTGTTCCGGGGAGCATCGGGAAATCGGCGGGGTACCGGAAAGGGTTTCGGGGGTCCCGGAAGTGTTTCTGGGCCTAATGGGCCACAAGGGGGGACACCACAGCCCTCATAGGGCTGTGCGCCCCCCCTGGGCCCTCTCCTCATGCGCAAGGGGAGGTGGACCCTCCTAGGGCAGCCGCACCCCCCCCTGGCTTGGGGGGCAAGGCGCCTAAGGGGGGAAACCCTAGGGCTGGCCCTTGGCCGCCGCCCCCCCTGCCTTGGCCGCCGCCCCCCCCTTGCCCTGGCCGCCGGCCCCCTAGGGGAAACCCTAGGGCGCCCCCCTCTCCTCCTTCCCCCTATATATAGAGAGGTAGAGGGAGGGCAGCCAACACAAGTTCGTGCCTCGGTGCTGCCCTCCCTCTCCCATAACATCTTCTTCTCCCGCGGTGCTTAGGCGAAGCCCTGCCGGAATTCTTCTACACCATCACCACCACGCCGTCGTGCTGCCGGTTCTCCATCAACCTCTCCTCCACCCCTTGCTGGATCAAGAAGGAGGAGACGTCCCCGAGCCGTACGTGTGAAGAACGCGGAGGCACCGTTGCTTCGGTGCTTGGATCTTCAGCGATCTGAATCGCGGCGAGTACGACTCCATCAACCGCGTTCTTAACGCTTCCGCTTAGCGATCTACAAGGGTATGTGGATCCTACTCTCCCCTCATAGTTGCATCTACTAGATTGATCTTGGTGAACGTAGAGAAAAATTTTTGTTTTCCATGCAACGTTCCCCAACACCCGCCACCACATCATATGGTTTTGCACCGTTCCAGAACATTGCGCCGACATGCAATTTTTCTTCAATCCTCCTTCCGGCGTGCACCACGAGAGGGACAACAGGCCTACAAAACAAACGCACTACCAAGGGGCAACTGCTATATATATCATTTATAACAAGCACTAGCTTGCGCTCGCCTGTAGAACAACCGACAAGGATCACGACCCTATGTGCACATACGATGAGGTGGTTTTCTTTCCCGTTCATGGAATGGGCGGCTCTCTTCTTGCCCCCACCCTGTTTTTTTGCTTCTGGTTTTATCTTCCTTGTTTCCGCGAGGTTTTTGTGTCTTGTTTCTTCTGGGTTATGTTTTGTATTAATTATTTCTTTATTTCTTTTTATTATTACATCTTTTTCCTGTTAGCCTCTTTTCTTGTGTTTGTTGTTCTTCTCTTCTTTTTCACTTTATTATCTTTCTTTACTTTTCTTTTGATTTTTTTATTTATTTCCCCTTTTTCATTTGAAATGAACATTACACATGGCCTTCTAAATTGCACAATGCACATTTTTTAATATACAATGACCATTTTTATAACACACAATGAACTGTTTTTGATATATTTTGAAAATACACGATAACATTTTCAGGTGTGCTTTTGTTAAATGTGCAAAATGAAATTTTGACCTATCATACTTTAGTTTTTTTCTATAATAAAATAAAATAAACACAAGCGGAGATATAGGCGTAGCTAGGAAAGGTAGTGACCGCTTGCTATAGGTGATACATATCAATATCCATGCCAAGAACCATATAATTAAGATTATTAATCATAGAGAGGTTTTAATCAAGATTATTTTCAACATGGACACATATGCATGGGCAATCAGATGTGAAGATGGTGATGCACATGCCGCTACCCGCTAGCATAGATCCAACTCTTTTTTTGTGTGTGCGTAAGTGTAGACCCGACTCTGAAATAGAAATACATGCATGTTGCATATGGTATGTCCTAAGTTAGGGCATAGTGGTGCGGTCTTAGCAATGTCAGTTAGGATAATTGTTGAGCTCGAGGATAGAGAAATAAGAATTCCTTCTCTTCGCTAATAAAATTAAGACAATTCTACCTATTGTAAACGAAAGTGTATATGATAAGGCTGCCTTAGATTTTTTTTTTTTAGAAAAAGAGGATGACTGGATGACTCCCGGCTTTTGCATCTGGGCGATGCATGCGGCCACTTTATTAATTATTCTCCCAAGACCTTACAAAGTCATACAACAGCAAGACTAAAGCCACCGTCTAAGCAACAACTGTCGCTACATCTATCCAATTGATGAAGGGGCTCTGATAGCCTGGGCCTAATACCGCCTAATACCAAATAGACATCGCAGCCAAACCAAAACATCTAAGACATAAGGTTCCAACCAGGACATCTGCCTGGTATGGGGCACCTACCATTCCGGCGCACTCCTCAACCAGGACGCCTGCCGGGTGTGAGGCCGCCACAGCCACCTGCCACGAGTCCATCTTCAGAGCTGTACTGTTGCATCTACCGTGCCAGGTCTCGCTGCCATCGACGCCACCACGACGCCAGACAACGTCGTCCTCCTGCGCGAGTCCATCCTCCCTCATCGAACTTCGAATCTGCACTGCGCCACGCCGTCAAGATCCATCGCCATCAATGTATGGATGAAGCACCGCTCCACGAAAGAAGTCGTCCGATGGTCCCGCGAAGCCGAGTGCACCTCCAAGAATGCCGCCCCCAAGGGGGTTACAACACATGATTGCCGCCAACATCCGATCAGCTGATCTAGGGTTTCCCCGGAGGTATTGAGTGGAGTTGGGAGCTTCACCTCGGTGATGCCTTCATGAAGAAAACGATGATAAGAGCATCGTCATCACCGGCTCCGGCCATCGACCGAAGACCGGGTTTTCACCCGGATCTGTCCCAAGAAATCCACCCAACAACCTGTGCACCATCTCGACCGCCTTCAAAGCCCCAGATCCGGCGACCAACCGAGCAACAGTGCCACCGTGGGATCCCTGGCGCACCGGCCACTGCCTGAGTATGCCACCACTGGAGCCTAGGAGGAGGGCTCCCACCGCGCCTCGCCAAACCGCGAAAGCCGCCGAGATAGATCCCGCGCGCTTGTCACCGTCTCTGATCCGAACCAATCCGCAAACAGATCACCGTCACAGATCCGCCTTGGACACGGACCGCACCACGCCATGCCGCCACGGGAAGCCCGAGCTTCACCCGCCACCACCGTCCAGGGCCGCCGCCCCGGGATCCAGACTGAACATCGTCGCTGCCACCAGCCTTGTTCCGCCGCCGCCGACCGGCCACTGCGACCTCCGCCGCCATGCCGCCGACGGATCTGGGCGAGGATAACCATCCTCCCCGAGGACACACGCCGCAGCCTCTTCTCCGCGTACTCGCACGGTAAGCCACCGTGGCCGCGTCCCCACCCCTCGCCGGATGCCGCGCACGTGTCGCCCCGCCGCCGGCGAAGGTCGCCGCCATGAGGAGACCCGCACACAGCCGCCACACAGCTAGGCGTCGACCCATCTGCAGCCGCGCCATGGGCCCGCTGCCGTCAAGAACTTCGCCGCCGTGCCGCCAGGATCCGAGCGCCCCGACGCCTCCGCTCGGCCTGGCCGCTCCCGCAGGCCACGAACGCGGGGAGGGGAGAAGGCCCCCGCCGCCAGCCACCGCGGGGGGCTTTGCCCCGGTGGCTCTGGCCGGCGGCGGGGGGAAGGAGAGGAGGGGAAGGGCTAGCGGCAGAAGGTGGCGGTGCCGCCCGTGTCGCCCGCGCGAGGGGCGACTTAGATCCCGCGTACGTACCTTAGATTGTACATGCTCACAGTGAGTATGTTTTGATTGTATCGACTCATCTATACAACAATTAACCAAACAAGCAATCTTTATGCTTTTCGTGACCACGCACATGCAGAGAGACAGGCGAAAATGACATGGTAGAGAATTAGCATTTTCTTATATATGCACGAGAGTGCATTGAGTTAACTAGCAAAATGGAAAGGCCTAGCACTACGCAGCAATCATCAGGGCATGATAGATCATCCATGCTTTATATTTCATCATCAAATCCATTGCTTGCATCAAATTAAGTGGGATGATCTCATCGTCCATGCATGCTCTATTAACTAGTAAAGATTTCTTCAAGCTTAAGAACATAGAAAGTCAACATATAAAATAATAATACTATATTAATCTGCACATGAATTGCTGCCTTGTTCATCACAGTACAATTAACAATATCTTGCTTCTTGTTCACCACATACATCAAAGCTAGACTAGCAAGTAGACCATTGAGCTACACTAGCTACCTTCTATATCGCAAAACATCTCCTGGCTGCAGATGTCGCGGTTTCCATGGTACATTCGGCCATCACATGGTAGGGCATGCCACAGCCGTGTCGTTGCAGAAGCCAAGCAGCTCCTCGAACGTGCACTGGAAGGTGGTGTCTTCATCCGCTGCAGCGCCAGTGCCTTCTTGGACTTTGCCGTCGAGGTTGCCGGGAAAGAACCCAGGCGCCGCCACCACAGCGTCGTGGAGCTTGGGAAAATCTTGAAGCATGTCGTCGCTGAAGAACCCGCCTGGATCCACGCTGCCGTCGTCCACTGCTCCGGGCGGCAAGATCGTCTCGCCTTCGTCGGACATGAACCAGCGCCCATACTCCTGAAGCATCTCGGGTTGTTGGACCATCGGCGGTTCCTCGCGGCGTGGGGTTTGGGGACGTGGAGCATCCGGGTGCTGGACGTCGGCGGCCTTCCTTTTCCTGGAACCAGGAACACTGATGACCTTGTCGTACATGGTCTCTCTCTTGTGACGAGACACGCATAAAACGACATAGCCCCTGACTCTCCATTATGAATAATGGAGATTATCATGTCTCCAATTCGTGGGCTTCGCACAATGTTTTTTCCATGTAGCTCCCTGCGACCATTCATATCTTTTTTTCATTCTTTGATTGTGAGGTCTTCAGCTGTTCGGGAAATCTTGTATGAACAACGGTAATGCCTTGGCAGACTTGGCCATAAGCTGACAACATGAATGTGGCCTTTCGTATACATCAGATCAGGCACACAATCCTTCGGGATTATCTGTTGAAGAGCATAATAGTAAAGTAGTTAGCAATGTAGTTTAGCTTTAGAAGAATGTATGCAAAAGATGCACTGGTGTCATAATAATAAAAAATCTTACCATGTCATTTCCATGGATGTTGCCATAGTTCAACACGTGGACTAGTGGCACGTATTGACCATAATGTGGAGGAGTTTCATAATTCTTATTGTAAGTCTCAACATCAATAATAAAGGAGACAAGATGACCTTTCTCCCCGTAAGTTAGTTCAGAGCCATCAGTCTTGTAGGTTATGTCTACTATTTTTCAAACATTTTTTGAAAAATGAAAATAAGCTGTCAATGGAAATATATAAGATGTCAACTATTTTTATAAAAACAATTTAAATTACTTAATAAATATGTTTGAGAAATTCACATAGAGGTAGAAGTGGAAGCATATTAACAAGGACCCAAATGTCAATATTACCTTCGTTGATATTATCTTCATCGACATTATCTTCGTCGATGTCATCTTCAGGACCACCAAGATCGAAGGTGACATGCACACCCTCCTGAAAACCACATGCCTTGCACAGTGCTTCCCAATTAGAGCAACCAAAATGAGAGCAGCTCTCTGCATTGTATAGCTTTACGGTAAAAGCATAACCATGATGGGTCCTGATGTGAACTATCTTTGTCTCCATATTCTCATGATCGAAATTGAGCTTCTACAAGACATAGGGTCTTGCATGGCAGGGGATGCACTAGTCGAAATGTAAAAGACGGAAATTACACGTTGAAGAAGCAGAAGCCATGATTAATTACGAAAAAAATTACTTGTCGTTGTTGTGTACCATTTCAACATCGAAAGTCTCGTCGAGCTTAATACTGAAGCGCCGATCGTCTTATAGGTGAGGCATGTCGCACAGACCCCGGTGGTTGCTGCAGTAGTACTCTAAAAAATAAATAGAAAATGTAAAGGTCATTCCCACTTTCTCAGGTTGTAACAAGGGGCGTGCATCCAAATCTCAAACCGTTTTCATTGTTGCATTCCTTGCGTCGAGATCTGTAAAACTAGATTTCATGTTGATAGGTTATGACGAATAATTTTTTTCACAAAGAAAAACGAACGAAAAACCAGAAAAAAACCCCGAATCGAAAGCACGTTTTTTCCCTTTCCGAAAGAGGCTCGCGGAAGTAAATCATGCTTTCACGAGAACTAAATATGTGCCTCTCATAGAAGGGAAAAAGAAAATATGTTTTTTTTCGTTCCGAGAGGCACGACTATGTCTCTTGCAGAAGCAAATCTATACCTCTCGCGTGAGGAAAATCAGAGATATTTTTTCTGTTTTCAAGAGGCATGAATGTGCCTCTCACGATCGTTTTTCTTAGTTTCCAAGAGGCATGACTGTGCTTCTCCTGAAAGCAAATATGTGTATTTTATGTAAGGAAAAAAGGGATTTTTTTTCCGTTTTCAACAGGCATGACTCTGCCTCTCACGGAAGAAAAAAAAAAGAAAGAAATTGTATTTTTTTCCAGTAAATTTTTTGGGTCCAAAACTAAGAAAAGACGGGGGGAAACCGGAAAGCCCCCGAAACAAAAAAATCATCTAAAAAGTCAAAAATGCGTGTGAAAAAAAATCGAAGGTAGCGCTCTCAGCCCACCCTAGGTGACCCTTGTGGGGCTCCCGAAGGAGTACTTCGTTAGTTGCTCGCGGGGAGAAGGGAAAAAGCGCACCCCTATATCTCACCTTCGGCGCTGAGTTGATGGCCGCGGATAGTGCGTCGCGAACTAGAAGTGCCCCTATAGCGCGGTAGACGGCAGCAAGGATAAACGGAGGGGGCGGCGAGAAGAACACTGAAGTCCGACCCCTCATGGCGGTGGGCGATGGCCGGCGACTCCTGTAATCCGTGTGAGCCCGGCGTCTCCGATCTAATCTTGCAGCGGTCGTGGGAGCTAAGGATGGCACGATCGGGTGGTTAATGAGGCGCTGTAATCGCGGGATTTAGGGAGGGGTGGGCCGCATGAGTTATGTGAGATTTCAATAATATCACAATGATATCCCAAAAAATCTAGAAAATATTGTCCTTGTTTTTTAAGTATTAAAAATGGTTTTTTCGTGTCGCATATGCCCGAAAAATGCCATACGTGACAAAACTTGCAATAAATGTTGAAAATGGTCCACATTGTACTAATGACCAAAAAAATCCTGCATGTGACGAAACTTTCAAAATTTGTTGAAGATGGTTGAAACATGGCAAGTAGCCCTAACATGGCCATGACTTGTCATCCTGAAATGTTGGGTTGGTTTCATACAGGTGAGAAACCGAACTAGTGCTCTCGGGGTGGTGACAGGCTATCCCCAAAAAGCGCGTTTCAGAGACCCTACTTGCGTATACATGCACTAATGATCCCAATTTTGCTGCATCGCATCCCATGACCACATAGAGCATGCATGCATAATGCTTTTCATGTTGCGCAAAATTTGGAATGTTTTCACATATACGAAACGAAAATGACCAGTAAACGGCTCTCGGGAGGTCTACCCTCCCCCCCACACACATACACAAATTAACCGTGATTTTTTTGACCTCCTCTAAATCACCTCTAATTTTGCACACTTGGTATGTTGCACAAAAATAGCTAGGTTTTCAAGGTTTTAGATTTTTTTTATTTTTTTTGAATTTATTCTGCCCTGTAGACTGACTTTTTTTTGAGCAATCAATGACAGTAGGAGAGCGTCCTACTGACTTTCATTATATCAACAAAGTTACATGGTGTGTTGGGGTTTCATGCAGGACAACATGTGGGTCTCCAACCAGCCATCAAGGCATGATCAATACCCGCCACTTTGTCAAGCACCCCTATTTTCAACACAAGTTATTTTTCTGTTAGACAAGTGTTCACAAAAAGTCACTAATAAACTGT
>LR738715.1:11940664-11957671 GCA_902687465.1 Secale cereale | reverse complement strand
CTTTATTGTTGCGTTCTTTCCATATACTCCAGGCCGCCGTCAGAAAGATCTCCATAAACATGGGCTTTGCCCAGCGCTGTCGCCCGGAGTGCACGATTTGTAGGCGATCCCCTCCATACGTCCATTCCACTCCTAACCTCCTCCAGCAAGCTCTACTGAAAGGGCAACGAAAGAAAAGGTTTTCAACAGTTTCCTCCACCCGCCCTAAGCACAACACACATTCCACCCCATCCGAGATAGTGTAGTGCCTCCTTTTGAGCATGTTTTTAGTGTTCACACGGTCAGCCAGCAGCAGCCACGCGAACACCTTTATCTTCATCATGCACTTGCTCTTCCAGATCCATCCGAACGCTGCATCCGCCACAACTTCTCTGTAGTAGTTTCCATAGTATTTCCGGGAGGAGTATTGCCCCCCCCACAAGCATACCCACGAATCCGTGCGATCATCTTCGGGGTCGATTCCTCTCGTAAGGTCTTGTATCTCCAGCACCTGGTAGCGAGCCTGTTGGGAGAGGGGTAGATAAAACCCTTGCCGCATGTTTGTGATGGACAGGAAGTTTTTGACAGACACGTCTTCCATCGTGGTAAAGGAGAAAGCCCTCGGGTGCGAAGACTCAAGGGTTTCATCCAGCCATAGATCCTTCCAGAACATCGTCGACGAGCCATCCCCCACCACGACCTTGGTAACCCCTCTGTACTTGTCATTTGGTTTCATCACATCTCTCCACCAGAAGGATCCACAGACCTCTGCTGCGTGCGGGACCTGATGTTCATAGTACGTGTCCCAGATCAAAGTGCACCAGGGGGTGTCTTTCTTGTTGTAAAAGCAATGTAAAAATTTGAAGAGCAATCCTTCATTTTGAACCTTGATGTCCAAAACTCCTAGTCCTCCATGTTTCTTAGGTCTACACACCAGATCCCCGGAGGCCAGAGGGTTGCATGTTTCCCCTTGCTCCGTCTTTTTGTGCCAGAGATATCTGCGACGAATCTTGTCCAAGTGCTCTATTAGTTTGAGCGGGAACTTAAGCGTGCACATTAGGTAAATCAAGAGGGAGGTGATCAACGAGTTAAGCAGTGTCAGTTTACTCCCTTGATTCATCAAACACAGCGAGGAGGAAAGCCTGCGTTCCGCTTTCTCCACAATCGGCATGAGCTCGCTCACCGTGGGCTTGGTTGTCCCCATGGGCAGTCCCAGGTACGTGAATGGCATCGCCCCAACAGAGCATTGCCATATCTGTGCCAATTCTGCAACTAGAGATTCATCCATATTAAGTGGCACTAGTATAGACTTGCTAAAATTTATCTTGAGTCCAATCGAGTCCGCATAGTCAATTAGGATCTGTTTCATGGCGCGCGCCTGGGCCGGACTCGCCGGCATGACCAGGACGGTGTCGTCGGCGTATTGCACCACTGGGTAGTCCATCCCAGCACGTGATGGGATCGACAACTCGACTAATCCACGCCGGTATGCGTCATTGATAGCTGACTGCAGCAGATCGGCCGCCAGTACAAATATGAGGGGGGGAGAGCAGGTCTCCCTGCCGTACCCCATAGTTGCAATCAAACTGTCGGCCCGGGACCCCGTTCAGAAGCACCGAGGATTTGCCTGAGCCGAAGATGTTTTTGATCCATCCAAGCCATCGATCATCGAAGCCCATGTGTTTCATTATCGTGATCATAGCAGAGTGATTGATGGTGTCAAAAGCTTTTGCAAAGTCAAGCTTGAGCAAAACTATGGGTTTCCTGGAGCTTAGGCATTGATAGATGTAATCGAAGGCCCATGCTAGGCAATCTTGGATGGTACGGGTACGCAAAAAACCATATTGGTTTTTATGTATGATTTCGAGGACAATTTTCTGCAACCTGTTCGCGAGCACTTTGGTGATGATCTTCAGACAGCAGTTCAGAAGAGTAATCGGGCGGAAGTCATTAGCCGATTCAGGCGAATTGGTTTTTGGAATTAGGGTAATGAACCCTACATTGATGCTGGTGATGTCGAGATTGCCATGGTAGAAATCTTCACACAGTTTATAGAAATCCTTTTTAGCAATGTTCCAGCAGGTTTTGATGAAGTGACCGTTGAAACCATCTGGGCCGGGGGCACTGTCTGCTGGCATGGATTTAACCACTCCATCTATTTCAACATTGGTGAAGGGGGCTGACAAGGCTTCAAGGCCATCCACCTTTTTGATGATCGAAGCTAGGTTAAATTTCATGGCTGGGGGAAAAGAATCACCAAGCCTCTCTTTGTAAGTATTGAACAGTACCGCCTCCTTCGATTTATGATCCGTGACCACCGAGCCGTCCTGCAATTTTAAGGAGGAGATAAAGTTTTTTCTATAGCATTCGATGGCCAAGGCATGAAATAACTTCGTATTTTCTTCACCAAACTTGATATATCTGATCGTACATCGCTCCCTCCAGTACTGATTTTGGTAGCGTAGGAGTTTGAGTAGATGGGCTTTGACAATAAGCCTGAAGTTTTTTTCTGGCACCGTGAGAGGTCGCTGGTCCTCCAGCCCATCTAGTTCCTCGAGGGCCCAATTACAGTTTTGAATGAGGATCGAGAGGCAGGAAATCCCTTTGCTCCAATTTTTGAGATCATATCTCAGCCTTTTCATCTTTTTACACACGAGAGCAGAGATGTTTTTGGCATAGCAATGCTTGTCCCAAGATGCCTGTACCACTTCAAGAAAACCCGGGTGGTTAGTCCAATAATTTTCAAAACGGAATATCTTACTCTTGGGTATTACAGTCTTAATGCTAACCACACACGGGATGTGGTCAGACACAGGTTTACCGAGCGGAGTAGCAACTGTATTCGGGTATGTTTGGGTCCAATGACACGATGAAAGGAACCAATCCAGCTGCTCAAGTAGGGGATCATCTTGCATGTTGCTCCATGTGTAGGACCGCCCTTTTAGTGGGATTTCAATCAGGGCTTGAGCACGTATAATATCATTGAAAATAAATATATCATTGGCATCCCCCCCGGCTTGTTTCTGTTGCTAGATGATCGTATATAGTTGTAGTCTCCTACAAGGAGCCAGTCTGCTGTGTCCGGTATTACCAGCTCATACAACCAATTAGTAAACAAGATTCGATCATCCCCTCTGCAAGGTCCATAGATGTTAAACAGCGTCCAGACATGGCCAGCTGTCTTTGAAGTGAAGTTGACGCCTAACGCGAAGAAATCCGAAAAAACCACATGACCATCAAAAACTGAACTATTCCAGATAGTAAGCAAGCCTCCAAAGGCACCACGTGAAGGAATAAAAGCAAATTTGTCGAGACGACGCGGACAAAAGGTCTTAACGAAAGCATGATCAAAAGAGCTACGCTTAGTCTCCTGTAGACAAACGATATTACAACCAGAAGCTGCGATCGCATTCTTAACTGCTAGAGTTTTATCGTCCGAGTTTATTCCACGGATATTCCACGCCAGTACATTCCAATGCACCTGGCGGGACATGCGAGCTAGGTGGTGGAGGTAGTGGCAGTGGGTTGCTCATCCTCCTGTGGCGCCATGAGTTTGGCCGGAGAGAGCTCTTCTACTGGAATGCCGCAACGCACCATGTTGATCGTCTGAAGCAGCGAGATGGGTGTTGGGGGTGGAACAGTAACAGACGCAGAGTTCAGTGAGGTCGTTGTAATCCTGGGAGGAGCAGCTGGGGCCTGACGGGGCTTGACATTGCTTTTGTACGGACGAACTTCAACCATGGAGGGGGCTTGGAACCCGTCGTATCTGTTATTCTTGGTACTGCGCCTGAGTGGTGCAGACTCACCTGCGTACTTCTTCTTCTTTTCAGTGCGCTTCAGAATCAGAGATTCCTCGATAGGATCAGTGGGCATGTCATCAGAGCCCTGAAACTTGTCATGTGGCGTCGCATGTGTGTCCACTCCAGACGGAAACATCTGGCTGATTAGTGGGGCAAAAGCTTCCTCCCAACTGTGTTTATCCAGCCTGACCATCTGAAACTCTGTCTTGTTGGCAATTGGGGTATACCAAGTCTTGATAGCATGGGCAACAAACAAGTATTGAAGCGATTGACAAAAAAGAACTGCCTTCTCCGGGTTGCCAGCTGCCGGGAGGAGCATGGGAGGCATGGGCTTGTATATATGCTTCCTGAAGAAGGAGATCAGTTGGGAAAAAGGCAGTACACGGAGATTTGCATCCTCCGCTTCTCCTCTGACAAACGTTAGACTGCTGCGGTGTGCTCCCAGGACAATATCTTCAGCTGCAAGTTCCACCTGAGCGACATGCGCATTCCAAGCATCGAGCCCATCATCGTGTACATTGTCTTCAGTCGTCACGCCATCCATCATGGATGGGCCAGTATATTCAGTAATCTGACGCCAGCTCTCACCTTGATATTGAGGTGGGATTTCCGGCCAGGGCTGCCAGCCATTGGCCATCTGCTGCTGTGTAGGTGGTTGAAGATCCTGCCCCCAAGCAGCATTCACTTGTTGCTGTTGTGCAACCATTGCTTCAAATGAAACTTGCTGTGAAGCCGTCAGGTATGGCAGCTCTCTCGGATGCGGCGAGGCATTCATTGGCGGTGGCGGCTCTTCTGTGCCCGCATTAGGTGGATTGGTTGGCCAGTTCGTCAGGATGTATACAGGGATCGTCCAAGATTGACCAAGGCCTCCAAACACATTGGCTCTCTTAATGATCAAGCTATGCGGCACATTAGAAAACTGGTTGATGAGAACATGGACGAGAACTCGAGTCTTCACTTGTCCTGGGTTGTGCCAGATCTCAAAGTTGCCAAAGCAGCTCACAGCTTTGTTCACGTAGTACTCATTCTGATAGACAAGAGGAAAACCAAGAAACACTACCCAGGCTACTGCTTCAAAGATTGGTATGCGCATGTTGGGTCCTTCATCATGGCGAGCAAAGTAGAAGGTTCTATCCTCATCTATCGGATGCGGCCCAGTTGTGATTAAGAAATCCCTGACAGCTGCTGATCTAAAACCTATCATCCCAACTCCTAGATGAAAGATATCAGAATAGATCACCTCAGCATTGAAGTCCTCGGCCAGGATTTGAAGGATTTCCGCAAGCACCATGGGTCGTTGCAGATCAGGCGTCGGAGGGTTGGTGAGGACGAGCGCGAAGTTTTCATGGTGCAGCGGTGGAGCGCCTACTACCATCATGTTCCTCTGAAGCCTATCAGCTGGGCCGTTGAAAATGGCGAGAGGGCCAGGGATGAACTGGTAAGGCATAACAGGGAAGTTTACCATGGGGGGAGGAGCGGTGGTGCTAGCAGGCGGATGAGCCGATGAGGATGTTGGGGGTGTCTAGCGATTCGGTAGTGGGGGTGGCAAGTTGAGCAGGCAAGGACTGGAATTGATCGATGCAGTAGGGCGTAGGGTAGGAGGAGGCGGACCGTCACCCCCAATAGGCAAGGTACCCGTGTCCTGGCACTGTGTATCCCCTGATTTGGTTTTCCATTCCTGTTTTTGCTTCGTGCTTCTTCCATTGCCCAAACGTTTCCCTGCGGGAGGCGATACTATACTATTTTTTGGCCTCCATACCAAATTTTGTATCTTAGGATATTGCTTCCGTTGGGATACACTAGGACGTTGGTGTGTTTGAGTATGAGTGTTCCTAGGGTTATCGGCGACAGGGAAGTAATGGGTTTTAGGTTTCCAAAGAAAATGAGGAGAAGTTCCATCTATGCAATATTGAGCAACGTGGCCTAGATAGCCACAGGATGAACACAAGAGCCGTGGGCACTCAAAAAATAAGTGGTGAGGCGAGTCACAAGTCGTGCAGCTAGTTTGGCCCAGCCCAGCATATGCTGGGAGATGGATCAAATGCGGGTGGCTTCGCCCCTCAGTACAGTTGTCTGAAAGATGGCCCAATTGACGACAATCAGCACGCAAATTTAAACGTCGAAAGATTACCTCCGAAGGCGGGATGGATTTCAATTTCCAGATTGAAGCAAATTTCTCATCAGAATATCCAAACACCCGTTGATCCAATATATGGAATAACATGAAATCCGGGATATGTTCCCATTTCCTCTGCTCGAAATAAATACCTTGAAAAGCCATGGTCCCGGAAGACGGGGGAACTTTAAATGCTGTTTGAAAACTACCCAGAATAATGCTATCCTTGTCTGGAAGCCGAGGACACATATCAATCAACTGATCCGGACCAAAAGTAAGATGTTGTGAAATTGAGGGCTTTCCTTGCTCATGCGATCGATCCACAAGATGCTCATCATCAAGTGTAAACCCAAAATTTGAAAGTTTCCCATTAGCTGAATGATCCTTACTAGCACTTTTCCATAGGAAATTAAGATTGGGTTTGATGGCAATGGGGGTGCGAGTAACCACCTCATGAAGTTCATCATCTAAATGCCAACCATTGTCCAAACTAGCATAATTCACCGAGGGTTTGAACAAATGGAAGTGACAGACAAATTCTGGCTAGATCCGATCTTTCAATTTATATATGAAGTGTCCCACTCGGTTAGAAGCGACTAAGAAACGAAAAGATCTTTTACCCAATTGAAGACTGATCAAAACATCGGTCTACACCCTAAGGAGGCATTGTAGGATACATTTTTTCCTAAATTTCTTTCGTAGACATGTTTGGAACATCTATTTGAGCATGCAGAACAAATTTGGGGTGATTTGAAGGTGGTGGAAAAAAATCACAATAAGCCTTGCAAGCAAACGACTAATTTGTTAGTCACGAGGTGATGTATTACGGAATGAGTAAAGAGAGTTACCGGTAACGATATTGAACTAGGTATGATGATACCGACGATCGAATCTCAGGCAATTAACATACACTACAAAAAACCTGTTAATCCATGACGAATTTCTGGTGACATTCTCGAAAACCGTCACCGATAATGATTGTTTTCTCTGGTTCGTCATGGAAACCGTCATGGACCAACAACATAAGGATCGCGATCAAATTGCTAGTCTCATTATGACTGACAACGAGGGACTGTCACCAAATCCGTCATGGATCGACCATCTAGGCCCACCGTATACACCATTATGACCGTCACTGATGGATGATGCTTATATGTCATGTGTGTCGCATGTTTGCCCCACATGTTAGTCACATACGATCAGTATAGGGATTGCCTATCGCTCTAACTGCCAGGAATACACATAATTGCAAAAACTTAACCACGGATTATAACAAAACTTACAAGTAATTGTTGATTTTATCAAAATCATAGTTGTTGATTCTAACAAACTCGAGCGCACAAATACACATAATAGTTAGGTTTTTTTTTGGTAAAAGAAAATTCATAACTACTGATTCTAACAAAATATTCAGTGCACAAGCACTCGATCATGCTGTAAATCAACCATTAAAGCAGCTCCTTACCAATTGTAGTAGTTTCTCTTTATACATACCTATAGTATTAAATTATGGTAAAAATCTTTCCCTAATAATAAAGCAGATAGTGCTTCTGCCCCCGCTCATCGTCGCGGTATTTTTTATGAAAAACCCCTTGTCTTTTACAAAAATAAACCCACAGTCTAGTAAATAAGTGGGAAAAAACGTTTCGCATGTCTGCCCTACCCGTGGGTGCGCTTGAAAAAAAACACCCACGAGTCGAGCTACCGCGTCTCGCACCCCGCTTGGATCCGCCGCCTCGCCGCCGCCGACCTGGATCCTCCGCCACACCATCCTCCGCCGAGCCGTGCCGCCGTCCTCCCCCACCTGGCATGTCTCCTCTCCGCCATGCCCTTCTCCCCGCGCCGTCTGAGTCCTCCGCGCGTGGTTCACCAACGCCGAGGCCCAGGCCGCCGTGCTTCGGGCCAGCGCCGGCCGCCTCGAGTGCGCGCCGCCGACCGCGACGAGCTTCTCAACACTATCCTCGCCGCCGCGGGCAACAACCAGGAGTTGGAGGACGCGCAGGAGCGCGTCAGATTCGGCCTCGGCTTACGGTGACACGCACGTGGATACTCTGGCGAATTGGGCCAGCCCAATTAACCCTCCAGCCAGCTCCGGTTTTACAAAGCTACTTCATGCTTTCACGGGAGCTCCCAGCCACTCAGCTGATTAGCAATGCTTGCAGTAGAACAACACGCATCTAACAATAACTTAGTACAACCGTACAACCGAACTTGTCTACTCTATTGAACTGGAATTAGTTAATGTAGTTAACATCTAAAAAAAGTGCATATATTTTCTAAAAGTGTATATTTTTTGAAAAAGTGCAACCATTTTTTGAATTTCTGAACAAAATTTCGTAGATAGGAATATTTTTTTGCATATACGAACAAAAAAAAAGTGCAACTGCAGAAAATGTTTTCCAAAAACGTGAAGCATTGTTTGAATTGTGACCAAATTATGAAATTCTGATCAAAATTTTAAACTGTGAACATTTTTAAAATTTTGAAAAATATAAATAAATCACTTTTCATGAAATTACGAAAAAATAAAAATCGCGATCATTATTTTAATTTGTGAACAAAAAGCTCAAATTGGAAATTCATGAAATATCTAATAAAAAATTGAATCCATTAACTATATAAAATTCCTGAACACTTTTTCATACATGAATCTTTTTGAATTTTAGACCAAATTTTGCAACCGCTAACATTTTTTGCAATTCCATATTTTTTTTTGAAATATGAAAATTTTCTTCATTTGTGAACAAATTTTGAAATGCATGAACATTTATTGAAATTCCTGTACATTTTTTAAATTTGTAAATATATTTTAAAAAAATGGAACCTTTTTTAAAAATATGAACGAAAATTGATTAAGAAACAAAAATTGAGTTGAAAAAGTAAAAAAGGAAAATAAAAGAAATAGAGAAACGAAAAGAAAAGAAAAAAAGAAAAAGAAAAAGGAAAAGAAAAGAAAGAAGAAATAATATAGAAGAAAATAAACAGAAAACTAAATTGCAGAAAAAAGAAAAACCAAAAAGAAACAGGAAAACCGGTTCAGGGAACCTTCTAGAATGTTCCCAAATCCAGAAAAAACGGCTGGGAACTCTAGAAGGTTTCCACAACCGGAACCTGCTGCAACAAGTTAATGGGCCAGGCCAGGTCATCGCTCCAGGTCTGGGGGAAAGGCAGACACTTTCTCGCAGTGTGCGTCCAATAGAAATTTCTACAAGCTTTCTACTGGTTTTGTTCGTTTTTCTTTTTTCAAATTTCCTTTTTCCATTTTCTTTTCTGTTTTCCTATTTTATTTTCTATTTTCATTAATTTTGGAACATTTGAAAATTCGTGAAATTTTCAAATCCATTAAGTTAATTTCAAATTCGTGAATTTTTTACACGTTTGTGAACATATTACTATGAGCTGGAAATTTATAGAGATAAAATCCACGTATGGCTCTCCCTCAGTAGCGCACATAATTGACTGGCCAAGTAGATTAGCGTACATCTTTCTTTCTTAAAAAAATATTGTTTAAATTTATGTATCTTCATTCAGGACCACAAGCATACACAATTATTGCACACCAAGTTTTGGAAAATACACCTTTAATATTTTCCAAACACACATTGAGCATTTTTTAAAATACACATTCTCATTTTTCTTTTGAATTCATGACGACATTTTTTAAATACACATTGACATTTTTTAGCACATAAGAAACATTCATATGATTCTTGTTGGGCGCTGTAAAAAATGATACAGTTTCGCAAAAGCTATGACGTACACATGTTTTCTAGAAAGAACAAGTCTAGTTTGATGGCGAAACTAATGACGCGTCATCCATTGGCATTTAATTTTTCTTCTATACTCTATGTTTAGGCCTTATACAAGAAAAGGAAAGAAAATCCAAACACGAGGGCGCTAAGACTCGACCTCGAACATGGAGTTCTTTGTTTTTTTAATTCTGAAAATTCAAAAGGAACTCCGAAAAGCATGAAAATTGACATGGTATCACCATATAATCCTTCTAGGGCGTGGTGAAAATTTGAGAAAGTTTTGTAAAAGCTACCACGTACATTGCTTAGAAATCGATCCATCTCCAAGGAAGACACATGGTTTCGAGAGAGAACGGGTCTAGTTTGAAGACGAAGCGACCCATGGTTCATCCTTTCGCATTGGAATTTTTTCTACACTCAAGATATACCGTTTCATGATACGTTTCAAAATCAGGCAGTTTTTGGAATTTGTTTACTTTATCACAACATTAAGTGCATTTCTAGACATTTATCAGATATACTTCAAATTTGAACTAGAAGTGGTTTGAAAAGGTCTGTAAAGTTGGGTTGAGAAAACATATTTGTCTTATAGAGTCTATGTTTAGGACTTTTACAAGAAAAGTAAAGGAAATCCAAACATGAGGGTGCTAAGACTCGACCCCGAACATGGAGTTCTTTGGTTTTCTAATTCCGAAAAATCAAAAGGAACTCCAAAAAGCATGAAATTTGGCATGGTGTCACCATATCTTCCCTGTAGGGAATAGAATTTTTTTGAAAACGTTCTGCAAAAGTTACGACGTACATTGCTTAGAAATCGAACCATCTCCGTGGAAGAAGCATTGTTTCGAGAGAGAACGAGTATAGTTTGAAGGCGAAGAGACTGGTGCTTCATCCGTCTGTATTGATTTTTTTTTCTACACTCAAGATACACCGTGTCATGATTCATATCAAAATCTGGCATTTTTGGGAATATGTTTACTATATTTAAGTAATTAAGTTCATTTCTAGTCACTAGTAAATATATACGTGCAACACACGTCTCGACTAAAATATGTTCCATTAGGAAACATAATAATTTGTCTATTATTTAGGGCATAGAGTCATCATTATATCTAAACTGAACTAAATTTGAGGTATAATATTTTCAATGAAGAAAAATATATCTTCATATTACTTTCTTCTAACCAATTTTTTCTTAAATTGGGATTATATCCATAATCCACGATTAACCACGACTTGCGCTTCTGCCAAAAGGGCCCTTCTAACTTTGTGGCTGGCTCCCTGCGAACACAGCCGATAATCAAGTACTCCCCTGATGAGTTAGTATTGTACTACTACAAGGCTGCGGTGCACACTCAGTCACTCACTCTCTGAGATACTCTGGTCGTTGTTCCCCCATTCTTCTCGTCGCCAACTCCCCCTCTCTCTGCCTCATCAGTCCGCACCTCCCCATCGTCCCTGCCACCGAGGCTCGGTTCGCCCGGCCCTTCTCGTAGAATCCGGTCACCTCCGTGCCCGAGTAGGCGCTCGAGCTCCCCATGCTCGCAGCCGACCCAGCGCAAGGCGCCGTCTAAGGCGGGCGCGGAGGCGCGGGATTCATGTCCAACGGATCCGCGACCGCGTCCATCCCGCGCCGGTGTTGCCCGAGCACGGAGCGGGCACCGCCGCCTCATCAGCGATTCGGGCGCTTCGCTTTCGCCCACGAGCTGCCCCTAGATGCGCGTCGGGCCGCAGAGGGGGAGGAGTCGAAGAAGTACGCGCTGGACCGCTGGTAGGGGAGGAGACAGAGGGGAGGCGGAATGGGGAAGTAGATGGGGATGGCGGTGGGCATCACCGCGGGCGTCGCGCTCATCGTCGCCTTCACCCGCTGCGAGAACTCCCGCTCCAATCACAGGTGCAGCTGGTAAGCGCATGCGCCCCCCTCCGCAGCTAGATATGAGGATGTACTGGTTACAGTGATTTGGTTCTACTCCTGTTGTAGCTTTGCTTTGTTGTTGAACTTTGCTGCAGTAGCTTTGCTTACTGAACATTCTGTCGATTTTCAGTAGCTTTGCATTGTTGTCGCGGAAGTAGTGAGATGTCACCACTCACCAGCACAAGCAGCATATGGTTTTAAGTGAGATCACTTACATATCATCTGTTTGTTGATTTATATTTACTTGCAATGCCTGTGTAGGGAGGTTCAAGCCAGCTGAGATTTCAGCCATGTTTTGGGGGATTTCTTGCAGCAATTTCAAAGAATCTTGTGTCTATACTGGATGTGGAAACACAGGCTTTTGTGAGAATATTTGAGGTTTGTATTGGATGGCTCTAACATCTATATTTGTACATCACAACTGGAGGCAAATCTCTCAGTATCTATTCCTTTGTTTAATTGTTTAGTCAACTTTTGAGGATTTCCAATTAAACAATTGATATGCACAAGTAGATGCCGGAGTTCGTGGGGGAGAGAGAGGGGAAGGCGCCGGCGTCGGAGGCGAATGGATGGCTGTTTTTTTTTGAGTAATGACTGGCTGGCTGGCGGAGGTGTGCTTTGGTACTGTTCGTGTCGTGGGCCTGGGCCATGTCTACTGTACAGGCTGGTGTACGCTCTTTGCAACAGTCACTCGTACTCTAAAAAATAAAGGGCAGCGATCTGCGCCGGCGCACCGGCCCAATCGTTGGGCCGGTCAAAGCCCCAGCCGTCCGATCCGCGAGCTCGAACCGTCAGATTTGTTCCTCGCGTCCCCTTCCCCCGTGTTGACTTCTTCTTCTTCTTCTTCACCGCGCCCCACCCCAGCCGCTCCTGCTGCTGGCGATTAGCCCCCCACTTGAACCTCCCCCCTAGTCCCACTCTGCTGGATGCGCTCTCCGTCCCCGTCGTCGCCGGTCACCGTCCCCGTCGCCATCACAACATCTGTACTCGCCTCCCGGTCTAGAAAAAAGCCTGTTGCCCCTCGTAGCAAAAAATGGCGCCGTCTTGAAGCACACCGGCACCCCCTGTCATTGCAGCACCTAGCAGCCGCCATCGTCGCTGCACTGTCATGTCGCCAATGCAGCTCTCAACGTCACCGCTCGCTGCCATTGGCGAGTCAGGTTGAAGCTTTTTATCTCATCGGTTGAAGCTTTTTCTATTGCCCATTGGAGCTTTTCTAGCGGATTGAAGCTTTCCACCATGCCAATTGAAGCTTTTTTCACCTGAGCTTGAAGGTTTTTTCACAAAGGGTTGCAACTTTTTACTCTACGGTTGCAACAAAAACACAGAGAGACGCCATGGTCGTCTTCGAGGAGGATTTATTAATCTCTTGTTGAAGCTTTTTCATCTGCGGGTTGAAGCTTTTGGTCAAACTGATGTAACTTTTCCTGTATTTTGTTGTCTAGTTGAAGTTTTTTTATCTGCTGGATGTAGGGATGAAAACGGCGCGGAAACGGACGGAACTGGGTGCTACCATATTTGTTTTCATATTTTTTTGCGCAAGCGAAAACGAATACAGAAACCCCGGAAACAAATACGGAAACAAATACTACCGGAAACAGACACGGAGCGAATACAGAGCGGACACGGAAACAAAATGGTTTGTTGTCCAGAACTTAAAACCCCCTTGAATCATAGAGAAATATAGACAATAAACAAACAAATTTATGGAATTGTTAACATGACTACAAAATGATATGGTTGTGTGAGCAACATAGGATAGTATTGTAGTAGTACAAGACAATTCCGTATAGGGTCTAGTTGAGGACATGTGTGCTAATAAAATTTGGTCCTCAAATGACCCATTCTGCTCATTCTACTCATTCTTTCATTATATGTTGTTTGGTAGTTGGGCTACAAAGCGGTCATAGGCCTATAGTAGTAACAGAAATTCCATATTTACGGAAACGGAAAGTCTCGTTTCCATGTCTATTCCACAGGAAAACACCATTCTGTTTTTGTTTCCATTTTCGCATAAAAAATTCCATTTCCATTTCCGTTTTGCAAATTTCCATTTCCGTTTTCATATTTCCTCTCCGTTGGAAACTTTTCACTCCATTTTCATCCCTAGCTGGATGTAGCTTTTTGTGTCCATGGTTGTAGCACGGGAAAACGCCATTTGCAACTCTCCAGTACCGCGGTTGCAGCTCCTCCCCGTGGCCATAGTTGTAGCACTGGCACCTCGGTCCTCCCCGCGTTTGGCCTGTCGCCGGTTGCAGCAAAAAGGGAATAGAGGAGGAGGAAAGGGAAGAGAGGGAGAAGGAAGAAGGGTAGCTTCTGGTGCCGCGAGGGGACGGCAGCTCGGGGGAACGCCGGCGAGGCGGGATCTGCAAGGTGGGAAGAGAGAGAAGACATAGAAGAAACAATGAGCAATTGGAGAGAAAGCTAGAAGGGGATAAGGCCGTGTGATTGGGCCCCACCACCCCACGTGTCACGACTTGAGTTGCTGCAGCGCTCGCGCGTGGATGAGACCGGCGAAACGGTTCGGCCGGTGCCCCGGCCAGAATCGATTCCCAAAAATAAATAGAAAATGTAAAGATCATTCCCACCTTCTGAGACTGTAACAAAAGGCGTGCGTCCAAATCTCGAACCCTTTTCATTGTTGGATTACTCGCGTCGAGATCTTTAAAATTAAATTTCATGTTGATAGGTTTTGGCGTTTTTTTTTTCACAAAGAAAAACGGACGAAAAACCGAACCAAAAGCACGTTTTTTTCTTTACGAAAGAGGCATCACTATGCCTCTTGCGAAAGTAAATCTGTGCTGCACGAAAACTAAACAAGTGCCTCTCATAGGATGGAAAAGAAAGAAAACATTTTTTTTGTTTCAAGAGACACTAATATATCTCTCGTGGAAGCAAATTCATACCTCTCGCGTAACGAAAAAGGAGATATTTTTTCCAGTTTCAAGAGGCATGACTGTGCCTCTCAAGATCGTTTTGCCTAGTTTTCAAGAGGCACGACCCGTGAAAGCAAATCCGTGTCTTTCGCGATTTTTTTTTTTTGTTTTCAAGGGGCGCGATTTTCGCATAATTTTGGAAACATGTTTTTTCACATAATTTTTTGGGTACAAAATTAAGAAAAACCCGGGGAAACTGAAAAGCGGAAAGAACCAAAAAAATCATCTAAATAGCTGAAACGTGTGCGAAAAAATAATTTTTTTTCTATGGTAGCGCCCAGAGAGCGACACGTGACAGCGGCTGAAAGCGTGTCACTTGGCGCGCTCTCAGCCCATCACAGGTGATCCTTGAGGGGCCCCCGAAGGAGTACTTTGCTAGTTGCTCGCGGCGAGAAGGGAAAAAGGACGCCCCTATATCTCGCCTTCGGGAGCTTCTATTTGGAGCGTCAGGCGGTGGCAGACATGCCAGCGCACCTCCTCTCCTCCCCGCGCCCCTATTGGCCCGCCCCATGAGCCAGTTTTTCTATTTCGTTTTTTTAGATTTTCGATTTTTCCTTCCTTAAAATAATTCCAAATTGAAAACAATTTCCATATTTCAAAAAAGAGAATTTTCGAAATATGTTTCAGAAAACAAAAGGCGTTCATAGTTTAAAGAATGAACATGATTTTGAAAAAAAATGCCCGTGTATTGAAAAAATTCGTGAATTCCAAAAATATTCATTAATTTCCAAAAAAGAGTCATTGATTCAAAAAATGTTCACCAATTCAAAAGTTTATTTCAACAATCTGCGTGCTGATGGACAAAATTTAAATTAATGAACATTTTTATTAATCTGATGAACAAATTTTGAATTCGAGAACATTACTAAAATTCAATGAACATTTCTCGCATATGATGAACATTTCTTTAAAATTCAGGAACATTTTTGGATATGATGATTTTTTTTCTTAGTTCGATGAACAAATTTGAATTTTACTTTTTTGAATATGTTGAACATATTATAAAAGTTTCATGAACATTTTAAAAAATATGATGAACAAATTTTGATTGCGATAAACAAAAATTGAAAGGTTTTCTAAAACCGAAAAGGAGCAAATATGGGTCGGCCCACTTGTTCCTATGGGGGAGCATGGGGCGTGCGCATGTTCACGCCCGCGTGCACTGAATAGGGGAACCCATCTTCAGCGAGTCGATCTTCCGACTCGCTGAAGGGGCGAGCGAGATGGGCAGCCCACGCGCGCCGCAGGTCGAAGCCTTTTTTTGTTTTTGGTTTATTTTTGTATTTTTGTTTATAATTTAGAATATTCTGAATATATACTCACTTTGTCCGAAAATACTTGTCATCAAAATGAATAAAAGGGGATGTATCTAGATGTATTTTAGTTCTAGATACATCCTTTTTTGTCCATTTTGATGATAAAATTTTTCGGACCGAGGGAGTATTACAAAAAAAACTCTCAACAAAGCACATTTTAAAATGTTGAATAAGTATTTAAAAATATTGATGCAGCATTCATAAATTTTTTGAACATGTGTAGAATAAATGTTGATAGTGTATTAAAAATGAATTTCTTTACCATGTACTCCCTCCGTTCCGAAATATAAGTCTTTCTAAAGATTCCAACAAGTGACTACATACGGAGGAAAATGAGTGTATCTACACTCCAAAACATGTCTGCATACATCCGTATGTTGTAGTCCATTTGAAATGCCTAAAAGACTTATATTTAGGAACAGAGGGAGTATATAAAAATGCAAATCATGCATTTTGAATAAAATGTTGAATAGATGTTTGAAAAATGATAATAAAGCATTTGGAAAAAGTTCTATGTGTCTGGCTTCGGGCACATGGACAACAGCCGCAACTCCGGCTTCTGTGGCTCCTCTGCGTTGGCCTCTGCCTCCGTGTCAAGTTTGGCGAAAAGCATGCCGGTCGGCGCCCTATCGAATGAATTATCGGTATGCCTCGACATAGGCCTCATCCTGGATGGACTCCAGGATTGCTTGCTGCTGCGCCACCTCTGCTGCGTGGGCGCCCGCGAACTCTGCCATGGTGTCCTCCATGGCGTCCTCCATGTCGAAGCGCACAGTCGGCGCGAGCTCCTCCTACAGCAACTCTGCGCTGTCCTCCTCCGGATCCCCCACGTACTCCTCCGAATCCACCACTTCCATAGGAATCGGCTGATGCCCCTCTTCCTCCTCCATCTCATTCTTCTCCCCCAACTCCGGCGAGTCCGAAGGCAGGCCCTCCTATGATGCGGGTGGCGGCGGCGCGCCTCGGTCGAATCTCCTCCTGAATCTAGAACCGGTGCTCTGACGTTAGCATAGAATACGTCTTCTTTTGTCGGGCCATGGCGAAGCTATATGGTGAGGGAAGAGTGGGGCATAGAGGAAGAGACGTGGATGGGCTTGGGCCTGTCGCGCGGAGAGGGAGCAAGTGGATGTGGCTAGGGCTTGGGGACGCCGCCAGTGGCGGAGATTGAAGCCCATTGTGTGTGTGTGTGTGTG
>LR738715.1:11908795-11940507 GCA_902687465.1 Secale cereale | reverse complement strand
GGGGGGGGGGGCAGAGCGGGCCAAGCTGAAGAAAACGGCCTGTGTCTGGTGTTTCAAGGCCTAGAAGTAAAGAAAATAGTGAACATAGTCCAAAAAGCTGGGTGTGAACAAAGTCCAAAAAGCTGGGTGGGCCACGGCCCATTCGGCCTTGCCGTGGCTCCCCCAATGGATGCCGCTATGCATGTTGTCTATACTAGTAAGTTGCCCGTGCTACGGTACGGGGTAAAAAATGATTAGCCAGGAGCTCATACGAAATGCATTGACATCAACGCTACGGTGTAAAAATTGATTAGCCATGAGCTCGTACGAAATGCATTGACATCAACGCTACATGGTAAAAATTGATTAGCCTAGGGCTCGTACGAAATGCATTGACATCAACCCGAGCAAAAATATGTTATTGACAGGTACACATCAAGCACAATCAAACTTATATTCAACCGGTTAGCACGTGGACCAATCGTGTCGCGCACATGTTTCCTCACCATGTATGTGAGCATTATTTTATGCAACATGCCACCCATGGGTAAAAGATAATGATGAATGACATCTCAAATAAAATGACGTTGTAACATTCCAAACCACCTTGCAAGATTTAAAGATAAAAAGAATCATATCACATATTAGTATGTGGAAGGTAGCAATCTACAATACCACAAGTGTGATCAGTCGATACTAATTTTTGCCAAATTTTTTTGCTAAGTGTATTATAATCTCAAAAACATATCGCAATGCCAAGAGAACTCACATGAAAAAACAGAACACACACAAAAAAACTTGATACATAACTTGCGTGCATAACTCAAACATTACTCTACGGATTGACTATAATGAAGTGGAAATACAGCAAATGGGATTTACATTTAACCATAATGATTATTCATGGGGATCGTCTAATATGTTTCGCCATTTTAGCAAATAAACAATATTTTCACCCAACAAAGTTGGCACTGGTTTACAAAATATTGCCTTGAAAGAAGATGGTTAAAGCAAAAAAATAACATATTGCCAACACAAGCTGCACTCACTCATCAAACACATACTTCAGTACATATAGAGACTTAGCCCGTTCAACACCGTGCCAACAGAACCCCCGCACTCGTTTCCTCCTGTTGATGCTACAGTCACCGCATTGACCTCTCTCATCCATTCCTTCTTTCCATAACCCCATGGTAGGGCCACCTTATTTCTAGAAAGAATTCCTTACTTAACATTGTATTAAATTTCGTTTCCCTATTGACACTGATTTTTTTTGCCTTCCCTATCTAACATCGAATCTAAATTTTGTGTCCTTTATGACACTTACGAATTTTCCATTCCAATGTTGTTATTTATTTATTTTGACATGGGAACTCTTCTAATGCCAGCGACCCTTCTAATATTGTTAAATTGCACATAAAATACACTTTTACGCCTCATGTTATATGAACCAGCCATCTGGCCCAAGTCACCCCTATCAACCGGCCATCTGGCCCAAGTTCACCCCTATCAACCGGCCATCTGGCCCAAGTTCAGGCCTATGTGTGCACCCTGCAGTGAGTGAGAGCAAGCTTGCAGTGTGCAATGGCTTGTTCGGTAGCAGCTTGGGTTGCACCGGCATGCCAGGGTCCTGGGATCCTCTGCCCATGACTTTTTTTTCGTGACTTCAATGACCCGGGCAACGACGAGGGCAGTTGCGGCGAGCCGGCAACGAGAACGATATGCGGCTACCGCTTTGCATGGAGCTCTTGTTGCGGCGGCTCATGCTGGCCCTGTTGAAGGAAATATGCCCTAGAGGCAATAATAAAGATGTTATTTGTATTTCCTTATATCATGATAAATGTCTTTTATTCATGCTAGAATTGTATTAACCGGAAACTTAGTACATGTGTGAATACATAGACAAAACAGTATGTCCCTAGTATGTCTCTACTAGACTAGCTCATTGATCAAAGATGGTTATGTTTCCTAACCATAGACATGAGTTGTCATTTGATCAACGAGATCACATCATTAGGAGAATAATGTGATGGACAAGACCCATCCGTTAGCATAGCACTATGATCGTTTAGTTTTTTCTGCTATTGCTTTCTTCATGACTTATACATGTTCCTATGACTATGAGATTATGCAACTCCCGAATACCGTAGGAACACCTTGTGTGCTATCAAACGTCACAACGTAACTGGGTGATCATAAAGATGCTCTACAGGTGTCTCCGAAAGTATTCGTGGTGTTGGCATAGATCAAGATTAGGATTTGTCACTCCGAGTGTCGGAGAGGTATCTCTGGGCCCTCTCGGTAACACACATCACAATAAGCCTTGCAAGCAAAAGACTAATGAGTTAGTCACGAGATGATGAGTTACGGAACGAGTAAAGAGACTTGCCAGTAACGAGATTGAACTAGGTATAGAGATACCGACGATCGAATCTCGGGCAAGTAACATACCGTTGACAAAAGGAACAACATATGTTGTTATGCGGTTCTGACCGATAATAGATCTTCGTAGAATATGTAGGAGCCAATATGAACATCCAGGTTCCGCTATTGGTTATTGACCGGAGGTGAGTCTCGGTCATGTCTACATAGTTCTCGAACCCGTAGGGTCCGCACGCTTAACGTTTGATGACGATCAGTATTATGAGTTTATGAGTATTGATGTAACGAATGTAGTTCGGAGTCCCGGATGAGATCACGGACATGACGAGGAGTCTCGGAATGTCCGAGACATAAAGATTGATATATTGGACGACTATATTCGGACACCGAAAGTGTTCCGGGAAAGTTTCGGATTTATCGGGATTGCCGGAGGGGGTTACCGGAACCCCCTACGAGAGGGGATGGTCCATAGTGGGCCTAAAGGGAAAGAGAGAGGCAGCCCATAGGGCTGGCCGGCGCCCCCACCTAGGGTTCCTAGTTGGACTAGGATTGGGGGGGGGGGCGCCACCTCTCCTATTCCTTTCCCTCTTCTTTCTTTTGGTGAATCCTACTAGGAATAGGATTGCAATCCTATTCCTAGTAGGACTCCTTCCCTAGCCGCACCAGGAGAATTTGGCCGGCCTCCCTCCCTTGCTCCTTTATATACGGGGGCAGGGGGGCACCCAAAGACACACAAGTTGAATTGTTCCAGCCGTGTGCGGTGCCCCCCTCCACAGAAACACACCTCGGTCATACCGTCGCAGTGCTTAGGCGAAGCCCTGCGCCGGTGAATACATCATATCCGTCACCACACCGTCGTGCTGACGAAACTCTCCCGTGAAGCTCAACTGGATCAAGAGCTCGTGGGACGTCATCAAGCTGAACGTGTGCTGAACGCGGAGGTGCCGTACGTTCGGTGCTTGATCGGTTGAATCGCGAAGAAGTTCGACAACATCAACCGCGTCACTTGACGCTTCCGCTCCCGGTCTACGAGGGTACGTAGACACACTCTTCCCTCTCGTTGCTATACATCTGGTAGATAGATCTTGCGTGATCGTAGGAAAATTTTAAAATACTACGTTCCCCAACAGTGGCATCATGAGCCAGGTCTATGCGTAGATGATATGCACGAGTAGAACACAATGAGTTGTGGGCGATACTAGTCATACTGCTTACCAGCATGTCATACTTTGCTTCGGCGGTATTGTGAGATGAAGCGGCCCGGACCGACATTACGCGTACGCTTACGCGAGACTGGTTTCACCGTTACGAGCACTCGTTGCTAAAAGGTGACTGGCGGGTGTCTGTCTCTCTCTCACTTTAGCTGAATCAAGTGTGGCTACGCCCGGTCCTTGTGAAGGTTAAAACAGCACATACTTGACGAAACATCGTTGTGGTTTTGTATGCGTAGGTAAGAACGGTTCTTGCTAAGCCCGTAGCAGCCACGTAAAACTTGCAACAACAAAGTAGAGGACGTCTAACTTGTTTTTGCAGGGCATGTTGTGATGTGATATGGTCAAGACATGATGAGTTATACGATTTTGTATGAGATGATCATGTTTTGTAAAGTTATCGGCAACTGGCAGGAGCCATATGGTTGTCGCTTTATTGTATGAAATGCAATCGCCATGTAATTGCTTTACTTTATCACTAAGCGGTAGCGATAGTCGTAGAAGCAATAGTTGGCGAGACGACAACGATGCTACGATGAAGATCAAGGTGTCGAGCCGGTGACAAAGGTGATCATGACGGTGCTTTGGAGATGGAGATCAAAAGCACAAGATGATGATGGCCATATCATGTCACATATTTTGATTGCATGTGATGTTTATCTTATTATGCTTCTTATTTTGCTTAGAACGACGGTAGCATTATAAGATGACCCCTTACTAAATTTCAAGGTATAAGTGTTCTCCCTGAGTATGCACCGTTGCGAAAGTTCGTCGTGCCGAGACACCACGTGATGATCGGGTGTGATAAGCTCTACGTTCAAATACAACGGGTGTAAGCCAGTTTTGCACACGCAGAATACTCGGGTTAAACTTGACGAGCCTAGCATATGCAGATATGGCCTCGGAACACTGGAGACCGAAAGGTCGAGCGTGAATCATATAGTAGATATGATCAACATAAGATGTTCACCATTGAAACTACTCCATCTCACGTGATGATCGGACATGGTTTAGTTGATTTGGATCACGTGATCATTTAGATGACCAGAGGGATGTCTATCTAAGTGGGAGTTCTTTAATTTAATATGATTAAATCGAACTTTAACATTATCATGAACTTAGTCCTGATAGTTTTTGCATATCTATGTTGTTGTAGATCAATGGCCCGTGCTACCGTTCCTTTGAATTTTAATGCATTCCTAGAGAAAGCTAAGTTGAAAGATGATGGTAGCAATTACACGGACTGGGTCCGTAACCTGAGGATTATCCTCATTGTTGCACAGAAGAATTATGTCCTTGAAGCACCGCTAGGTGACAAGCCCCCTCCCGCTAATGTAGACGCTTTGAACGTCTGGCAGTCGCGGTCTGATGACTACACGATAGTTCAGTGTGCCATGCTTTACGGCTTAGAACCGGGACTTCAACGACGTTTTGAACGTCATGGACCATATGAGATGTTCCAGGAGTTGAAGTTAATATTTCAAGCAAATACCCGAATTGAGAAATATGAGATTTCCAATAAGTTCTACAGCTGCAAGATGGAGGAGAATAGTTCTATCAGTGAACACTTACTCAGAATGTCTGGGTATTACAATCATATGACTCAACTTGGTTGCAAAGTTGACGAGGATAGTGTTATTGATAGAGTTCTTCAATCACTGCCACCAAGCTATAAAGGCTTAGTGATGAACTATAATATGCAAGGGATGCAAAAGACAATTCCCGAGCTCTTCGCCATGCTCAAAGCTGCGGAGGTAGAAATCAAAAAGGAGCATCAAGTGTTGATGGTTAACAAGACCACTAGTTTCAAGAAAAAGGGCAAGGGAAAGAAGGGGAACTTCAAAAAGAATAGCAAAACAGTTGCTACTTCCACGAAGAAACCCAAATCTGGAGCCAAGCCTGAAACTGAGTGCCTCTACTGCAAGGGGACTGGACACTGGAAACGGAACTGCCCCAAGTATTTGGCGGATAAGAAGGATGGCAAGGTGAACAAAGGTATATGTGATATACATGTTATTGATGTGTACCTTACTAATGCTCGTAGTAGTACCTGGGTATTTGATACCGGTTCGGTTGCTAATATTTGTAACTCGAAACAGGGACTACGGATTAAACGAAGATTAGCTAAGGACGAGGTGACGATGCGCGTGGGAAACGGTTCCAAAGTCGATGTGATCGCCGTCGGCACGCTACCTCTACATCTACCTTCGGGATTAGTTTTAGACCTAAATAATTGTTATTTGGTGCCAGCGTTAAGCATGAACATTATATCTGGATCTTGTTTATTGCGAGACGGTTATTCATTTAAATCAGAGAATAATGGTTGTTCTAATTTTATGAATAATATCTTTTATGGTCATGCACCTTTGAAGAGTGGTCTATTCTTATTGGATCTCGATTGTAGTGATACACATATTCATAATATTGAAACCAAAAGATGCAAGGTTAATAATGATAGTACAACTTATTTGTGGCACTGCCGTTTAGGTCATATTGGTGTAAAACGCATGAAGAAACTCCATAATGATGGACTTTTGGAATCACTTGATTATGAATCACTTGGTGCTTGCGAACCACGCCTCATGGGCAAGATGACTAAAACTCCGTTCTCCGGAACTATGGAGCGAGCAACAGATTTGTTGGAAATCATACATACTGATGTATGTGGTCCAATGAGTGTTGAAGCTCGCGGCGGGTATCGTTATTTTCTGACCTTCACTGATGATTTGAGCAGATATGGGTATATCTACTTAATGAAACACAAGTCTGAAACATTTGAAAAGTTCAAAGAATTTCAGAGTGAAGTAGAGAATCATCGTAACAAGAAAATAAAGTTTCTACGATCTGATCGTGGAGGAGAATATTTGAGTTACGAGTTTGGCCTTCATTTAAAACAATGTGGAATAGTTTCACAACTCACGCCACCTGGAACACCACAGCGTAATGGTGTATCCGAACGTCGTAACCGTACTTTATTAGATATGGTACGATCTATGATGTCTCTTACCGATTTACCACTATCGTTTTGGGGTTATGCTTTAGAGACAGCTGCATTCACGTTAAATAGGGAACCATCTAAATCCGTTGATACGACACCTTATGAACTATGGTTTGGCAAGAAACCAAAGTTGTCGTTTCTTAAAGTTTGGGGCTGTGATGCTTCAACCTGATAAGCTCGAACCCAAGTCGGAGAAATGTGTCTTCATAGGATACCCAAAAGAGACTGTTGGGTACACCTTCTATCACAGATCCGAAGGCAAGATATTCGTTGCTAAGAATGGATCCTTTCTAGAAAAAGAGTTTCTCTCGAAAGAAGTGAGTGGGAGGAAAGTAGAACTTGATGAGGTAATTGTACCTTCTCCCGGATTGGAAAGTAGTACATCACAGAAAATTGTTCCAGTGATTCCTACACCAATCAGTGAGGAAGTTAATGATAATGATCATGAAACTTCGGATCAAGTTTCTGCTGAACGTCGTAGATCAACCAGAGTACGTTCCGCACCAGAGTGGTACGGCAACCCAGTTCTGGAAATCATGTTACTAGACCATGATGAACCTACGAACTATGAGGAAGCGATGATGAGCCCAGATTCCACAAAATGGCTTGAAGCCATGAAATATGAGATGGGATCCATGTATGAGAACAAAGTGTGGACTTTGGTTGACTTGCCCGATGATCGGCAAGCCATCGAAAATAAATGGATCTTCAAGAGGAAGACCGACGCAGACGGTAATATTACTGTTTACAAAGCTCGACTTGTTGCGAAAGGTTTTCGACAAGTTCAAGGAGTTGACTACGATGAGACTTTCTCACCTGTAGCGATGCTTAAGTCTGTCCGAATCATGTTAGCAATTGCCGCATTTTATGATTATGAAATCTGGCAAATGGATGTCAAAACTGCATTCCTAAATGGATATCTCAAAGAAGAGTTGTATATGATGCAACCAGAAGGTTTTGTCGATCCAAAAGGTGCTAACAAAGTATGCAAGCTCCAGCGATCCATCTATGGACTGGTGCAAGCATCTCGGAGTTGGAATATACGCTTTGATGAGGTGATCAAAGCATATGGTTTTATACAGACTTTTGGAGAAGCCTGTATTTACAAGAAAGTGAGTGGGAGCTCTGTAGCATTTCTAATATTATATGCAGATGACATATTGTTGATTGGAAATGATATATAATTTCTGGATAGCATAAAAGGATACTTGAATAAAAGTTTTTCGACGAAAGACCTCGGAGAAGATGCTTACATATTAGGCATCAAAATCTATAGAGATAGATCAAGACGCTTAATTGGACTTTCACAAAGCACATACCTTGATAAGATTTTGAAGAAGTTCAAAATGGATCAGTCAAAGAAAGGGTTCTTGCCTGTATTACAAGGTATGAAGTTGAGTAAGACTCAATGCCCGACCACTGCAGAAGATAGAGAGAAAATGAAAGTCATTCCCTATGCCTCAGCCATAGGATCTATCATGTATGCAATGCTGTGTACCAGGCCTGATGTGTGCCTTGCTATAAGTCTAGCAGGGAGGTACCAAAGTAATCCAGGAGTGGATCACTGGACAGCGGTCAAAAACATCCTGAAGTATCTGAAAAGAACAAAGGATATGTTTCTCGTGTATGGAGGTGACAAAGAGCTCGTCGTAAACGGTTACGTCGATTCTAGCTTTGACACTGATCCGGATGACTCAAAGTCACAAACCGGATATGTATTTTTATTAAACGGTGGAGCTGTCAGTTGGTGTAGTTCCAAGCAGAGCGTCGTGGCGGGATCTACGTGTGAAGCGGAATACATAGCTGCTTCGGAAGCAGCGAATGAAGGAGTCTGGATGAAGGAGTTCATATCCGATCTAGGTGTAATACCTAGTGCATCGGGTCCAATGAAAATCTTTTGTGACAACACTGGAGCCATAGCCTTGGCAAAGGAATCCAGGTTTCACAAGAGAACAAAGCACATCAAAAGACGCTTCAATTCCATCCGCGATCTAGTCAAGGAGGGAGACATAGAGATTTGCAAAATACATACGGATCTGAATGTTGCAGACCCGTTGACTAAGCCTCTTCCACGGGCAAAACATGATCAACACCAGGACTCCATGGGTGTGAGGATCATCACTTTGTAATCTAGATTATTGACTCTAGTTCAAGTGGGAGACTGAAGGAAATATGCCCTAGAGGCAATAATAAAGATGTTATTTGTATTTCCTTATATCATGATAAATGTCTTTTATTCATGCTAGAATTGTATTAACCGGAAACTTAGTACATGTGTGAATACATAGACAAAACAGTATGTCCCTAGTATGCCTCTACTAGACTAGCTCATTGATCAAAGATGGTTATGTTTCCTAACCATAGACATGAGTTGTCATTTGATCAACGGGATCACATCATTAGGAGAATAATGTGATGGACAAGACCCATCCGTTAGCATAGCACTATGATCGTTTAGTTTTTTCTGCTATTGCTTTCTTCATGACTTATACATGTTCCTATGACTATGAGATTATGCAACTCCCGAATACCGTAGGAACACCTTGTGTGCTATCAAACATCACAACGTAACTGGGTGATCATAAAGATGCTCTACAGGTGTCTCCGAAAGTATTCGTGGTGTTGGCATAGATCAAGATTAGGATTTGTCACTCCGAGTGTCGGAGAGGTATCTCTGGGCCCTCTCGGTAACACACATCACAATAAGCCTTGCAAGCAAAAGACTAATGAGTTAGTCACGAGATGATGAGTTACGGAACGAGTAAAGAGACTTGCCAGTAACGAGATTGAACTAGGTATAGAGATACCGACGATCGAATCTCGGGCAAGTAACATACCGTTGACAAAAGGAACAACGTATGTTGTTATGCGGTTCTGACCGATAATAGATCTTCGTAGAATATGTAGGAGCCAATATGAACATCCAGGTTCCGCTATTGGTTATTAACCGGAGATGAGTCTCGGTCATGTCTACATAGTTCTCGAACCCGTAGGGTCCGCACGCTTAACGTTTGATGACGATCGGTATTATGAGTTTATGAGTATTGATGTACCGAAGGTAGTTCGAAGTCCCGGATGAGATCACGGACATGACGGGGAGTCTCGGAATGTCCGAGACATAAAGATTGATATATTGGACGACTATATTCGGACACCGGAAGTGTTCCGGGAAAGTTTCGGATTTATCGGGATTGCCGGAGGGGGTTACCGGAACCCCCTACGAGAGGGGATGGTCCATAGTGGGCCTAAAGGGACAGAGAGAGGCAGCCCATAGGGCTGGCCGGCGCCCCCACCTAGGGTTCCTAGTTGGACTAGGATTGGGGGGGGGGGGCGCCACCTCTCCTATTCCTTTCCCTCTTCTTTCTTTTGGTGAATCCTACTAGGAATAGGATTGCAATCCTATTCCTAGTAGGACTCCTTCCCTAGCCGCACCAGGAGAAGTTGGCCGGCCTCCCTCCCTTGCTCCTTTATATACGGGGGCAGGGGGGCACCCAAAGACACACAAGTTGAATTGTTCCAGCCGTGTGCGGTGCCCCCCTCCACAGAAACACACCTCGGTCATACCGTCGCAGTGCTTAGGCGAAGCCCTGCGTCGGTGAATACATCATATCCGTCACCACACCGTCGTGCTGACGAAACTCTCCCGTGAAGCTCAACTGGATCAAGAGCTCGTGGGACGTCATCAAGCTGAACGTGTGCTGAACGCGGAGGTGCCGTGCTTGATCGGTTGAATCGCGAAGAAGTTCGACAACATCAACCGCGTCACTTGACGCTTCCGCTCCCGGTCTACGAGGGTACGTAGACACACTCTTCCCTCTCGTTGCTATACATCTGGTAGATAGATCTTGCGTGATCGTAGGAAAATTTTAAAATACTACGTTCCCCAACACCAGTAGTGCAGAGGCTCGCGACGGCTTGGAGCAGCACGTTTGGTAGGCGGGAGGGCGCTGTTGGAAGTAAACACGATTGTTGGCCCTGTCCATCCAGTACTTTCTGCCGACGATAACGCTGAGGGGCTTGAAAACTTTCTAATACAATGAGGCATTTACTACTACTAAGATGATTGTAGTGTAAGAACAGTAGACCTATAGTTCTAATTGAACTATTTTTCTTATGAGGAATATAAAAAAACTAAGCCATCAGTAAAATGGATATCGACAAATGTCAATTTAGCGGTAAAATACTACTAATTGAAAAGCATACTGTCCACTTAACTGGTGCAAACGCGATATACTGACTGATAGTCTACACAAATCAAGCAAGGCAGATGTGTGAGCATAAGCTATGCATTTATTACCTAGTTAATTATTTACTTGTAACTATATAAGGTTTAAAACTCACAGTATGTTCATAAGATTTGTCAATATGTCACGGTGCTCACTACTTTGTGCGACAACCATATGCAGATAGATAATTTTCTATACTGAATGCACAAGATACCTTCAGTTTTCTCTCAAAAAAAGAGAAAAATACATCAGTTTTGTAATTAAAAAATGTCAGTAGTTGTGTCACTTGTATTTCTGTTCTGAACCCCAACCATTTAACCTATTTGGAAAGGTCTTGAGGAACCACACAAGAACCATTGTTTAAGTTAGAAATCATAATAGTAGAATCTAGAGATTTACAGTTCCAACACCGGATGGTGTTCATATTATAGCCATACTTCGCATGCTGCTACTTATTTCTCCTGTCATGCGTTATAATAGGTATAGTGTCTAGAACAGCTTGAACAAACATAAAATGTGAATTTTATCATCAAGAGAACTACCTTGACAGAAAGAAAATTAACCAGGTAAAAATAAATACACATGGATTTACAATTTCTTATTTCGTAAGGTACATCATTAGTAGATTATTTTTCACAAAAAATGTTAAAGGAACTATTGAGCGTAAATATATGAGAAATTATAGTTAACCAAACAGATAACAAACATCAAAGAGACATCACACTAACATCATGTGAGAAACAACAAGCAGTGGAGATACACCACACTAAAGCAGATCACCTCAACGTGAACCATCACATCAGGACAGGGCATCTCCGATGGACACCGGCTGGAGGAGGACATGGGTGCCGCTCCAGTTGTACGCAACCTAGAAGTCCTCCAGGAGTAATGCGCTTGAAGGGAACAACCTTGAGAACTTTGGTGGAGAAGGGAAAGGAGGGCTCCAGAAAAATTATATGGGAAGCAGATTCAACCATCTATGTCCAGGACATCCTAAAAATAAACCAGTAGAAAACTATTAGGTGCGTAGTATACATGTTTTAATGGGGAATTGTATCCTTTCCATATATTTATGGAATGGTTAACAGTAAAAGTAAACAGAAGGAAAGAATGTCAACCTGTACTGAAAACATTATCAGCTTTCAATGACTAAAACTGTTCCAACTTCTTCAGCATTTTCTTCAATTCAGTTTCAACATCATCAATGAGGAAACTATCTCAACGTCTTCTGGTGTGGACTTCTATTGAAGCTGGTCACAAGGACATGACAAATGTTAACTACAAAATTGAAAGGTAGACGTCATCCTTTCAGCAAGATTCAAAACTAAACTTACAGCAATGGAACGACGAGATTTATTAAGCAGAAACAGAGTCTCTTCCATTTGTTCTCTGTTCTTCCACATGATCTATCCATTTTATTTGCAGGTACACCTGACGCCTCTTGTCCCAAGTACTTCTCATCTTGGACAGGCAAAATATATCAGAACAATATGTGCGCCACAGCCGTCAAGGATGAGCACTTGAGCAGTGCCTAGCCGCCGAGGCGCCGACGCACTTCAGTCATCGGCGTTGGAGGAGACGGAGGAGGAGCGGAGGAGCGAGGGAGGAGGGGGATGGTGATGGTGGTCGGCGGGACTGATGCGCCACAGGAGGAGGCAGGACGACATCGGCGGCGTCCTTGCCGAGATCGATGTTGAAGGAGACGCGCAAGGGGGCAGAGAGGACGTAGAGGTGGAGAGGAGTCATGGTGGTGGGCGGTGGATCTAAGAGGCGCTGGGGAGGACAACACCGGCAGCGGCCAATCCGCAGATCGATTCCAGCGTTTATCGATCGGTGGTTCTGATTTATTTCGAGATGGTTCCAGGAGTTGGGAGAGAGAGGGTTGAAAGGGAACGATGGGACTGAGGGGGTTATCTGCAAATGTGCAACAGGTGTCTTTTTGCAAAATTGCACAGATTGCTTTGTGTACGTTAGATGCAGATCCGACGGTTGTAAACGACTGATGGCAGGCACACCATCATCACCAACTCAGATTTTTATAGAAGTAGAGATTTTTGTTACTCGGAAAATTAATGAGTTTTCTATTATTAATCGTGGAGCTGTTACCAACTTTGATGTGGGGTTTACTTCCATGACCTACCCAACTCGCATTATATAGACATGCTGACGTCTACCCTACCTGCCACCACATCATATGGTTTTGCATCGTTCCAGAACATTGCGCCGACATGCAATTCTTCTTCAACCCTCCTTCCGGCGTGCACCGCCAGAGGGACAACAGGTCTACAAAACAAACGCACTACCGAGGGGCAACTGCTATATATATCATTTATAACGAGCACTAGCTTGCGCTCGCCTGCAGAATAACCGACAAGGATCACGACCCTATGTGTACATACGATGAGGTGGTTTTCTTTCCTGTTGGTGGAATGGGCGGCTCTCTTCTTGCCCCCACCCTGTTTTTTTGCTTCTGGTTTTATCTTTCCTTGTTTCCGCGAGGTTTTTGTGTCTTGTTTCTTCTGGGTTATGTTTTGTATTAATTATTTCTTTATTTCTTTTTATTATTACATCCTTTTCCTGTTAGCCTCTTTTCTTGTGTTTGTTGTTCTTCTCTTCTTTTTCACTTTATTATCTTTCTTTACTTTTCTTTTGATTTTATTTATTTATTTCCCCTTTTTCATTTGAAATGAACATTACACATGGCCTTCTAAATTGCACAATGCACATTTTTTAATATACAATGACCATTTTTTATAACACACAATGAACTGTTTTTGATATATTTTGATTTTCTTAAATACACGATAACATTTTTCAGGTGTGTTTTTGTTAAATGTGCAAAATGAAATTTTGACCTATCATACTTTATTTTTTTCTATAATATAATAAAATAAACACAAGCGGAGATATAGGCGTAGCTGGGAAAGGTAGTGACCGCTTGCTATAGGTGATACATAGCAATATCCATGCCGAGAACCATATAATTAAGATTATTAATCATAGAGAAGTTTTAATCAAGATTATTTTCAACATGGACACATATGCATGGGCAATCACATGTGAAGAAGGTGATGCACATGCCGCTACCCGCTAGCATAGATCCAACTCTTTTTTTGTGTGTGCGTAAGTGTAGACCCGGCTGTGCAATAGAAAAACATACATGCTGCATATGGTATGTCCTAAGTTAGGGCATAGTGGTGCGGTCTTAGCAATGTCAGTTAGCATAATTGTTGAGCTTGAGGATAGAGAAATAAGAATTCCTTCTTTTCGCTAATAAGATAAGACAATTCTACCTATTGTAAACGATGGTGTATATGTTAAGGCTGTCTTAGATTTTTTTTTTAGAAAAGGAGGATGACCCCCGGCCTCTGCATCTGGGCGATGCATGCGGCCACTTTATTAATTATTCTCACAATAACTCACAAAGTCATACAACAGCAAGACTAAAGCCACCGTCTAAGCAACAACTGTCGCTACACCTATCCAATTGATGAAGGGGCGCTGATAGCCTGGGCCTAATACCAAAAAGACATCGCCGCGAAACCAAAACATCTAAGACATAAGGTTCCAACCAGGACGCCTGCCTGGTATGGGGCAGCTACCAGTCCGACGCACTCCTCAACCAGGACGCCTGCCGGGTGTGAGGCCGCCACAGCCACCTGCCACGAGTCCATCTTCAGAGCTGTACTGTTGCATCTACCGTGCCAGGTCTCTCTGCCATCGACGCCACCACGACGCCAGACAACGTCGTCCTCCTGCGCGAGTCCATCCTCCCACATCGAACTCCGAATTTGCATTGCACCACGCCGTCAAGATCCGTCGCCATCAATGTATGGATGAAGCACCGCTCCACCAAAGAAGTCGTCTGCTGGTGCCGCGAAGCCGAGTGCACCTCCAAGAATGCCGCCCCCAAGGGGGTTACGACATATGATTGCCGCCAACATCCGATCAGCTGATCTAGGGTTTCCCCCGGAGGTATTGAGTGGAGTTGGGAGCTTCACCTCGGTGATGCATTCATGAAGGAAACGATGATAAGAGCATCGTCATCACCGGCTCCGGCCATCGACCGAAGACCGGGTTTTCACCCGGATCTGTCCCAAGAAATCCACCCAACAACCTGTGCACCGTCTCGACTGCCTTCAAAGCCCCAGATCCAGCCTCCTAGATCCGGCGACCAATCGAGCAACAGTGCCACCGTGGGATCCCTGGCGCACCGGCCACTGCCTGAGTATGCCATCACTGGAGCCTAGGAGGAGGGCTCCCACCCCGCCTCGCCAAACCGTGAAAGCCGCCGAGATAGATCCCGCGCGCTCGTCACCGTCTCTGATCCGAACCAATCCGCAAACAGATCGCCGTCACAGATCCGCCTTGGACAGGGACTGCACCACGCCATGCCGCCGCGGGAAGCCCGAGCTTCACCCACCACCACCGTCCAGGGCCGCCGCCCCGGGATCCAGACAGAACATCGCCGCTGCCACTGGCCTTGTTCCGCCGCCGCCGACCGACCACTGCGACCTCCGCCGCCATGCCGCCGACGGATCTGGGCGAGGATAGCCATCCTCCCCGACGACACACGTCGCAGCCTCTTCTCCGCGTACTCGCACGGGAAGCCACCGTGGCCGCGTCCCCACCCCTCGCCGGATGCCGCGCACGTGCTGCCCCGCCGCCGACGAAGGCTGCCGCCACGAGGAGACCCGCACACAGCCGCAACACAGCTAGGCGTCGACCCATCTGCAGCCGCGCCATGGGCCCGCCGCCGTCAAGATCTTCGCCGCCGTGCCGCCAGGATCCGCGCGCCCCGACACCTCCGCTCGGTCTGGCCGCTACCGCAGGCCACGAACGCGAGGAGGGGAGAAGGCCCCCGCCGCCAGCCACCGCGGGGGCCTTTGCCCTGCCGGCGGCGGGGGGAAGGAGAGGAGGGGAAGGGCTAGCGGCAGAAGGTGGCGGCGCCGCCCGTGTCGCCCACGGGAGGGGCGACTTAGATCCCGCGTACGTGCCTTAGATTGTACATGCTCACAGTGAGTATGTTTTGATTGTATCCACTCATCTATACGGACAATTAACCAAACAAGCAATCTTTATGCTTTTCGTGACCACGCACATGCAGAGAGACAGGCGAAAATGACATGGTAGAGAATTAGCATTTGCTTATATATGCACGAGAGTGCATTGAGTTAACTAGCAAAATGGAAAGGCCTAGCACTAGCAAGCATCATCAGGGCATGACAGATCATCCAGGATTTATTTTTCATGATCGAATCCATTGCTTGCATCAAAGAGGGCTGATCTCATGCATCGTCCATGCATGCACATAGAAAGTAGTAAAGATTTCTTCAAGCTTAAGAACATAGAAAGTCAACATATAAAATAATAATACTATATTAATCTGCACATGAATTGCTGCCTTGTTCATCACAGTACAATTAACAATATCTTGCTTCTTGTTCACCACATACATCAAAGCTAGACTAGCAAGTAGACCATTGAGCTACACTAGCTACCTTCTATATCCCAAAACATCTCCTGGCTGCAGATGTCGCGGTTTCCATGGTACATTCGGCCATCACATGGTAGGGCATGCCACAGCCGTGTCGTTGCAGAAGCCAAGCAGCTCCTCGAACGTGCACTGGAAGGTGGTGTCTTCATCCGCTGCAGCGCCAGTGCCTTCTTGGACTTTGCCGTCGAGGTTGCCGGGCAAGAACCCAGGCGCAGCCACCACAGCGTGGTGGAGCTCGGGAAAATCTTGGAGCATGTCGTCCGCGATTCCCTGGCCACCACGCCACCGGCAGCGGTTGTGGCGGCGCCCGGCCGTCAAAGGTGGCGGGCGGGGGTGGCGCGCCCCAACGGGCCTTCTTCGTGCAGGGAAGCTTCGTCAAGCGGGCGGCGCGGTGAATGTCTATGGAGAGGTGGCGCACGGCGGGGAGCACTGGGAGAGGAAGAGCATGGTCGGGAGGTGAGGAAGAGCATGGTCGGGAGGTGAGGGGCGGCAGCCTTCGCAAGGCGCCGGCGCGGTGTCGGAGGTTGTGGCGCGGAGGGACCTTAGTAGCAGCGGATCTTGGCCTAGACGTGGAGCGGCGCCGGGAGACGCCGCGGAGGCCGGGGCGCGCGGTGTGCATCCTGCCGTCGCAGGCGTGGAGGTGGAAGGCTGCACCTTGGGGTGCTGGTGTCTGCGAGACCGGATCTGGGTGCTCGATCCTGGGTCTCGCGGCGGGGAAAGCTATGGTTCGCGTGCGCGTGAGGGCGGTGGTGTGATGGCCTCTCGTGTGCGTGCTCCTGGGGCGCAGCCGCGGCTCGGCTGGCTGCTGGCTGCCAGGTGTGGCGTCTCCAGCACTGCATGTGGCCAGCTGTTCCGGGAAGGCTGGACTGGTGGTGGTTCTGGTGCTTCTTCTTCGTCTGTGTAGGAGTTGGAGGTTGGTCTGCGTGCTCCTAGCCGTGCAAGGGTTTGGTGTTCCGCAACAGCTCGATCAAGACGGCAAGGTGTTGTGTCAGCGGCGGTATGGCCTCGCATCAACTGTTTGGCCAAGTCAGATTGTAGGGGTGGGAGGTGTGTGACCAAGCCAGCACACCACCTCTCCTCCCGCCCGCCCCTATTGGACCGACCCATGAACCGGGCTGTATGCCCCAGTTTTTCTATTTCGTTTTTTAGCTTTTAGCATATTTATGTTTTTATTTTTTCTTCTTTAAAACAATTCCAAATTTAAAACCATTTCCATATTTCAAAAAAGCGAACTTTCGAAAATGTTCCAGAAATAATAAGATGTTCATGATTTTGAAAGAAAAAAATCGCGTATTGAAAAAAAATCATGAATTCAAAAAATATTCATTAATTTCACAAAAACATTCGTCGATTCAAAAAATGTTCACCGATTTAAAAGGTGATTTCAAAAATCTGCGCGTTGACGGACAAAACATAAATTCAATGAATATTCTTTTAATCCGATGAACAAATTTTGAACTCGAGAACAGTGTTACAATTCAATGAATATGATGAACATTTTTTTTTAAAATTCATGAATATTTTTGGATATGATGATTTTTTTTAGTTTAATGAAAAAATTTGAATTTTATTTTTTTGAATATGTTGAGAAAATTGTTAAAGTTTCGTGAACATTTTTAAAATATGATGACCAAATTTTGATTGCGATAAACAACAATTGAATGTTTTCGTAAAACCGGAAAGGAGGAAATATGGGTCGGCCCACTTGTTCGCACGGGGGAGCACGGGGCGTGCGCGTGTCCCCGCTCGCGCGCGACGTACGTGCTGAATAGGAGAACCCATCTTCGCTGAGTCGATCTTCTGACTCGCTGAAGGGGCGAGCGAGATGGGCCAGCCCACGCTCGCTGCAGGCCGTTGCCCTTTTTTGTTTTATTTTTGTTTATAACTTAAAATATGCTAACTATATATATATATATATATTAAAAAAACACTCAGCAAAAAACATTTGAAAAATATTGAACATGTATTTAAAAATATTCATGAAGCATTCAGAAAAATGTTGAACGTGTGTGCAAAAATTGTTGATCATGTATTAAAAATGAATTTCTTTACCATGTATGTAAAAATGCTAATCATGCATTCTGAATAAAATGTTGTATAAGTATTTGAAAAATGATAATAATTTTTGTGGAAAATGTTATATATGTCTAGCTCCGGGTACATGGGCAACAGCCGCAACTCTGGCTTGTGCGGCGGTCTCCACCTCTGCGTCAAGTTCAGTGAAAAGCGTGCCGGTCGCCGCCCGTTCCAATCAAATCAACTGTCGGTATGCCTCGACATAGGCCGCAGCCTGGATGTACTGCTGCTCGGACGCGTGCAAACTCCGCTATGGCGTCCTCCATGTCGAAGCCCATAGTCGGCGCCAGCTCCTCCTGTAGCTACTCCGTGCCGTCCTCCTCCGGAGCCCCCGCGTACTCCTCTGGATGCACCACTTCCATAGGAATCGGCTGATGCCCCTGTTCCTCCTCCAGCTCCCACGAGTCTGAAGGCAGGCCAACTATGATGCGGACAACGCGCCTCGTCCGGATCTCCTCATGAATCTGGAACCGGTGCTCTGACATTAGCATAGCGTAAGTCTTGTTTTGCTGGGCCATTGCGAGGCTATACAACGAGGGAAGAGTGGGGCGGAGAGGGGGAGACGTGGATGGGCTCGGACTGGTGGCGCGGAGAGGGATCAAGTGGATGTGGCTAGGGCTTGGGGACGCCTCTATGCATGTTATCTATATTTTTGCAGTAGCGTTGCGTGGGTTTACCAGCACTCCTGCTAAACTTGCATAGCATCAGTGCAGGTTCACCAGCGCTACTGCTAAACTTGCATAGCAGTAGCGTTGTTACCGACACATGCTACTGCTAAACCAACTCCTCTATTTTTCTACGCATTGGCGTTGTATTTGCACATGTTTTATACATTAATCTCATCATATCATTATATGATCATGATGAGTTGCTATATCAGTGGGTGAAAGAGACATGGATTAGATTCAAGTGGAGACAACATGGTGGAGATTGAAAGTACTACTAATCCAAACTAAGTCTAACTAAATAGGATTGTAAAACAAATGGGGCTCAAAGATTCTGGGAGAAGCTGGGTAGGGGTCGGATTCTGGGAGAATCCCCAGATTCTGGCAAAAGAACTGGGCCTAAATGATCAAGTTTGGATTAGTAGTAGTTTCGATATGCTTATATAACAACTCAACATCATCATCATCATAATAACAAGTCATACTCGTTATCATAATAACAAGTCATACCCATCATCATCATAGTCATAACCAACCTTAGTTAGCTAGGACCCGCTACCCCTCTCTAACGTAAAATAGCATAAAACAACATAGCTCCAGACTCTCCATTATGGAGAATGGAGATTATATCATGTCTCCAATTCGTGGGCTTCGCACAATGTTTCTTCCAAGTAGCTCCCTACGATCATTCATATCTTTTTTCCATTATTTGATTGTGAGGTCTTCAGCTATTCGGGAAATCTTGTATGAACAACGGTGACGCCTTGGCAGACTTGGCCATAAGCTAACAACATAAATGTGACCTTTCGTATACATCAGATCAGGCACACAATCCTTCGGGATTATCTATTGAAGAGAATAATAGTAAAATAGTTAGCAATGTAGTTTAGCTTTAGAAGAATGTATGCAAAAGATGCACTGGTGTCATAATAATAAAAAAATCTTACCATGCCATTTCCATCGATGTTGCCGTAGTTCAACACGTGGACTAGTGGCACGTATTGACCATAATGTGGAGGAGTTTCATAATTATTATTGTAAGTCACAACATCAATAATAAAGGAGATAAGATGATCTTTCTCCTCGTAAGTTAGTTCAGAGCCATCAGTGTTGTAGGTTCTGTCTACTACTTTTTGAACTTTTTTGAAAAATGAAAATAAGTTGTCAATGGAAATATATAAGATGTCAACTATTTATGTAAAAACAATTTAAATTACTTAATAAATATGTTTGAGAAATTCACATAGAGGTAGAACTGGAAGCATATCAACAAGGAACCAAATGTCAATATTAGCTTCGTCGATATTATCTTCATCGACATTATCTTCGTCGATGTCATCTTCAGGACCACCAAAGATCGAATGTGACATGCATACCCACCTGAAAACCACACGCCTTGCACAGTGCTTCCCAATTAGAGCAACCAAAATGAGAGCAGCTCTCCGCATTGTATAGCTTTACGGTAAAAACATAACCATGATGGGTCCTCAGGTGAACTATCTTTGTCTCCATATTCTCATGATCTTCGAAATTGAGCTTCTCCAAGACATAGCATCTTGCATGGCAGGGGATGCACTAGTCGAAATGTAAAAGACGGAAATTACACGTTGAAGAAGCAGAATTCATGATTAATTACGAAAAAATTACTTGTCGTCGTTGTGTACCGTTTCAACATCGAAAGTATCGTCGAGCTTAGTACTGAAGCGCCGACCGTCTTATAGGTGAGTCATGTCGCACAGACCCCGGTGGTTGCTGCAGTAGTACTCTAAAAAATAAATAGAAAATGTAAAGGTCATTCCCACCTTCTCAGGCTGTAACAATGGGCGTGCATCCAAATCTCGAACCGTTTTCATTGTTGCATTCCTTGCGTCGAGATTTTTAAAACTAGATTTCATGTTGATAGGTTATGATGAATATCTTTTTTCACAAAGAAAAACGGACGAAAAACCAGAAAAAACCCGAACCGAAAGCACTTTTTTTCCCTTTCCAAAAGAGGCTCGCGGGAGTAATCAGGCTTTCACGAGAACTAAATATGTGCCTCTCATAGAAGGGAAAAATAAAATATGTTTTTTTTTCATTCCAAGAAGCACAACTACGTCCCTTGCAGAAGCAAATCTATACCACTCCCGTGAGGGAAAAAGAGATTTTTTTCAAGAGGCATGACTGTGCCTCTCATGGTCGTTTTTCCTAGTTTCCAAGAGGCATGACTGTGCCTCTCGTGAAAGCAAATCCGTGTATTTTACGTAAGGAAAAAAGGGATTTTTGTTTCGTTTTCAACAGGCATGACTCTGCCTCTCACGGAAGAAAAAAAAGAAAGAAAATGTATTTTTTCCAGTAACTTTTTTGGGTCCAAAACTAAGAAAAAATGGGGGAAAACCGGAAAGCAACCAAAACCAAAAAATCATCTAAAAGGTCAAAAAATGCGTGCGAAAAAAAATCGAAGGTAGCGCATTCAGCCGACTCTAGGTGACCCTTGTGGTGCTCCCGAAGGAGTACTTCGTTAGTTGCTCGTGGGGAGAAGGGAAAAAGCGCGCCCCTATATCTCACCTTCGGGAGCTCCTATATGACGCGCGAGGCTTTGGTGGACATGCTAGCACACCACCTCTCCTCCCGCCCGCCCCTATATCTCGCCTCTGGGAGATCCTATTTGGCGCGTGAGGCGTTGGCGACCATGCCAGCGCACCACCTCTTCTCCCATCCACCCCTATTGCACCCGCCCGCCCTTATTGGACCGACCCATGAACGGGGCTGTACGCCCCAATTTTTCAATTTCGTTTTTTAGCTTTTAGCTTATTTGTGTTTTTATTTTTTCTTCTTTAAAACAATTCCAAATTTGTTTTTTTCATATTTCAAAAAAGTGAATTTTCGAAAATGTTCGACAAATAATAAGATGTTCATGACTTTGAAAGGGAAAAATCGTCTATTGAAAAAAAATCGTGAGTTCAAAAAATATTCAAAAGTGCAACAATCAATAATGCAACAAAAATGCAACAATCAATAATGCAACAAAAGTGCGACAATCAATAATGCATCCATTCTAGCAAACTTACATACATCTACATATATATTAAAATAAAACTTAACCAAAAACTAAACAACGAGGAGTGGGAGGTACTCACGGTGGCGAGACGGACCGAGCGGGAGAGGGAGACACGACGGCGAGAAATCCCGCATAGTCCACCGATCGAAAAATTATATCATCAATATAATTGGAAACAACAATTTTATATTAGCTTACAAATTTTCTATTCTATTACCAATTCTTAATAAAAATAAAATTGAACATACCTACATTTACTAAAAATACCCTAGTTCTAGCCCTAACATCTGTCCATCCATCCGTCTATCTATCCATCAATATATCCATGCATCCATCTATCCATCCATCTGTCTATGTATGCAATATATCAAAAATACCATAGTTCTAACCATATCTCTATTCATCTATCTATCCATCTATGTATCCATCTATCTATGCAATGCAGGAGGGATGGATGGAGGGAGAGGGAGGGAGGGAGATGGGTGGGACGGAGGGAGGGATGGAGGGTGAGGGTCGATCGGAGGGAGGGAGGGAGAAGGAAGGGATGGAGGGAGAGGTCGGGTTGGAGGGAGGGAGGGAGAAGGGAGGGATGGAAGGAGAGGGTGGGAGGGAGACATACCGAGCGACAACGGCAGCGCGCGGGGGCAGATGGAGATGGAGAGAGGACGATGGTGAGAGTGGGATGGGAGAGTGATCGATCGGGCCAAGGATAAGCTAGCATTAACAGTAGCGCTGCCTGGGGGCCCAATGCTACTGCTATGTCTTTAGTAGTAGCGTCGGTTCCAAACAACCGCTACTTCTACGTGTAGCCCCCTACCAGTGGTGATGGGACCACTTAGCAGTAGCGCTGGTTTGGGGCCTAGCGCTACTGATACTTTGTTACCTGTAGCGCTTGTATCCTCCCTGCGCTTCTAAGTATCAGTATCGCTTCCCCCCTAAACCAGCGCTATTTCTAATTCTATCTATAAGCTTTCTCCTAGTAGTGATGAGACCTACCAAGCAAACTACATGCTTGGTGCAGCGAAGCAGTAGGGGTATGAAGAAACACTTATCACGTAACATGGGAAATGAGATGTTAGAGACAACTAGGTGAATTAAACAGCGAGGCATAGCGATGCCAGTCACTAAAACAAGCAAGCAGAATTTTTGCGGCCATGATATGGAGTGGACGGTGGGACGGAGAGATAATGGATACTTAGCCCCACAATCTAAGCGTTGGTTACAAGTAGTGAAGTGAGTAGACAACGATACAGAGCAGAAACAGACACTTAGAAATTAAGGCAAATAGCTATGGCCGTGTGCATAACTACCTCTGGTAGAAAAACACACTCTCATTTGTGGAATATATTTTCTTATGACTAGAAAATGACACAACACCGGGATTATAGTTTGAATGTAACATGTTCAGTAAATAAATAAACATTTATCTGATTCCATGGTATTTCAACAAAAAACTGGTATGTTATGCTAGTAAATACCATATTTATATTATTGCATGTGTCATTTCCTTGACAAACAGTAAGCTTGTACCTTTCTCATCCTTGTATGACTAACTCAGAGTCCTCAAACTTATTTTGAAGAATAATTAATTACCATGGTATTCTAACTATGCATGGGAAGTTGTAGATCACTTGAAACATGTGATATATTTTAGTCACAAAGGGCAATAATTTTTATCATTTAATGTAAATTGTTATTTTATGCGATAGCTCTAGAGGATACTTTGAATATGGGCTGGCTAGCTAGTTTGGCCGCCTTGTCAACGGTCTTACTCTGGAAAAAGGGAAACCGCTATCGTTCATAGATGTCAATATAAAAGTCGACACTAAGGCACCCGGTTCCAGCCCCTCACAATATTGGACAAATAACCAAGTAAAAAAAAATATATAAAGGGCAAAAACACCAGAAAATCACAAACAAAAATTGTGTCAACCAGGCTGACCCAATGTGAGCGTTCGGGGAGGGACATGATGGATGGTAGCGGAGAGATTGGTGTAGCTAGGAAAGGTAGTGACTGTGTTGCTTGCTGTAGGTGCACCGTCCATGTCAAGAACCATCTAACTAAGATTATTAACATTAGAAATACATCTAAAGTAGATTATTTTCAACATGGACATATATGCATGGGCAATTAGATGAGAAGAAAATTTTGCACATGAGCCAGCGTAGATTCGGCTTATTTTTCACGGGCCAGCGTATTCAGGACCAGCTTGGAAGGCGATATTGCTTCTTTTCTATGCATGTTAAATGGTAAGAAGATCCCTCATTAGTATCAAGCACGTTTTCCACCCCGGATGTTGCACATGTGCATTTTTTTCTCGAATACGCCACGGTTGGCGTATCATTACATTGATAGGGAAAGAACATACAGAGTGGTGTCGTGGTCACGTACACAAGAAGGCGTGACCGTGACACACTATGAGCATAGGAGGGGTTGTTCAACCCCTTACAAGTTACACTAGACTATAGGGATGATGGTGCTCAGTCCTTTCGCTCCGGCGTAGGCCCAGGAGCGGGCGTCGTCTTGGATCGCGGCCAGGAGGGAGGCGGAAGAGGGCGTGGCCTTGTCGAATATGATAGCGTTGCGGTGGCGCCAGAGAGACCAAGCCGTGAGCACGACGATGGTGGAAAGCTCGCATCACCGATCGTGGGGGATTTGGAGCAGCGCCACGCTAAGCCAGTCAAAGAACCCTAGTGATCCATCTGGTGTGGTGATCGCGGGGCAATGTCTCAAAGAGGATGTGGTGCAATGTCTCAGCGTGCTGGGAGCAGAACACGCATGCCGGTTCATGTGGCAAGCCGCGAAGGGCCAGCCGGTTGGTCGTCCAATAGCGGTTGATAGAATGCGAGGTAGATGAAGAATTTAACAAATACAGGGCTCCCGATTTCCACACGAGACGCCATTGCTCAGAAGTCGTGGATCCAGTGAATAGAGCGTTGTAGAAAGAGGATGTGGTGTAGACTCCATTTCTATCCACATCTAGTGGACGGTGTTAGGCTCAGCAGTAAGCACAACAGTCCACAGTCGGAGCCACACGTCCATGTATTCGAGCGCGGCCGCTGGGCTGAGGTGTCCATGAATGTCCTGAATCCATGTGCAGTCCTGCAGGGCAGCAGCCACAGTCCGCGAGTGGAGGCTTCGGTTGGGCACTAGGGCCACCAGGCTTGGGGCGATGTCCTAGACGGAACGGATAGATATCCATTTGTCGGTCCAGAAGTGGCAGGAGTTATGATTACCCAGGGTCCAAGTCGTCGAGGCCCGGAAGAACAGAAGGGCCTCGGGGTCCGAAGGTGGCTACTGATGAGACCAAGGGAGAGAGCCGTCTGAAGCATGGAGCCAAAGCCATCTGACACGAAGTGAGATACCCATGCGTTGCAAGTCACGAAGTGAGAAATTAGCCTTTAGGCTAATCAACGTAAGGTCCTAATCTCGGACTAGATCAACAACTTTATGCGGAAGCGTACAAACTTACATGTACTTGGCAATATCTCCTGTGTGCTTCGATGCAGCCCCTGTGTAGCCCACGACTGCACCTTTGCGTCTCCAGTAGCGAGGACATGGTTGGGGAAGCAACAGTACGTTGACGATGACGACAGCAGGATTGCCGCAGGTACAACTCTACATTGGCCGGTAGTGGAGATGGCCTTCACGTACCTCAGCACATATTCAGGATCGGCAGTAGGGTGGTTTAGATCGATATGTTGTTATCCTTAATGAAAAAACCCCTTTTCCTTATATATATGTGTGTGCGCTGGGTACATGGGACCAAAACCAAGCTTGTGGATGTGTGGTGTGCTTCCGATCATTGCACACCTGGGGTCAAAAGGCTCCCTCTTTTCTCTCACGGTTTGTTTCAACCATAGATCAATTCCAAGAGACAAGGCTATCAAATTGGCTTTGGGCCTTGTGACAAAGGAATTCCAGAGCTGGGTATAAGATACATCTCCGACGGACGGGGGTTGTATGGTGATTTATTAGTAAGGGGTTGCTTACCGGCTGGGCAAGTCGGCTAGCAGTGATGCTAAATCTCACTAGTAAGCCTATGTTAGCTGGATCCTGAATCACTTGCAGAGGGATGCATGCCAACTTCAGTGGGCGTATTCCTTTCTAAGCTCGATTTACTCCATGTAAACACATTGTTTAGTGTTTGCATGTTTTGTTTTGTAGATTGCACTTTCTGGTCTAGTTTTGAACTTAGCTTTGGAATCAATTCTGAATGGAGCAAACTATATCTCCTAGTATAGAAATTTGAGAATTATTCTCAAGCACGATAAAAGAATATGTTTAGAGGATCCGCTTTAATAGGAACCTACAAAACAAACGCGCTGCCGGGGGAGAATGATATATATCATTTGTACTGAGCATTAGCTAGCGCTCGCCTGTAGATCACCTTAGAAGGTCACGACCTGACTTCTTGGTCCCCATCCCTTGTTTCTTTGCTTCCGGGTTTTACCCTTTCATGTTTCTGCAACGTTTTAGTGTCTTGTTTCTTCTGGATTATTTTGCATTTCATTTTCTTCTTGATTTAATTAAATTATTATGTCCCTTTCCTATTTCCCCTATTTCTTGTTTTTTTGTTCGACTTTTCTTTCACTTTATTATCTTTCTCTCCTTTTCTTTTGATTTTTCTTTATTTCCCTTTCTCATTTAAAAATGAACATCACACATGTCGTTTTAAATCGCAAAATCTAAATCTTTTTAATATACGTTGACCGTTTTTTAACACACAATGCTTTTTTATATATTACGAATATTTTCTTGAATACATGATAGCATTTTTCACGCATACTTTCATTTTACTCCATACACGTTTTTCTTAAAAACTACGTGAATAATATTTTAAATCCCTGAACACTTCTGTAATTACATGCAAAATTTCTAGAATACATGAACACTATTTTTAAATAAATGGAATTTATTTTAATACATGAATATTTTTTGGAAATTAAAAGGATATTTTTCCAAATAGGTCATGGATCATTTTTTAAAGGACAAGAACATTCAAACAATTTTTTTATTTTTATTTAATATTTTGATACGAGTCAGCACTTCTTTTTACCTGAACTATTTGTTTCAAATGTGCAAAATGAAAATTAAATTTGACCCAGAATAGTTTAGATTTATTATATACTCCCTCTGGTCCTAAATATTTGTCTTTTTAAACATTCAAATGGACTGCAACATACGGATGTATGTAGACATATTTTAGAGTGTAGATTCACTCATTTTGCTTCGTATGTAGTCATTTGTTAAAATCTCTAGAAAGACAAATATTTAGGAACGGAGAGACTATTATATAAACACTGGAGGAGAAAAGTAAAACAACAAAGTAAACATGAATAAATATATAAATAAAAGCAGCAAAAGCACTGCAGAATAACGAAAAAATTGCGTCAACTAGGGTGACTAACAGTGGAGACATTGAGGGTGAATGGTGGGCATTCGGCGAGAGACATGAGGGTTGCTACCGGAGATATGGGTGTAGCTAGCAAAGGTAGTGACCGTATCGGTTGGTATAGGTGATACATAGCACCATCCATACCGAGAACTATGTAATTAAAAGTATTAATTATGGAAAAGTTCTAATCAAGATTATTTTCGACATGGACAAATATGCATGGGGAATCAGATGTAAATCAAGAACAGAGAAACTGAATCACTAACCATTAGACTAGTGCATCATCTCTTGGATCATCTTCTGGATGTAGGTTGCCGAGTTGTTCATCACGTGGTGGAACGACTCACTCTCAGAGGACACGATGGTTAGCGCTGGCGTAGGGCATGCCACAGCCGTGTCGTCGTAGAAGCTGGGCAGCTCATCCAACGTGCACTCGAACCCACCGTCATCATTCTATGCCGCCTCATTGTGTGGCTCACCTTCTTGGAGGACATTGTCGAGTTTGCCGGGCAAGACTTCATCTGCTAACTCAGCGTGCAGCGCTGGAAATTGTTTATCAAACATCTGAGTATGTTTTGGTTGTAGTGACTCATCTATCCACACAATTAATCAAACAAGCAATGTTTATACATTTCGAGGCCATGTGCATATAGAGAAACTTCTTACTAGAAAATTGTCATGCATGATAGAGCATCAAAGTGGGCTGATCTCATCATCCATGCTTTATTAACTACGAGTAGTAAATATTTCACGCTTAAGAATAGAGAAAGTCAACATATAAGAAAAGAATAATCAATTAATCCGCTGGACATGAATTACTGCCTTGTTCATCACAATACAATTAACAATATCTTGCTTGTTCAGGACATACATCAAAGCAAGACACCTTGAAAAATAGAGAAATTTGAGGTCGTGTCGTAGCAGCCGTAGGACTTTGAGGGAAGTGGGTGCTTGGATAGATGAAACAATTAAGAACAGAGAAACAGAATCACTAACCATGATGCACAGAACAAATATATGGAAAAAATAGAGAAATTAATCAATTAGGCTGCTGCACATGAATTAACTGCTTGTTCATCATCACAATACAATTAGCAAGACACCTTGTGTGCCATGAAAATGACATACATCAAAGCTAAGCTAGACTAGTACATCATCTCTTGGATCATCTCCTGGCCCTCACGTGGTGGAACGATCCACTCTCCTAGAAGCCGAGCAGCTCATTCAACGTGCACTGGAAGGTGGTGTCTTCATCCGCCACTTTGCCGTCGAGGTTGCCGGGCAAGAACCCAGGCGCCGCCACCAGAGCGTCGTGGAGCTTGGGAAAATCTTGAAGCATGTCGTCGCTGAAGAACCCGCCTGGATCCACGCTGCCGTCGTCCACTGCTCCGGGCGGCAAGATCGTCTCGCCTTCGTCGGACATGAACCAGCGCCCATACTCGTGAAGCGTCCCGGGTTCTTGGACGATCGGCGGTTCCTCGCGGCGTGGGGTTTGGGGACGTGGAGCATCCGGGTGCTGGACGTCGGCGGCCTTCCTTTTCCTGGAACCAGGAGCACTGATGACCTCGTCGTACATGGTCTCTCTCTTGTGACGAGACACGCAGACCTTGCAGAGCACCAGGTCGTCTTGCTTGTCGTCGGCGTGAAGGCTGTACTCGGTCATGCACCAGCCGATCCTGTTCTTGTCTTTCTCTCCGGGCACCTTCTTGACGTAGCTGAGGTTTCGTCTATGGCCTACCAGGTTACCTTGGTTGTCTAGCACGCGGATCCCGCCCTTCTCCGAGTGCCAATAGTAACCCTCGCCGGCGTCGGCCACAGCGCGCTTCCGCTTCCCGCGGCCGCGGCCGCATTTGGTCTCGTGACGCCTGGCCGGGGTGAAGAAGTACCAGACGCCCCCTTTCCCGTCGCGCTTGTCCGTTCCTGTGGCGTGTTGATACATCTCGACGAGGTCGCCGGGGGCGGCGGAGTAGGCGTCGGCCTCGTGGACGAGGCTGCTGGCGTCGAAGGCGTCCGGTCCGGCGGCGATGCGTGGGCGGAGGAACTTGGTGATCAGCTCGTGCTCGGCTGGTTCGAAGGCGTAGCCGGCGGCCATCGCAGAGCTAGCTACGCACGTACTGTACGAGATGGATCGAACCCTCAAGTCGATCGCTAGCTGCTTGCCTTGCCTGGTTACCTAGCTAGCTTATATAGATGGATCCACATATGTCATATGTGATGCCGATGCATGGTTGGATTCAGTTTCCTTGACCTTTGACCGGCCATATGTACGTGTCCTAAGCAATCCGTACATGAAATGGATTAGTACAGCAATCCTTGAGTAAAATGGATTAGTACAGCAATCCGTTAGTAAAATGGATTAGCTAGTATGACCGGCTCGAGTAAAATGCATGCAATGCATGCGTGCGCGTTGAATTGCTTACGGCTCTCGAGGAGAATCCCTAGACGCCCCAAGCATGCCTCCCTCTCCGCGATTCCCTGGCCGCGACCGCCGCCGGCAGCGGTTGTGGCGGCGCCCGGTCATCAAAGGTGGCGGGCGGGGGTGGCGCGCCCCGACGGTTCTTCTTCGTGCGGGGAAGCTTCGTCAAGCGGGCGGCGCGGTGAATGTCTATGGAGTGGCGGCGCAGGGCGGGAAGCACTGGGAGAGGAAGAGCATGGTCGGGAGGTGAGGAAGAGCATGGTCATAATAACAAGTCATACTCATTATCATCATAGTCATAACCAACCCTAGTTAGCTAGGACCTGCTGCTACCCCTCTCTGAGGTAAAATAGCATAAAACGACATAGCCCCTGACTCTCCATTATGGATAATGGAGATTATCATGTCTCCAATTCGTGGGCTTCGCACAATGTTTTTTCCAAGTAGCTCCCTGCGACCATTCATATCTTTTTTTCATTCTTTGATTGTGAGGTCTTCAGCTGTTCGGGAAATCTTGTATGAACAACGGTAATGCCTTGGCAGACTTGGCCATAAGCTGACAACATGAATGTGGCCTTTCGTATACATCAGATCAGGCACACAATCCTTCGGGATTATCTGTTGAAGAGCATAATAGTAAAGTAGTTAGCAGTGTAGTTTAGCTTTAGAAGAATGTATGCAAAAGATGCACTGGTGTCATAATAATAAAAAATCTTACCATGTCATTTCCATGGATGTTGCCATAGTTCAACACGTGGACTAGTGGCACGTATTGACCATAATGTGGAGGAGTTTCATAATTCTTATTGTAAGTCTCAACATCAATAATAAAGGAGACAAGATGACCTTTCTCCCCGTAAGTTAGTTCAGAGCCATCAGTCTTGTAGGTTATGTCTACTATTTTTCGAACATTTTTTGAAAAATGAAAATAAGCTGTCAATGGAAATATATAAGCTGTCAACTATTTATATAAAAACAATTTAAATTACTTAATAAATATGTTTGAGAAATTCACATAGAGGTAGAAGTGGAAGCATATCAACAAGGACCCAAATGTCAATATTAGCTTCGTTGATATTACCTTCATCGACATTATCTTCGTCGATGTCATCTTCAGGACCACCAAGATCGAAGGTGACATGCATACCCTCCTGAAAACCACATGCCTTGCAGAGTGCTTCCCAATTAGAGCAACCAAAATGAGAGCAGCTCTCCGCATTGTATAGCTTTACGGTAAAAGCATAACCATGATGGGTCCTGATGTGAACTATCTTTGTCTCCATATTCTCATGATCTTCGAAATTGAGCTTCTCCAAGACATAGCGTCTTGCATGGCAGGGGATGCACTAGTCGAAATGTAAAAGACGGAAATTACACGTTGAAGAAGCAGAAGTCATGATTAATAACGAAAAAATTACTTGTCATTGTTGTGTACCATTTGAACATCGAAAGTCTCGTCGAGCTTAATACTGAAGCGCCGATCGTCTTATAGGTGAGGCATGTCGCACAGACCGCGGTGGTTGCTGCAGTAGTACTCTAAAAAATATATAGAAAATGTAAAGGTCATTCCCACTTTCTCAGGTTGTAACAAGGGGCGTGCATCCAAATCTCAAACCATTTTCATTGTTGCATTCCTTGCGTCGAGATCTGTAAAACTAGATTTCATGTTGATAGGTTATGATGAATAATTTTTTTCACAAAGAAAAACGAACGAAAAACCAGAAAAACCCCGAATCGAAAGCACATTTTTTCCCTTTCCGAAAGAGGCTCGCGGAAGTAAATCATGCTTTCACGAGAACTAAATATGTGCGTCTCATAGAAGG
>LR738715.1:11888040-11900535 GCA_902687465.1 Secale cereale | reverse complement strand
TGCTGCTACTTATTTCTCCTGTCATGCGTTATAATAGGTATAGTGTCTAGAACAGCTTGAACAAACATAAAAGGTAAATTTTATCATCAAGAGAACTACCTTGACAGAAAGAAAATTAACCAGGTAAAAATAAATACACATGGATTTACAATTTCTTATTTCGTAAGGTACATCATTAGTAGATTAATTTTCACAAAAAATGTTAAAGGAACTATTGAGCGTAAATATATGAGAAATTATAGTTAACCAAACAGATAACAAACATCAAAGAGACATCACACTAACATCATGTGAGAAACAACAAGCAGTGGAGATACACCACACTAAAGCAGATCACCTCAAACGTGAACCATCACATCAGGACAGGGCATCTCCGATGGACACCGGCTGGAGGAGGACATGGGTGCCGCTCCAGTTGTACGCAACCTAGAAGTCCTCCAGGAGTAATGCGCTTGAAGGGAACAACCTTGAGAACTTTGGTGGAGAAGGGAAAGGAGGGCTCCCGGAAAATTATATGGGAAGCAGATTCAACCATCTATGTCCAGGACATCCTAAAAATCAACCAGTAGAAAACTATTAGGTGCGTAGTATACAGGTTTTAATGGGGAATTGTATCCTTTACATATATTTATGGAATGGTTAACAGTAAAAGTAAACAGAAGGAAAGAATGTCAACCTGTACTGAAAACATTATCAGCTTTCAATGACTGAAACTGTTCCAACTTCTTCAGCATTTTCTTCAATTCAGTTTCAACATCATCAAATGAGGAAACTATCTCAACGTCTTCTGGTGTGGACTTCTGTTGAAGCTGGTCACAAGGACATGACAAATGTTAACTACAAAATTGAAAGGTAGACGTCATCCTTTCAGCAAGATTCAGAACTAAACTTACAGCAATGGAACGACGAGATTTATTAAGCAGAAACAGAGTCTCTTCCATTTGTTCTCTGTTCTTCCACATGATCTATCCATTTTATTTGCAGGTACACCTGACGCCTCTTGTCCCAAGTACTCCTCATCTTGGACAGGCAAAATATATCAGAACAATATGTGCGCCACAGCCGTCAAGGATGAGCACTTGAGCAGTGCCTAGCCGCCGAGGCGCCGACGCACTTTAGTCATCGGCGTTGGAGGGGACGGAGGAGGAGCGGAGGAGCGAGGGAGGAGGGGGATGGTGATGGTGGTCGGCGGGACTGATGCGCCACAGGAGGAGGCAGGACGACGTCGGCGGCGTCCTTGCCGAGATCGATGTTGAAGGAGACGCGCAAGGGGGCAGAGAGGACGTAGAGGTGGAGAGGAGTCATGGTGGTGGGCGGTGGATCTAAGAGGCGTTGGGGAGGACAACGCCGACAGCGGCCAATCCGCAGATCGATTCCAGCGTTTATCGATCGGTGGTTCTGATTTATTTCGAGATGGTTCCAGGAGTTGGGAGAGAGAGGGTTGAAAGGGAACGATGGGACTGAGGGGGTTATCTGCAAATGTGCAGCAGGTGTCTTTTTGCAAAATTGCACAGATTGCTTTGTGTATGTTAGATGCAGATCCGACGGTTGTAAACGACTGATGGCAGGCACACCATCATCACCAACTCAGATTTTTATAGAAGTAGAGATTTTTGTTACTCGGAAAATTAATGAGTTTTCTATTATTTTGGATCGTGGAGCTGTTACCAACTTTGATGTGGGGTTTACTTCCATGACCTACCCAACTCGCATTATATAGACATGCTGACATCTACCCTACCTGCCACCACATCATATGGTTTTGCATCGTTCCAGAACATTGCGCCGACATGCAATTCTTCTTCAACCCTCCTTCCGGCGTGCACCGCAAGAGGGACAACAGGTCTACAAAACAAACGCACTACCGAGGGGCAACTGCTATATATATCATTTATAACGAGCACTAGCTTGCGCTCGCCTGCAGAATAACCGACAAGGATCACGACCCTATGTGTACATACGATGAGGTGGTTTTCTTTCCTGTTGGTGGAATGGGCGGCTCTCTTCTTGCCCCCACCCTGTTTTTTTGCTTCTGGTTTTATCTTTCCTTGTTTCCGCGAGGTTTTTGTGTCTTGTTTCTTCTGGGTTATGTTTTGTATTAATTATTTCTTTATTTCTTTTTATTATTACATCCTTTTCCTGTTAGCCTCTTTTCTTGTGTTTGTTGTTCTTCTCTTCTTTTTCACTTTATTATCTTTCTTTACTTTTCTTTTGATTTTATTTATTTATTTATTTCCCCTTTTTCATTTGAAATGAACATTACACATGGCCTTCTAAATTGCACAATGCACATTTTTTAATATACAATGACCATTTTTTATAACACACAATGAACTGTTTTTGATATATTTTGATTTTCTTAAATACACGATAACATTTTTCAGGTGTGTTTTTGTTAAATGTGCAAAATGAAATTTTGACCTATCATACTTTATTTTTTTCTATAATATAATAAAATAAACACAAGCGGAGATATAGGCGTAGCTGGGAAAGGTAGTGACCGCTTGCTATAGGTGATACATAGCAATATCCATGCCGAGAACCATATAATTAAGATTATTAATCTTAGAGAAGTTTTAATCAAGATTATTTCCAACATGGACACATATGCATGGGCAATCACATGTGAAGAAGGTGATGCACATGCCGCTACCCGCTAGCATAGATCCAACTCTTTTTTTGTGTGTGCGTAAGTGTAGACCCGACTGTGCAATAGAAAAACATACATGCTGCATATGGTATGTCCTAAGTTAGGGCATAGTGGTGCGGTCTTAGCAATGTCAATTAGGATAATTGTTGAGCTTGAGGATAGAGAAATAAGAATTCCTTCTTTTCGCTAATAAGATAAGACAATTCTACCTATTGTAAACGATGGTGTATATGTTAAGGCTGTCTTAGATTTTTTTTTTAGAAAAGGAGGATGACCCCCGGCCTCTGCATCTGGGCGATGCATGCGGCCACTTTATTAATTATTCTCACAATAACTTACAAAGTCATACAACAGCAAGACTAAAGCCACCCTCTAAGCAACAACTGTCGCTACACCTATCCAATTGATGAAGGGGCGCTGATAGCCTGGGCCTAATACCAAAAAGACATCGCCGCCAAACCAAAACATCTAAGACATAAGGTTCCAACCAGGACGCCTGCCTGGTATGGGGCAGCTACCAGTCCGACGCACTCCTCAACCAGGACGCCTGCCGGGTGTGAGGCCGCCACAGCCACCTGCCACGAGTCCATCTTCAGAGCTGTACTGTTGCATCTACCGTGCCAGGTCTCTCTGCCATCGACGCCACCACGACGCCAGACAACGTCGTCCTCCTGCGCGAGTCCATCCTCCCACATCGAACTCCGAATTTGCATTGCACCACGCCGTCAAGATCCGTCGCCATCAATGTATGGATGAAGCACCGCTCCACCAAAGAAGTCGTCTGCTGGTGCCGCGAAGCCGAGTGCACCTCCAAGAATGCCGCCCCCAAGGGGGTTACGACATATGATTGCCGCCAACATCCGATCAGCTGATCTAGGGTTTCCCCCGGAGGTATTGAGTGGAGTTGGGAGCTTCACCTCGGTGATGCATTCATGAAGGAAACGATGATAAGAGCATCGTCATCACCGGCTCCGGCCATCGACCGAAGACCGGGTTTTCACCCGGATCTGTCCCAAGAAATCCACCCAACAACCTGTGCACCGTCTCGACTGCCTTCAAAGCCCCAGATCCAGCCTCCTAGATCCGGCGACCAATCGAGCAACAGTGCCACCGTGGGATCCCTGGCGCACCGGCCACTGCCTGAGTATGCCATCACTGGAGCCTAGGAGGAGGGCTCCCACCCCGCCTCGCCAAACCGCGAAAGCCGCCGAGATAGATCCCCCGCGCTCGTCACCATCTCTGATCCGAACCAATCCGCAAACAGATCGCCGTCACAGATCCGCCTTGGACAGGGACTGCACCACGCCATGCCGCCGCGGGAAGCCCGAGCTTCACCCACCACCACCGTCCAGGGCCGCCGCCCCGGGATCCAGACAGAACATCGCCGCTGCCACTGGCCTTGTTCCGCCACCGCCGACCGGCCATTGCGACCTCCGTCGCCATGCCGCCGACGGATCTGGGCGAGGATAGCCATCCTCCCCGACGACACACGTCGCAGCCTCTTCTCCGCGTACTCGCACGGGAAGCCACCGTGGCCGCGTCCCCACCCCTCGCCGGATGCCGCGCACGTGCTGCCCCGCCGCCGACGAAGGCTGCCGCCACGAGGAGACCCGCACACAGCCGCCACACAGCTAGGCGTCGACCCATCTGCAGCCGCGCCATGGGCCCGCCGCCGTCAAGATCTTCGCCGCCGTGCCGCCAGGATCCGCGCGCCCCGGCACCTCCGCTCGGTCTGGCCGCTACCGCAGGCCACGAACGCGAGGAGGGGAGAAGGCCCCCGCCGCCAGCCACCGCGGGGGCCTTTGCCCCGCCGGCGGCGGAGGGAAGGAGAGGAGGGGAAGGGCTAGCGGCAGAAGGTGGCGGCGCCGCCCGTATCGCCCACGCGAGGGGCGACTTAGATCCCGCGTACGTACCTTAGATTGTACATGCTCACAGTGAGTATGTTTTGATTGTATCCACTCATCTATACGGACAATTAACCAAACAAGCAATCTTTATACTTTTCGTGACCACGCACATGCAGAGAGACAGGCGAAAATGACATGGTAGAGAATTAGCATTTGCTTATATATGCACGAGAGTGCATTGAGTTAACTAGCAAAATGGAAAGGCCTAGCACTAGCAAGCATCATCAGGGCATGATAGATCATCCAGGATTTATTTTTCATGATCGAATCCATTGCTTGCATCAAAGAGGGCTGATCTCATGCATCGTCCATGCATGCACATAGAAAGTAGTAAAGATTTCTTCAAGCTTAAGAACATAGAAAGTCAACATATAAAATAATAATACTATATTAATCTGCACATGAATTGCTGCCTTGTTCATCACAGTACAATTAACAATATCTTGCTTCTTGTTCACCACATACATCAAAGCTAGACTAGCAAGTAGACCATTGAGCTACACTAGCTACCTTCTATATCCCAAAACATCTCCTGGCTGCAGATGTCGCGGTTTCCATGGTACATTCGGCCATCACATGGTAGGGCATGCCACAGCCGTGTCATCGCAGAAGCCGAGCAACTCCTCGAACGTGCAGTGGAAGGTGTTGTCTTCAGCCGCTGCAGCGCAAATGCCTTCTTGGACTTCGTCCTGGAGTTTGCCCGGCAAGAACCCGTCCGCCACCACAGCGTCGTGGAGCTTGGGAAAATCTTGAAGCATGTCCTCGGTGAAGAACCCGCCTGGATCCACGCTGCCGTCGTCCACTGCTCCGGGCGGCAAGATCGTCTCGCCTTCGTCGGACATGAACCAGCGCCCATACTCGTGAAGCATCCCAGGTTGTTGGACGATCGGCGGTTCCTCGCGGCGTGGGGTTTGGGGACGTGGGGCATCCGGGTGCTGGACGTCGGCGGCCTTCCTTTTCCTGGAACCAGGAGCACTGATGACCTCGTCGTACATGGTCTCTCTCTTGTGACGAGACACGCAGACCTTGCAGAGCACCAGGTCGTCTTGCTTGTCGTCGGCGTGAAGGCTGTACTCGGTCATGCACCAGCCGATCCTGATCTTGTCTTTCTCTCCCGGCACCTTCTTGACGTAGCTGAGGTTTCGTCTATGGCCTACGAGGTTACCTTGGTTGTCTAGCACGCGGATCCCGCCCTTCTCCGAGTGCCAATAGTAACCCTCGCCGGCGTCGGCCACGGCGCGCTTCCGCGTCCCGCGGCCGCGGCCGCATTTGGTCTCGTGACGACTGGCCGGGGTGAAGAAGTACCAGACGCCCCCTTTCCCGTCGCGCTTGTCCGTTCCTGTGGCGTGTTGATACATCTCGACGAGGTCGCCGGGGGCGGCGGAGTAGGCGTCGGCCTCGTGGACGAGGCTGCTGGCGTCGAAGGCGTCCGGTCCGGCGGCGATCCGTGGGCGGAGGAACTTGGTGATCAGCTCGTGCTCGGCTGGGTCGAAGGCGTAGCCGGCGAGAGGAGCCAACTTGCCGTCGGCCATCGCAGAGCTAGCTACGCACGTACTGTGCGAGATGGATCGAACCCTGAAGTCGATCGCTAGCTGCTTGCCTTGCTAGCTTATATAGATGGATCCACAAATGTCATATGTGATGCCGATGCGATGCATGGTTGGATTCAGTTTCCTTGACCTTTGACCGGCCATACGTACGTGTCCTAAGCAATCCGTACATTTCATGGATTAGTACAGCAATCCTTGAGTAAAATGGATTAGTATGTCACGAGAGGCCATCGCAGAGCTAGCTTACATGAGATGGATGGATCGTGCGTGTGACTCTGGCCTGGCTAGCTTAGCTTATATGGATAGGAGCCCTACATAGCTAACTTTGCTTACGGCTTTGGAGAAGAAACCCTAGCCGCCCCAAGCATCCCTTCCTCTCCGTGATTCCCTGGCCGCCACGCCACCGGCAGCGGTTGTGGCGGCGCCCGGCCGTCAAAGGTGGCGGGCGGGGGTGGCGCGCCCCAACGGGCCTTCTTCGTGCATGGAAGCTTCGTCAAGCGGGCGGCGCGGTGAATGTCTATGGAGAGGTGGCGCACGGCGGGGAGCACTGGGAGAGGAAGAGCATGGTCGGGAGGTGAGGAAGAGCATGGTCGGGAGATGAGGGGCGGCAGCCTTCGCAAGGCGCCGGCGCGGTGTCGGAGGTTGTGGCGCGGAGGGACCTTAGTAGCAGCGGATCTTGGCCTAGACCTGGAGCGGCGCCGGGAGACGCCGCGGAGGCCGGGGCGCGCGGTGTGCATCCTGCCGTCGCAGGCGTGGAGGTGGAAGGCTGCACCTTGGGGTGCTGGTGTCTGCGAGACCGGATCTGGGTGCTCGATCCTGGGTCTCGCGGCGGGAAAAGCTATGGTTCGCGTGCGCGTGAGGGCGGTGGTGCGATGGCCTCTCGTGTGCGTGCTCCTGGGGCGCAGCCGCGGCTCGGCTGGCTGCTGGCTGCCAGGTGTGGCGTCTCCAGCACTGCATGTGGCCAGCTGTTCCGGGAAGGCTGGACTGGTGGTGGTTCTGGTGCTTCTTCTTCGTCTGTGTAGGAGTTGGAGGTTGGTCTGCGTGCTCCTAGCCGTGCAAGGGTTTGGTGTTCCGCAACAGCTCGATCAGGACGGCAAGGTGTTGTGTCAGCGGCGGTATGGCCTCGCATCAACTGTTTGGCCAAGTCAGATTGTAGGGGTGGGAGGTGTGTGACCAAGCCAGCACACCACCTCTCCTCCCGCCCGCCCCTATTGGACCGACCCATGAACCGGGATGTATGCCCCAGTTTTTCTATTTCGTTTTTTAGCTTTTAGCTTATTTATGTTTTTATTTTTTCTTCTTTAAAACAATTCCAAATTTAAAATCATTTCCATATTTCAAAAAAGCGAACTTTCGAAAATGTTCCAGAAATAATAAGATGTTCATGATTTTGAAAGAAAAAAAATCGCGTATTGAAAAAAAATCATGAATTCAAAAAATATTCATTAATTTCACAAAAACATTCGTCGATTCAAAAAATGTTCACCGATTTAAAAGGTGATTTCAAAAATCTGCGCGTTGACGGACAAAACATAAATTCAATGAACGTTCTTTTAATCTGATGAACAAATTTTGAACTCGAGAACAGTGTTACAATTCAATGAATATGATGAACATTTTTTTAAAAATTCATGAATATTTTTGGATATGATGATTTTTTTTAGTTTAATGAAAAAATTTGAATTTTATTTTTTTTGAATATGTTGAGAAAATTGTAAAAGTTTCGTGAACATTTTTAAAATATGATGACCAAATTTTGATTGCGATAAACAACAATTGAATGTTTTCCTAAAACCGGAAAGGAGGAAATATGGGTCGGCCCACTTGTTCGCACGGGGGAGCACGGGGCGTGCGCGTGTCCCCGCTCGCGCGCGACGTACATGCTGAATAGGAGAACCCATCTTCGGTGAGTCGATCTTCTGACTCGCTGAAGGGGCGAGCGAGATGGGCCAGCCCACGCGCGCTGCAGGCCGTTGCCCTTTTTTGTTTTATTTTTGTTTATAACTTAAAATATGCTAACTATATATATATTACAAAAAACACTCAGCAAAAAACATTTGAAAAATATTGAACATGTATTTAAAAATATTCATGAAGCATTCAGAAAAATGTTGAACGTGTGTGCAAAAATTGTTGATCATGTATTAAAAATGAATTTCTTTACCATGTATGTAAAAATGCTAATCATGCATTCTGAATAAAATGTTGTATAAGTATTTGAAAAATGATAATAATTTTTGTGGAAAATGTTATATATGTCTAGCTCCGGGTACATGGGCAACAGCCGCAACTCTGGCTTGTGCGGCGGTCTCCACCTCTGCGTCAAGTTCAGTGAAAAGCGTGCCGGTCGCCGCCCGTTCCAATCAAATCAACTGTCGGTATGCCCCGACATAGGCCGCAGCCTGGATGTATTGCTGCTCGGACGCGCGCAAACTCCGCTATGGCGTCCTCCATGTCGAAGCCCATAGTCGGCGCCAGCTCCTCCTGCAGCTACTCCGTGCCGTCCTCCTCCGGAGCCCCCGCGTACTCCTCTGGATGCACCACTTCCATAGGAATCGGCTGATGCCCCTGTTCCTCCTCCAGCTCCCACGAGTCTGAAGGCAGGCCAGCTATGATGCGGACAACGCGCCTCGTCCGGATCTCCTCATGAATCTGGAACCGGTGCTCCGACATTAGCATAGCGTAAGTCTTGTTTTGCTGGGCCATTGCGAGGCTATACAACGAGGGAAGAGTGGGGCGGAGAGGGGGAGACGTGGATGGGCTCGGACTGGTGGCGCGGAGAGGGATCAAGTGGATGTGGCTAGGGCTTGGGGACGCCTCTATGCATGTTATCTATATTTTTGCAGTAGCGTTGCGTGGGTTTACCAGCACTCCTGCTAAACTTGCATAGCATCAGTACAGGTTCACCAGCGCTACTGCTGAACTTGCATAGCAGTAGCGTTGTTACCGACACATGCTACTGCTAAACCAACTCCTCTATTTTTCTACGCATTGGCGTTGTATTTGCACATGTTTTATACATTAATCTCATCATATCATTATATGATCATGATGAGTTACTATATCAGTGGGTGAAAGAGACATGGATTAGATTCAAGTGGAGACAACATGGTGGAGATTGAAAGTACTACTAATCCAAACTAAGTCTAACTAAATAGGATTGTAAAACAAATGGGGCTCAAAGATTCTGGGAGAAGCTGGGTAGGGGTCGGATTCTAGGAGAATCCCCAGATTCTGGCAAAAGAACTGGGCCTAAATGATCAAGTTTGGATTAGTAGTAGTTTCGATATGCTTATATAACAACTCAACATCATCATCATCATCATAATAACAAGTCATACCCATCATCATCATAGTCATAACCAACCTTAGTTAGCTAGGACCCGCTACCCCTCTCTAACGTAAAATAGCATAAAACAACATAGCTCCGGACTCTCCATTATGGAAAATGGAGATTATATCATGTCTCCAATTCGTGGGCTTCGCACAATGTTTCTTCCAAGTAGCTCCCTACGATCATTCATATCTTTTTTCCATTATTTGATTGTGAGGTCTTCAGCTATTCGGGAAATCTTGTATGAACAACGGTGACGCCTTGGCAGACTTGGCCATAAGCTAACAACATAAATGTGACCTTTCGTATACATCAGATCAGGCACACAATCCTTCGGGATTATCTATTGAAGAGAATAATAGTAAAATAGTTAGCAATGTAGTTTAGCTTTAGAAGAATGTATGCAAAAGATGCACTGGTGTCATAATAAAAAAAAAAATCTTACCATGCCATTTCCATCGATGTTGCCGTAGTTCAACACGTGGACTAGTGGCACGTATTGACCATAATGTGGAGGAGTTTCATAATTATTATTTTAAGTCACAACATCAATAATAAAGGAGACAAGATGATCTTTCTCCTCGTAAGTTAGTTCAGAGCCATCAGTGTTGTTGGTTCTGTCTACTACTTTTTGAACTTTTTTGAAAAATGAAAATAAGCTGTCAATGGAAATATATAAGATGTCAACTATTTATGTAAAAACAATTTAAATTACTTAATAAATATGTTTGAGAAATTCACATAGAGGTAGAACTGGAAGCATATCAACAAGGAACCAAATGTCAATATTAGCTTCGTCGATATTATCTTCATCGACATTATCTTCGTCGATGTCATCTTCAGGACCACCAAAGATCGAATGTGACATGCATACCCACCTGAAAACCACACGCCTTGCACAGTGCTTCCCAATTAGAGCAACCAAAATGAGGGCAGCTCTCCGCATTGTATAGCTTTACGGTAAAAACATAACCATGATGGGTCCTCAGGTGAACTATCTTTGTCTCCATATTCTCATGATCTTCGAAATTGAGCTTCTCCAAGACATAGCATCTTGCATGGCAGGGGATGCACTAGTCGAAATGTAAAAGACGGAAATTACACGTTGAAGAAGCAGAATTCATGATTAATTACGAAAAAATTACTTGTCGTCGTTGTGTACCGTTTCAACATCGAAAGTATCGTCGAGCTTAGTACTGAAGCGCCGACCGTCTTATAGGTGAGTCATGTCGCACAGACCCCGGTGGTTGCTGCAGTAGTACTCTAAAAAATAAATAGAAAATGTAAAGGTCATTCCCACCTTCTCAGGCTGTAACAATGGGCGTGCATCCAAATCTCGAACCGTTTTCATTGTTGCATTCCTTGCGTTGAGATTTTTAAAACTAGATTTCATGTTGATAGGTTATGATGAATATCTTTTTTCACAAAGAAAAACGGACGAAAAACCAGAAAAAAAACCCGAACCGAAAGCACTTTTTTTCCCTTTCCAAAAGAGGCTCGCGGGAGTAATCAGGCTTTCACGAGAACTAAATATGTGCCTCTCATAGAAGGGAAAAATAAAATATGTTTTTTTTTCATTCCAAGAAGCACAACTACGTCCCTTGCAGAAGCAAATCTATACCACTCGCGTGAGGGAAAAAGAGATTTTTTTTCAAGAGGCATGACTGTGCCTCTCATGGTCGTTTTTCCTAGTTTCCAAGAGGCATGACTGTGCCTCTCGTGAAAGCAAATCCGTGTATTTTACGTAAGGAAAAAAGGGATTTTTTTTTCGTTTTCAACAGGCATGACTCTGCCTCTCACGGAAGATAAAAAAAGAAAGAAAATGTATTTTTTCCAGTAACTTTTTTGGGTCCAAAACTAAGAAAAAATGGGGGAAAACCGGAAAGCAACCAAAACCAAAAAATCATCTAAAAGGTCAAAAAATGCGTGCGAAAAAAAAATCGAAGGTAGCGCATTCAGCCCACTCTAGGTGACCCTTGTGGTGCTCCCGAAGGAGTACTTCGTTAGTTGCTCGTGGGGAGAAGGGAAAAAGCGCGCCCCTATATCTCACCTTCGGGAGCTCCTATATGACGCGCGAGGCTTTGGTGGACATGCTAGCACACCACCTCTCCTCCCGCCCGCCCCTATATCTCGCCTCTGGGAGATCCTATTTGGCGCGTGAGGCGTTGGCGACCATGCCAGCGCACCACCTCTTCTCCCATCCACCCCTATTGCACCCGCCCGCCCTTATTGGACCGACCCATGAACGGGGCTGTACGCCCCAATTTTTCAATTTCGTTTTTTTAGCTTTTAGCTTATTTGTGTTTTTATTTTTTTCTTCTTTAAAACAATTCCAAATTTGTTTTTTTCATATTTCAAAAAAGTGAATTTTCGAAAATGTTCGACAAATAATAAGATGTTCATGACTTTGAAAGGGAAAAATCGTCTATTGAAAAAAAATCGTGAGTTCAAAAAATATTCAAAAGTGCAACAATCAATAATGCAACAAAAATGCAACAATCAATAATGCAACAAAAGTGCGACAATCAATAATGCGTCCATTCTAGCAAACTTACATACATCTACATATATATTAAAATAAAACTTAACCAAAAACTAAACAAAGAGGAGTGGGAGGTACTCACGGTGGCGAGACGGACCGAGCGCGAGAGGGAGACACGACGGCGAGAAATCCCGCATAGTCCACCGATCGAAAAATTATATCATCAATATAATTGGAAACAACAATTTTATATTAGCTTACAAATTTTCTATTCTATTACCAGTTCTTAATAAAAATAAAATTGAATATACCTACATTTACTAAAAATACCCTAGTTCTAGCCCTAACATCTGTCCATCCATCCGTCTATCTATCCATCAATATATCCATGCATCCATCTATCCATCAATCTGTCTATGTATGCAATATATCAAAAATACCATAGTTCTAACCATATCTCTATTCATCTATCTATCCATCTATCTATCCATCTATGTATCCATCTATCTATGCAATGCAGGAGGGATGGATGGAGGGAGAGGGAGGGAGGGAGATGGGTGGGAGGGAGGGAG
>LR738715.1:11870932-11886587 GCA_902687465.1 Secale cereale | reverse complement strand
TTCCACCCCGGATGTTGCACATGTGCATTTTTTTCTCGAATACGCCACGGTTGGCGTATCATCACATTGATAGGGAAAGAACATACAGAGTGGTGTCGTGGTCACGTACACAAGAAGGCGTGACCGTGACACACTATGAGCATAGGAGGGGTTGTTCAGCCCCTTACAAGTTACACTAGACTATAGGGATGATGGTGCTCAGTCCTTTCGCTCCGGCGTAGGCCCAGGAGCGGGCGTCGTCTTGGATCGCGGCCAGGAGGGAGGCGGAAGAGGGCGTGGCCTTGTCGAATATGATAGCGTTGCGGTGGCGCCAGAGAGACCAAGCCGTGAGCACGACGATGGTGGAGAGCTCGCATCACCGATCGTGGGGGATTTGGAGCAGCGCCACGCTAAGCCAGTCAAAGAACCCTAGTGATCCATCTGGTGTGGTGATCGCGGGGCAATGTCTCAAAGAGGATGTGGTGCAATGTCTTAGCGTGCTGGGAGCAGAACACGCATGCCGGTTCATGTGGCAAGCCGCGAAGGGCCAGCCGGTTGGTCGTCCAATAGCGGTTGATAGAATGCGAGGTAGATGAAGAATTTAACAAATACAGGGCTCCCGATTTCCACACGAGACGCCATTGCTCAGAAGTCGTGGATCCAGTGAATAGAGCGTTGTAGAAAGAGGATGTGGTGTAGACTCCATATCTGTCCACATCTAGTGGACGGTGTTAGGCTCAGTAGTAAGCACAACAGTCCACAGTCGGAGCCACACGTCCATGTATTCGAGCGCGGCCGCTGGGCTGAGGTGTCCATGAATGTCCTGAATCCATGTGTAGTCCTGCAGGGCAGCAGCCACAGTCCGCGAGTGGAGGCTTCGGTTGGGCACTAGGGCCACCAGGCTTGGGGCGATGTCCTAGACGGAACGGATAGATATCCATTTGTCGGTCCAGAAGTGGCAGGAGTTATGATTACCCAGGGTCCTAGTCGTCGAGGCCCGGAAGAACAGAAGGGCCTCGGGGTCCGAAGGTGGCTACTGATGAGACCAAGGGAGAGAGCCGTCTGAAGCATGGAGCCAAAGCCATCTGACACGAAGTGAGATACCCATGCGTTGCAAGTCATGAAGTGAGAAATTAGCCTTTAGGCTAATCAACGTAAGGTCCTAATCTCGGACTAGATCAACAACTTTATGCGGAAGCGTACAAACTTACATGTACTTGGCAATATCTCCTGCGTGCTTCGATGCAGCCCCTGTGTAGCCCACGACTGCACCTTTGCGTCTCCAGTAGCGAGGACATGGTTGGGGAAGCAACAGTACGTTGACAATGACGACAGCAGGATTGCCGCAGGTACAACTCTACATTGGCCGGTAGTGGAGATGGCCTTCACGTACCTCAGCACATATTCAGGATCGGCAGTAGGGTGGTTTAGATCGATATGTTGTTATTCTTAATGAAAAAACCCCTTTTCCTTATATATATGTGTGTGCTGGGTACATGGGACCAAAACCAAGCTTGTGGATGTGTGGTGTGCTTCCGATCATTGCACACCTGGGGTCAAAAGGCTCCCTCTTTTCTCTCACGGTTTGTTTCAACCATAGATCAATTCCAAGAGACAAGGCTATCAAATTGGCTTTGGGCCTTGTGACAAAGGAATTCCAGAGCTGGGTATAAGATACATCTCCGACGGACGGGGGTTGTATGGTGATTTATTAGTAAGGGGTTGCTTACCGGCTGGGCAAGTCGGCTAGCAGTGATGCTAAATCTCACTAGTAAGCCTATGTTAGCTGGATCCTGAATCACTTGCAGAGGGATGCATGCCAACTTCAGTGGGCGTATTCCTTTCTAAGCTTGATTTACTCCATGTAAACACATTGTTTAGTGTTTGCATGTTTTGTTTTGTAGATTGCACTTTCTGGTCTAGTTTTGAACTTAGCTTTGGAATCAATTCTGAATGGAGCAAACTATATCTCCTAGTATAGAAATTTGAGAATTATTCTCAAGCACGATAAAAGAATATGTTTAGAGGATCCGCTTTAATAGGAACCTACAAAACAAACGCGCTGCCGGGGGAGAATGATATATATCATTTGTACTGAGCATTAGCTAGCGCTCGCCTGTAGATCACCTTAGAAGGTCACGACCTGACTTCTTGGTCCCCATCCCTTGTTTCTTTGCTTCCGGGTTTTACCCTTTCATGTTTCTGCAACGTTTTAGTGTCTTATTTCTTCTGGATTATTTTGCATTTCATTTTCTTCTTGATTTAATTAAATTATTATGTCCCTTTCCTATTTCCCCTATTTCTTGTTTTTTTGTTCGACTTTTCTTTCACTTTATTATCTTTCTCTCCTTTTCTTTTGATTTTTCTTTATTTCCCTTTCTCATTTAAAAATGAACATCACACATGTCGTTTTAAATCGCAAAATCTAAATCTTTTTAATATACGTTGACCATTTTTTAACACACAATGCTTTTTTATATATTACGAATATTTTCTTGAATACATGATAGCATTTTTCACGCATACTTTCATTTTACTCCATACACGTTTTTCTTAAAAACTACGTGAATAATATTTTAAATCCCTGAACACTTCAGTAATTACATGCAAAATTTTTAGAATACATGAACACTATTTTTAAATAAATGGAATTTATTTTAATACATGAATATTTTTTGGAAATTAAAAGGATATTTTTCCAAATAGGTCATGGATCATTTTTTAAAGGACAAGAACATTCAAACAATTTTTTTTATTTTTATTTAATATTTTGATACGAGTCAGCACTTTTTTTTACCTGAACTATTTGTTTCAAATGTGCAAAATGAAAATTAAATTTGACCCAGAATAGTTTAGATTTATTATATACTCCCTCTGGTCCTAAATATTTGTCTTTTTAAACATTCAAATGGACTGCAACATACGGATGTATGTAGACATATTTTAGAGTGTAGATTCACTCATTTTGCTTCGTATGTAGTCACTTGTTAAAATCTCTAGAAAGACAAATATTTAGGAACGGAGGGACTATTATATAAACACTGGAGGAGAAAAGTAAAACAACAAAGTAAACATGAATAAATATATAAATAAAAGCAGCAAAAGCACTGCAGAATAACGAAAAAATTGCGTCAACTAGGGTGACTAACAGTGGAGACATTGAGGGTGAATGGTGGGCATTCGGCGAGAGACATGAGGGTTGCTACCGGAGATATGGGTGTAGCTAGCAAAGGTAGTGACCGTATCGGTTGGTATAGGTGATACATAGCACCATCCATACCGAGAACTATGTAATTAAAAGTATTAATTATGGAAAAGTTCTAATCAAGATTATTTTCGACATGGACAAATATGCATGGGGAATCAGATGTAAATCAAGAACAGAGAAACTGAATCACTAACCATTAGACTAGTGCATCATCTCTTGGATCATCTTCTGGATGTAGGTTGCCGAGTTGTTCATCACGTGGTGGAACGACTCACTCTCAGAGGACACGATGGTTAGCGCTGGCGTAGGGCATGCCACAGCCGTGTCGTCGTAGAAGCTGGGCAGCTCATCCAACGTGCACTCGAACCCGCCGTCATCATTCTATGCCGCCTCATTGTGTGGCTCACCTTCTTGGAGGACATTGTCGAGTTTGCCGGGCAAGACTTCATCTGCTAACTCAGCGTGCAGCGCTGGAAATTGTTTATCAAACATCTGAGTATGTTTTGGTTGTAGTGACTCATCTATCCACACAATTAATCAAACAAGCAATGTTTATACATTTCGAGGCCATGTGCATATAGAGAAACTTCTTACTAGAAAATTGTCATGCATGATAGAGCATCAAAGTGGGCTGATCTCATCATCCATGCTTTATTAACTACGAGTAGTAAATATTTCACGCTTAAGAATAGAGAAAGTCAACATATAAGAAAAGAATAATCAATTAATCCGCTGGACATGAATTACTGCCTTGTTCATCACAATACAATTAACAATATCATGCTTGTTCAGGACATACATCAAAGCAAGACACCTTGAAAAATAGAGAAATTTGAGGTCGTGTCGTAGCAGCCGTAGGACTTTGAGGGAAGTGGGTGCTTGGATAGATGAAACAATTAAGAACAGAGAAACAGAATCACTAACCATGATGCACAGAACAAATATATGGAAAAAATAGAGAAATTAATCAATTAGGCTGCTGCACATGAATTAACTGCTTGTTCATCATCACAATACAATTAGCAAGACACCTTGTGTGCCATGAAAATGACATACATCAAAGCTAAGCTAGACTAGTACATCATCTCTTGGATCATCTCCTGGCCCTCACGTGGTGGAACGATCCACTCTCCTAGAAGCCGAGCAGCTCATTCAACGTGCACTGGAAGGTGGTGTCTTCATCCGCCACTTTGCCGTCGAGGTTGCCGGGCAAGAACCCAGGCGCCGCCACCAGAGCGTCGTGGAGCTTGGGAAAATCTTGAAGCATGTCGTCGCTGAAGAACCCGCCTGGATCCACGCTGCCGTCGTCCACTGCTCCGGGCGGCAAGATCGTCTCGCCTTCGTCGGACATGAACCAGCGCCCATACTCGTGAAGCGTCCCGGGTTCTTGGACGATCGGCGGTTCCTCGCGGCGTGGGGTTTGCGGACGTGGAGCATCCGGGTGCTGGACGTCGGCGGCCTTCCTTTTCCTGGAACCAGGAGCACTGATGACCTCGTCGTACATGGTCTCTCTCTTGTGACGAGACACGCAGACCTTGCAGAGCACCAGGTCGTCTTGCTTGTCGTCGGCGTGAAGGCTGTACTCGGTCATGCACCAGCCGATCCTGTTCTTGTCTTTCTCTCCGGGCACCTTCTTGACGTAGCTGAGGTTTCGTCTATGGCCTACCAGGTTACCTTGGTTGTCTAGCACGCGGATCCCGCCCTTCTCCGAGTGCCAATAGTAACCCTCGCCGGCGTCGGCCACAGCGCGCTTCCGCTTCCCGCGGCCGCGGCCGCATTTGGTCTCGTGACGCCTGGCCGGGGTGAAGAAGTACCAGACGCCCCCTTTCCCGTCGCGCTTGTCCGTTCCTGTGGCGTGTTGATACATCTCGACGAGGTCGCCGGGGGCGGCGGAGTAGGCGTCGGCCTCGTGGACGAGGCTGCTGGCGTCGAAGGCGTCCGGTCCGGCGGCGATGCGTGGGCGGAGGAACTTGGTGATCAGCTCGTGCTCGGCTGGTTCGAAGGCGTAGCCGGCGGGAGGAGCCAACTTGCCGTCGGCCATCGCAGAGCTAGCTACGCACGTACTGTACGAGATGGATCGAACCCTCAAGTCGATCGCTAGCTGCTTGCCTTGCCTGGGTACCTAGCTACTCCCTCCGTCCCAAAATTCTTGTCTTAAATTTTTCTAGATACGGATGTATCTAATACTAAAGTGTAACTAGATACATTCGTATTTGGACAAATGTAAGTAGGGCTGGGCGTTCGGTTAATATGGTTATTACGGTTCGGTTTATTCGGTTTTCTATAATTTCGGTTTTAGAGAAATGACAACCGAAATAATCACACAGAAATTTGCAACCGAACCTTATTAACCAAAATATATCGGTTCGGCTTATTCGGTTAACCGGAAAACCAAAATGTGTTCACCTATGAGAGCCACCACTTATAGGAGCAGCTATTTGCGTTGCACAAAATACAAATAATAATCACAAGATCTAGCAACCTTAACAGAAAATACGAATATCTGATAGTCAAAATGTCACATCATTGGCTGCAATGAAAGACACAACTTTGATATATAAAATGGATTGTGAATAAAGTCTCACGTATGGAAATATATCAAATAGTCTCACTTATGTAGCAGCAAAAGCAAATAGCATAATTCTTATTTTCTCACACACAAGTGGAGGGAAATCAAACAAAAGGCTATCAAATAGCAGACTAGTGACATAAACGTGAATAAATGGGACTTCATCATAGGAACATGGCTTCAAGCTCTCGGATCTGCAGTACTACTTCCATGGCTTCGTACGGCAACCTTGCTGGAAGCAAACATCTGAGGATTTTGTACAATAAATTTATTAGCACACCTTAGAAGCAACTGCATAAAAAAGATGTATATTTTTGAACATGATAAGCTGTAACTAACAGGTAGTAAAGTCATCAAGAAACTGCACCATGTTTAGGAAGTACAATCGACGATGATGATCGCATTATCCTTACTGGAGTTGTTCTTCGAAATATTGAGCCCATTTATTTCTTCAAGTAATGCTGAAATATTAAATAATATTTAATAAATGAGTGACATGGGAGAAATCAAATAAAAATAACTCAAGGTAATTATTGACTTACCTTCCTCTAGCTTAGTTAATTCAGCAGTGTCCTCTTCATCATTTACAGCAATAGATCCCCTCAACCAATCTTGTGTGCAGACAAGTGCTTGGACCATGAATGGAGTTAAGGAGCTCCTGAATGGATCTAAAATACGACCACCAGTGCTGAAGGCCGACTCCGATGCAACCGTAGAAATAGGAATTGCTAAAACATCACGGGCCAAGTGTGACAATACTGGGAATCTAGAAGAATTGACCTTCCACCACTCACGAATGTCAAACTTGCTGCCATCTTCTTCATTCTCCTCAGAAAGGTACTTCTCAAGTTCAGATTTACTAGCCGTAATTCCAAAAGTGCTCGTCCTCATCTTTTGAGCAATCAAGGACTTCATTAAACTTGTGCCACGGGCTTCAGGTTCTTGTGCTACATTGGACGGCTGCACTTTATCACTTGGAGCATATATCTTTCCATATTCTTCAAATAACTCGCGAAGCGTCTTACTTATTTCAGTCCAAACTACTTGCCCTTGGGTCTCACCAAACATCTCCAGAATAGCTATCTTTATGTAATTTGACAACTTGTACCTTGGATCAAGAGAAACCGCAATAAAAATAAGGATGTTGAAGCTTTTATGATCCCCCCAATATTTATTATACTTAGCTATCATCCTCTTAGCCATGTCCTTACGCAAAGAATCTTCGCTTTCACACCATTGCCGCAACAAGATGATAACATCGGCTATCTCATGAAAAAATATGTGAGCTGTACAGTGTAGCGACGCGGAAACACGAACAGTAAGCTTGTAGAAGTGTTCCAGAAATTCTGTCATCTTTCTTGCATTATCCCAATCAGCGGCTTCTGGAACTCCCGAACCTTTCTCACCATTTAAATCAAGTGCATAGTAAGGGTCCTCATCAGCATACCTATAGAAAACTTGCTCATACGTTGCTGCAGCTCTCAACATAAGGTATGTGGAGTTCCATCTAGTGGCTACATCCAATGACAAAAAAGCTTTACTTTTAACCTTCTCTAGTTCAACACATTTCTTAAACCTTGTAATTCTAGCAGGGGAGTTCTTCACAAACTTTACAGCAGCTCGCACACGTGCCACTGAAAAGTCGATTTCCTTTAGTCCATCAGTAACCACCAAGTTTATAATATGTGCAGCACATCTCATGTGAAGATACTTCCCTTCAGCAATACTACTTTTGGCTTTATTCATAACCCTCCTGATATAATTTATAGCACCGTCATTAGCAGAAGCATTGTCAACAGTTATAGTGAAAACTTTATCAAGCCCCCAATCTACCAAGCATCTCTCCAAGTCCTTCCCAATGTCATCTCCCCTGTGTCCCTTTACTAAGAAAAACCCAATTATCTTCTTGTGTAGCTTCCAGTCACCATCAATGAAATGTGCTGTAACACACATATAGTTCTGCTTCTGGGCAGAAGTCCATGTGTCAGTGGTGAGGCATACTCTTTCACATGATTCCTTAAAGAATTTTTTCAGCTTATGTTTCTGCACATTGAACATGCTAACAACTTCCCTAGTAGTTGTTCTCCTAGATGGCACATTGAAACGTGGGCATGCCTTGGACATAAACTTTCTAAACCCTTCTTTCTCAGAAAATGCAAAAGGGAGCTCATCTGTAATAATCATTTCAGCAAAAGCTTTCCTAAGCATTTCAGGATCAAACCTCCAAGCAGTAAGTGTGCACTTGCTACCATCCCCTTCATTTCCTGTAGCTTGCAAAGTAGGCTGCTTATCATCTTTGTTCCTATTAGGATTCTTCTTGCATATCTTTAAATGAGAGTTTAGGGCAGATGTACCATTGATTTTTGATTCACATTTAAGCTCTTGTTTACAGTAGTTGCATTTGGCCTTCTTCAAAACATCTCCCTCTGTGATCTTGGTGAAACTATCCCAGACCTCTGATCTTGGTTCCATCTTTTTCCTTTTCTTGGGCATCACCACTTCCTTCTTAGCATTCTCCGATGCATCCGGCTGCTGCCCATTATTCTCAGCATGTTGCTTTTCCTCTGTCACCACCGCTAAGCTCTGAGATTCTTGATTTGCAGTGTCTTCATTTGGTTCTGGCATCTAAAAATTGGACAAGAAAAAAATTGGTCAGTGTTCAATTTGGTTAAGCAAACAAGTGTACTGTGTATAAAACATAAGATCATGTGGAACATGAAAAGTATTATATAAGGAAGAATACATGTGATGCCTCTAAGTGTGCAACTTTCATTTGGTACCATTTTTAGGGAATTTGATACGTACTCCCTCCGTAAAGAAATATAAGAGCATTTATATCACTAAAGTAGTGTTCTAAACACTCTTATATTTCTCATCAGAGGGAGTATTATATATGTTTGTTTTAGACTGCTAGATGGATTCAACCCAGGAGCTATACATCTACAAGTGCAAGCTAGCCTAGGGAAGTTAGCACACAGGCACCTTGATTGATTTTCCAGCCGCCTTATGTCGCATCTAGCCGGTACGTACTGACGTATCTAGAGGTATCTTGGCTTATGTCTAAGAATACATGAATCAGAATCAGCATATGCACTAAACCTTTGACTAATAAATAATTTGTTCCATGCAAAAAATAATAATTTGTTCCATTACGCACGCACACTGCACATGTACACAAGAAGATCCATGGATAGAAATACGTATAAGTACTTTGTCATACACTAGTTCATGGCAACCATCGTTTCATGCAAAATAATATTAAAGTATTCCTAGTAGTAGTAGATCATACTAATCACTTGCATGGAGTTACGTCCATAGTGTACTAGCTACTAGTATTGAGATTTCAGAGATTAGAATCTAACTTGGAGAAGCTAGAGGTTGGCTTACGTCCGTCGTAACCAAAGGACTTGTTGCTGACTGCCGAACGCCGACTTGCCGGAGCCGGCTCGATGCGTAGCTGATCGGGCGTCTAGGGTTGGAGAGGAGAGGGCGCCGCCTGACGAAGGGATGGAGAGATGGGCGGTGACTAGGGTTTGACGTACGTGTGATTTGTGAACGTCGGGTGATTATGTATATATACATTAGGCAAAGCATAGGCTGTTGGGCCGAAGAGCCGAAGGACAAATGGGCTGCTCTCAGCCGTAGGACAAGTCCACAATCACACGGAGGTACCGGTGTACAGGTACGGACGTACGACCATCAGCCCATCAATACAAACAACGGTTTCTTCGGTGATTTCGGTTAGTGACTGCAGGAAACCGAAGTTGCACCGAACACCGAATAGAAAACGAAATTGCCACCGAACCAAAAAACCATACACCGAATAAACACATAAATCGGTTAAATTGGTTTGGTTCGGTTCGGTTTTTCGGTTTTCGGTGTGAGTGTGCCCACCCCTAAATGTAAGACAAGAATTTTGGGACGGAGGGAGTAGCTTATATAGATGGATCCACATATGTCATATGTGATGCCGATGCATGGTTGGATTCAGTTTCCTTGACCTTTGACCGGCCATACGTACGTGTCCTAAGCAATCCGTACATGAAATGGATTAGTACAGCAATCCTTGAGTAAAATGGATTAGTACAGCAATCCGTTAGTAAAATGGATTAGCTAGTATGACCGGCTCGAGTAAAATGCATGCAATGCATGCGTGCGCGTTGAATTGCTTACGGCTCTCGAGGAGAATCCCTAGACGCCCCAAGCATGCCTCCCTCTCCGCGATTCCCTGGCCGCGACCGCCGCCGGCAGCGGTTGTGGCGGCGCCCGGTCATCAAAGGTGGCGGGTGGGGGTGGCGCGCCCCGACGGTTCTTCTTCGTGCGGGGAAGCTTCGTCAAGCGGGCGGCGCGGTGAATGTCTATGGAGTGGCGGCGCAGGGCGGGAAGCACTGGGAGAGGAAGAGCATGGTCGGGAGGTGAGGAAGAGCATGGTCATAATAACAAGTCATACTCATTATCATCATAGTCATAACCAACCCTAGTTAGCTAGGACCTGCTGCTACCCCTCTCTGAGGTAAAATAGCATAAAACGACATAGCCCCTGACTCTCCATTATGGATAATGGAGATTATCATGTCTCCAATTCGTGGGCTTCGCACAATGTTTTTTCCAAGTAGCTCCCTGCGACCATTCATATCTTTTTTTCATTCTTTGATTGTGAGGTCTTCAGCTGTTCGGGAAATCTTGTATGAACAACGGTAATGCCTTGGCAGACTTGGCCATAAGCTGACAACATGAATGTGGCCTTTCGTATACATCATATCAGGCACACAATCCTTCGGGATTATCTGTTGAAGAGCATAATAGTAAAGTAGTTAGCAGTGTAGTTTAGCTTTAGAAGAATGTATGCAAAAGATGCACCGGTGTCATAATAATAAAAAATCTTACCATGTCATTTCCATGGATGTTGCCATAGTTCAACACGTGGACTAGTGGCACGTATTGACCATAATGTGGAGGAGTTTCATAATTCTTATTGTAAGTCTCAACATCAATAATAAAGGAGACAAGATGACCTTTCTCTCCGTAAGTTAGTTCAGAGCCATCAGTCTTGTAGGTTATGTCTACTATTTTTCGAACATTTTTTGAAAAATGAAAATAAGCTGTCAATGGAAATATATAAGCTGTCAACTATTTATATAAAAACAATTTAAATTACTTAATAAATATGTTTGAGAAATTCACATAGAGGTAGAAGTGGAAGCATATCAACAAGGACCCAAATGTCAATATTAGCTTCGTTGATATTACCTTCATCGACATTATCTTCGTCGATGTCATCTTCAGGACCACCAAGATCGAAGGTGACATGCATACCCTCCTGAAAACCACATGCCTTGCAGAGTGCTTCCCAATTAGAGCAACCAAAATGAGAGCAGCTCTCCGCATTGTATAGCTTTACGGTAAAAGCATAACCATGATGGGTCCTGATGTGAACTATCTTTGTCTCCATATTCTCATGATCTTCGAAATTGAGCTTCTCCAAGACATAGCGTCTTGCTTGGCAGGGGATGCACTAGTCGAAATGTAAAAGACGGAAATTACACGTTGAAGAAGCAGAAGTCATGATTAATAACGAAAAAATTACTTGTCGTTGTTGTGTACAATTTCAACATCGAAAGTCTCGTCGAGCTTAATACTGAAGCGCCGATCGTCTTATAGGTGAGGCATGTCGCACAGACCGCGGTGGTTGCTGCAGTAGTACTCTAAAAAATATATAGAAAATGTAAAGGTCATTCCCACTTTCTCAGGTTGTAACAAGGGGCGTGCATCCAAATCTCAAACCATTTTCATTGTTGCATTCCTTGCGTCGAGATCTGTAAAACGAGATTTCATGTTGATAGGTTATGATGAATAATTTTTTTCACAAAGAAAAACGAACGAAAAACCAGAAAAACCCCGAATCGAAAGCACATTTTTTCCCTTTCCGAAAGAGGCTCGCGGAAGTAAATCATGCTTTCACGAGAACTAAATATGTGCGTCTCATAGAAGGGAAAAAGAAAATATGTTTTTTTTTTCGTTCCGAGAGGCACGACTATGTCTCTTGCAGAAGCAAATCTACACCTCTCGCGTGAGGAAAATCAGAGATATATTTTCTGTTTTCAAGAGGCATGAATGTGCCTCTCACGATCGTTTTTCTTAGTTTCCAAGAGGCATGACTGTGCTTCTCGTGAAAGCAAATCTGTGTATTTTATGTAAGGAAAAAAGGGATTTTTTTTCCGTTTTCAACAGGCATGACTCTGCCTCTCACGGAAGAAAAAAAGAAAGAAATTGTATATGTGTATCACACGATCGAGATCCAATAAACTATTTTCATTGGGTGTATGACCATAGAAGGTTTTTTTATTCATGTAAACAGAACAACAATTATTCTCTAACTTACATGAATAACCGTATTGCAATAAACATGATCAAATCATATTGATGCTCAACACAAACACCAAATAACACTTATTTAGGTTCAACACTAATCCCGAAAGTATAGGGAGTGTGCGATTATGATCATATCAATCTTGGAACCACTTCCAACACACATCGTCACTTCACCTTTAACTAGTTTCTGTTCATTATGCAACTCCCATTTCGAGTTACTACTCTTTAGCAACTGAACCAGTATCAAATACCGTGGGGTTGCTATGAACACTAGTAAGATACACATCAATAATCTGTATATCAAATATACCTTTGTTCACTTTGCCATCCTTCTTATCCGCCAAATATCTAGGGCAGTTCCACTTCCAGTGACCTTTTCCTTTGCAGTAGAAGCACTTAGTTTCAGGCTTGAGTTTACCTTTGGGTTTCTTCACGGGTGTGACAACTTGCTTGTCATTTCTTTTGAAGTTCCCCTTCTATCCCTTTGCCCTTTACTTGAAACAAGTGGTCTTATTAACCATCAACACTTGATGTTCTTTCTTGATTTCTACCTTCGTCGATTTCAGCATTGCGAAGAGCTCGAGAATTACCTTCGTCATCCCTTGCATATTATAGTTCATCACGAAGTTCTACTAACTTGGTGATAGTGACTAGAGAATTTTGTCAATTACTATCTTATCTGGAAGATTAACTCCCACTTGATTCAAGTAATTGTAGTACCCAGACAATCTGAGCACATGCTCACTGGTTGAGCTATTCTCCTCCATCTTGTAGGCAAAGTACTGTCAGAAGTCTTATACCTCTCGACACGGGCATGAGTATGAAATACTAATTTCAACTCTTGGAACATCTCATATGCTCCGTGGCGTTCAAAACGTTTTTGAAGTCTCGGTTATAAGCCGTAAAGCATGGAGCACTAAACTATCAAGTAGTCATCATACCGAGCTTTTGTCAAAATGTTCATAACGTCTACATCTGCTCCTGCAATAGGTCTGTCACCTAGCGGTGCATCAAGGACATAATTCTTCTGTGCAGCAATGAGGATAATCCTCAGATCACGGAACAATTCCGCATCATTGCTACTAACATCTTTCAACTCGGTTTTCTCTAGGAACATATAAAAAATAAACGTGGAGCAACATCGCGAGCTATTGATCTACAACATAGATATGCTAATACTACTAGGACTAAGTTCATGATAAATTAAAGTTCAATTAATCATATTACTTAAGAACTCCCACTTAGATAGACATCCCTCCGGTCATCTAAATGATCACGTGATCCAAATCAACTAAACCATGTCCGATCATCACGTGAGATGGAGTAGTTTCAATGGTGAACATCTTATGTTGATCATATCTACTATATGATTCACGCTTGACCTTTCGGTCTCCAGTGTTCCGAGGCCATATCTGCATATGCTAGGCTCGTCAAGTTTAACCCGAGTATTCTGCGTGTGCAAAACTGGCTTACACCCGTTGTATTTGAACGTAGAGCTTATCACACCCGATCATCACGTGGTGTCTCGGCACGACGAACTTTCGCAACGGTGCATACTCAGGGAGAACACTTGTACCTTGAAATTTAGTAAGGGATCATCTTATAATGCTACCGTCGTTCTAAGCAAAATAAGAAGCATAATAAGATAAACATCACATGCAATCAAAATATGTGACATGATATGGCCATCATCATCTTGTGCTTTTGATCTCCATCTCCAAAGCACCGTCATGATCACCTTCGTCACCGGCGCGACACCTTGATCTCCATCGTAGCATCGTTGTCGTCTCACCAACTATTGCTTCTACGACTATCACTACCGCTTAGTGATAAAGTAAAGCAATTACATGGCGATTGTATTTCATACAATAAAACGACAACCATATGGCTCCTGCCAGTTGCCGATAACATTACAAAAGATGATCATCTCATACAAAGCCGTATAACTCATCATGTCTTGACCATATCACATCACAACATGCCCTGCAAAAACAAGTTAGACGTCCTCTACTTTGTTGTTGCAAGTTTTACGTGGCTGCTACGGGCTTAGCAAGAACCGTTCTTACCTACGCATACAAAACCACAACGATGTTTCGTCAAGTATGTGTTGTTTTAACCTTCACAAGGACCGGGCGTAGCCACACTTGATTCAGCTAAAGTGAGAGAGACAGACACCCGCCAGTCACCTTTAAGCAACGAGTGCTCGTAACGGTGAAACCTGTCTCACGTAAGCGTACGCGTAATGTCGGTCCGGGCCGCTTCATCTCACAATACCGCCGAAGCAAAGTATGACATGCTGGTAAGCAGTATGACTAGTATCGCCCACAACTCATTGTGTTCTACTCGTGCATATCATCTACGCATAGACCTGGCTCATGATGCCACTGTTGGGGAACGTACTATTTTAAAATTTTCCTACGATCACGCAAGATCTATCTACTAGATGCATAGCAACGAGAGGGGAGAGTGTGTCTACGTACCCTCGTAGACCGGGAGCGGAAGCGTCAAGTGACGCGGTTGATGTTGTCGAACTTCTTCGCGATCCAACCGATCAAGCACCGAACGTACGGCACCTCCGCGTTCAGCACACGTTCAGCTTGATGACGTCCCACGAGCTCTTGATCCAGTTGAGCTTCACGGGAGAGTTACGTCAGCACGACGGCGTGGTGACGGATATGATGTATCTACCGGCGCAGGGCTTCGCCTAAGCACTGCAACGGTATGACCGAGGTGTGTTTCTGTGGAGGGGGGCACCGCACACGGCTAAAACAATTCAACTTGTGTGTCTTTGGGTGCCCCCCTGCCCCCTTATATAAAGGAGCAAGAGGGGAGGGCCGGCCGGCCTCCTATGGTGCGGCTAGGGCAATCCTACTAGGAATAGGATTGCAATCCTATTCCTAGTAGGAGTCCACCAAGAAGGAAGAGAGGGAAAAAGAAAGAGAAGGAGAGGTGGCGCCCCCCAATCCTAGTCCAACTAGGATCCCCTGGTGGGGGGCCGGCCAGCCTCTATGGGCTGCCTCTCTCCTTTCCTTAAGGAACACTTTGGACCATCCCCCCTCGTAGGGGGTTCCGGTAACCCCCTCCGGCAATCCCGTTAAATCCGAAACTTTTCCGGAACACTTCCGGTGTCCGAATATAGTCGTCCAATATATCAATCTTTATGTCTCGGACATTCCGAGACTCCTCGTCATGTCCGTGATCTCATCCGGGACTCCGAACTACCTTCGGTACATCAAAACTCATAAACTCATAATACCGATCGTCATCAAACGTTAAGCGTGCGGACCCTACGGGTTCGAGAACTATGTAGACATGACCGAGACTCATCTCCGGTCAATAACCAATAGCGGAACCTGGATGTTCATATTGGCTCCTACATATTCTACGAAGATCTTTTATCTGTCAAAACCGCATAACAACATACGTTGTTCCTTTTGTCATCGGTATGTTACTTGCCCGAGATTCGATCGTCGGTATCTCCATACCTAGTTCAATCTCGTTACCGGCAAGTCTCTTTACTCGTTCCG
>LR738715.1:11850689-11862986 GCA_902687465.1 Secale cereale | reverse complement strand
CTTATATATGCACGAGAGTGCATTGAGTTAACTAGCAAAATGGAAAGGCCTAGCACTAGCAAGCATCATCAGGGCATGATAGATCATCCAGGATTTATTTTTCATGATCGAATCCATTGCTTGCATCAAAGAGGGCTGATCTCATGCATCGTCCATGCATGCACATAGAAAGTAGTAAAGATTTCTTCAAGCTTAAGAACATAGAAAGTCAACATATAAAATAATAATACTATATTAATCTGCACATGAATTGCTGCCTTGTTCATCACAGTACAATTAACAATATCTTGCTTCTTGTTCACCACATACATCAAAGCTAGACTAGCAAGTAGACCATTGAGCTACACTAGCTACCTTCTATATCCCAAAACATCTCCTGGCTGCAGATGTCGCGGTTTCCATGGTACATTCGGCCATCACATGGTAGGGCATGCCACAGCCGTGTCATCGCAGAAGCCGAGCAACTCCTCGAACGTGCAGTGGAAGGTGTTGTCTTCAGCCGCTGCAGCGCAAATGCCTTCTTGGACTTCGTCCTGGAGTTTGCCCGGCAAGAACCCGTCCGCCACCACAGCGTCGTGGAGCTTGGGAAAATCTTGAAGCATGTCCTCGGTGAAGAACCCGCCTGGATCCACGCTGCCGTCGTCCACTGCTCCGGGCGGCAAGATCGTCTCGCCTTCGTCGGACATGAACCAGCGCCCATACTCGTGAAGCATCCCAGGTTGTTGGACGATCGGCGGTTCCTCGCGGCGTGGGGTTTGGGGACGTGGGGCATCCGGGTGCTGGACGTCGGCGGCCTTCCTTTTCCTGGAACCAGGAGCACTGATGACCTCGTCGTACATGGTCTCTCTCTTGTGACGAGACACGCAGACCTTGCAGAGCACCAGGTCGTCTTGCTTGTCGTCGGCGTGAAGGCTGTACTCGGTCATGCACCAGCCGATCCTGATCTTGTCTTTCTCTCCCGGCACCTTCTTGACGTAGCTGAGGTTTCGTCTATGGCCTACGAGGTTACCTTGGTTGTCTAGCACGCGGATCCCGCCCTTCTCCGAGTGCCAATAGTAACCCTCGCCGGCGTCGGCCACGGCGCGCTTCCGCGTCCCGCGGCCGCGGCCGCATTTGGTCTCGTGACGACTGGCCGGGGTGAAGAAGTACCAGACGCCCCCTTTCCCGTCGCGCTTGTCCGTTCCTGTGGCGTGTTGATACATCTCGACGAGGTCGCCGGGGGCGGCGGAGTAGGCGTCGGCCTCGTGGACGAGGCTGCTGGCGTCGAAGGCGTCCGGTCCGGCGGCGATCCGTGGGCGGAGGAACTTGGTGATCAGCTCGTGCTCGGCTGGGTCGAAGGCGTAGCCGGCGAGAGGAGCCAACTTGCCGTCGGCCATCGCAGAGCTAGCTACGCACGTACTGTGCGAGATGGATCGAACCCTGAAGTCGATCGCTAGCTGCTTGCCTTGCTAGCTTATATAGATGGATCCACAAATGTCATATGTGATGCCGATGCGATGCATGGTTGAATTCAGTTTCCTTGACCTTTGACCGGCCATACGTACGTGTCCTAAGCAATCCGTACATTTCATGGATTAGTACAGCAATCCTTGAGTAAAATGGATTAGTATGTCACGAGAGGCCATCGCAGAGCTAGCTTACATGAGATGGATGGATCGTGCGTGTGACTCCCTGGCTAGCTTAGCTTATATGGATAGGAGCCCTACATAGCTAACTTTGCTTACGGCTTTGGAGAAGAAACCCTAGCCGCCCCAAGCATCCCTTCCTCTCCGTGATTCCCTGGCCGCCACGCCACCGGCAGCGGTTGTGGCGGCGCCCGGCCGTCAAAGGTGGCGGGCGGGGGTGGCGCGCCCCAACGGGCCTTCTTCGTGCATGGAAGCTTCGTCAAGCGGGCGGCGCGGTGAATGTCTATGGAGAGGTGGCGCACGGCGGGGAGCACTGGGAGAGGAAGAGCATGGTCGGGAGGTGAGGAAGAGCATGGTCGGGAGATGAGGGGCGGCAGCCTTCGCAAGGCGCCGGCGCGGTGTCGGAGGTTGTGGCGCGGAGGGACCTTAGTAGCAGCGGATCTTGGCCTAGACCTGGAGCGGCGCCGGGAGACGCCGCGGAGGCCGGGGCGCGCGGTGTGCATCCTGCCGTCGCAGGCGTGGAGGTGGAAGGCTGCACCTTGGGGTGCTGGTGTCTGCGAGACCGGATCTGGGTGCTCGATCCTGGGTCTCGCGGCGGGGAAAGCTATGGTTCGCGTGCGCGTGAGGGCGGTGGTGCGATGGCCTCTCGTGTGCGTGCTCCTGGGGCGCAGCCGCGGCTCGGCTGGCTGCTGGCTGCCAGGTGTGGCGTCTCCAGCACTGCATGTGGCCAGCTGTTCCGGGAAGGCTGGACTGGTGGTGGTTCTGGTGCTTCTTCTTCGTCTGTGTAGGAGTTGGAGGTTGGTCTGCGTGCTCCTAGCCGTGCAAGGGTTTGGTGTTCCGCAACAGCTTGATCAGGACGGCAAGGTGTTGTGTCAGCGGCGGTATGGCCTCGCATCAACTGTTTGGCCAAGTCAGATTGTAGGGGTGGGAGGTGTGTGACCAAGCCAGCACACCACCTCTCCTCCCGCCCGCCCCTATTGGACCGACCCATGAACCGGGCTGTATGCCCCTGTGTTTCTATTTTGTTTTTTAGCTTTTAGCTTATTTATGTTTTTATTTTTTCTTCTTTAAAACAATTCCAAATTTAAAACCATTTCCATATTTCAAAAAAGCGAACTTTCGAAAATGTTCCAGAAATAATAAGATGTTCATGATTTTGAAAGAAAAAAAATCGCGTATTGAAAAAAAATCATGAATTCAAAAAATATTCATTAATTTCACAAAAACATTCGTCGATTCAAAAAATGTTCACCGATTTAAAAGGTGATTTCAAAAATCTGCGCGTTGACGGACAAAACATAAATTCAATGAACATTCTTTTAATCTGATGAACAAATTTTGAACTCGAGAACAGTGTTACAATTCAATGAATATGATGAACATTTTTTTAAAAATTCATGAATATTTTTGGATATGATGATTTTTTTTTAGTTTAATGAAAAAATTTGAATTTTATTTTTTTTGAATATGTTGAGAAAATTGTAAAAGTTTCGTGAACATTTTTAAAATATGATGACCAAATTTTGATTGCGATAAACAACAATTGAATGTTTTCCTAAAACCGGAAAGGAGGAAATATGGGTCGGCCCACTTGTTCGCACGGGGGAGCACGGGGCGTGCGCGTGTCCCCGCTCGCGCGCGACGTACATGCTGAATAGGAGAACCCATCTTCGGTGAGTCGATCTTCTGACTCGCTGAAGGGGCGAGCGAGATGGGCCAGCCCACGCGCGCTGCAGGCCGTTGCCCTTTTTTGTTTTATTTTTGTTTATAACTTAAAATATGCTAACTATATATATATTACAAAAAACACTCAGCAAAAAACATTTGAAAAATATTGAACATGTATTTAAAAATATTCATGAAGCATTCAGAAAAATGTTGAACGTGTGTGCAAAAATTGTTGATCATGTATTAAAAATGAATTTCTTTACCATGTATGTAAAAATGCTAATCATGCATTCTGAATAAAATGTTGTATAAGTATTTGAAAAATGATAATAATTTTTGTGGAAAATGTTATATATGTCTAGCTCCGGGTACATGGGCAACAGCCGCAACTCTGGCTTGTGCGGCGGTCTCCACCTCTGCGTCAAGTTCAGTGAAAAGCGTGCCGGTCGCCGCCCGTTCCAATCAAATCAACTGTCGGTATGCCCCGACATAGGCCGCAGCCTGGATGTATTGCTGCTCGGACGCGCGCAAACTCCGCTATGGCGTCCTCCATGTCGAAGCCCATAGTCGGCGCCAGCTCCTCCTGCAGCTACTCTGTGCCGTCCTCCTCCGGAGCCCCCGCGTACTCCTCTGGATGCACCACTTCCATAGGAATCGGCTGATGCCCTTGTTCCTCCTCCAGCTCCCACGAGTCTGAAGGCAGGCCAGCTATGATGCGGACAACGCGCCTCGTCCGGATCTCCTCATGAATCTGGAACCGGTGCTCCGACATTAGCATAGCGTAAGTCTTGTTTTGCTGGGCCATTGTGAGGCTATACAACGAGGGAAGAGTGGGGCGGAGAGGGGGAGACGTGGATGGGCTCGGACTGGTGGCGCGGAGAGGGATCAAGTGGATGTGGCTAGGGCTTGGGGACGCCTCTATGCATGTTATCTATATTTTTGCAGTAGCGTTGCGTGGGTTTACCAGCACTCCTGCTAAACTTGCATAGCATCAGTGCAGGTTCACCAGCGCTACTGCTGAACTTGCATAGCAGTAGCGTTGTTACCGACACATGCTACTGCTAAACCAACTCCTCTATTTTTCTACGCATTGGCGTTGTATTTGCACATGTTTTATACATTAATCTCATCATATCATTATATGATCATGATGAGTTACTATATCAGTGGGTGAAAGAGACATGGATTAGATTCAAGTGGAGACAACATGGTGGAGATTGAAAGTACTACTAATCCAAACTAAGTCTAACTAAATAGGATTGTAAAACAAATGGGGCTCAAAGATTCTGGGAGAAGCTGGGTAGGGGTCGGATTCTGGGAGAATCCCCAGATTCTGGCAAAAGAACTGGGCCTAAATGATCAAGTTTGGATTAGTAGTAGTTTCGATATGCTTATATAACAACTCAACATCATCATCATCATCATAATAACAAGTCATACCCATCATCATCATAGTCATAACCAACCTTAGTTAGCTAGGACCCGCTACCCCTCTCTAACGTAAAATAGCATAAAACAACATAGCTCCGGACTCTCCATTATGGAGAATGGAGATTATATCATGTCTCCAATTCGTGGGCTTCGCACAATGTTTCTTCCAAGTAGCTCCCTACGATCATTCATATCTTTTTTCCATTATTTGATTGTGAGGTCTTCAGCTATTCGGGAAATCTTGTATGAACAACGGTGACGCCTTGGCAGACTTGGCCATAAGCTAACAACATAAATGTGACCTTTCGTATACATCAGATCAGGCACACAATCCTTCGGGATTATCTATTGAAGAGAATAATAGTAAAATAGTTAGCAATGTAGTTTAGCTTTAGAAGAATGTATGCAAAAGATGCACTGGTGTCATAATAAAAAAAAAATCTTACCATGCCATTTCCATCGATGTTGCCGTAGTTCAACACGTGGACTAGTGGCACGTATTGACCATAATGTGGAGGAGTTTCATAATTATTATTGTAAGTCACAACATCAATAATAAAGGAGACAAGATGATCTTTCTCCTCGTAAGTTAGTTCAGAGCCATCAGTGTTGTTGGTTCTGTCTACTACTTTTTGAACTTTTTTGAAAAATGAAAATAAGCTGTCAATGGAAATATATAAGATGTCAACTATTTATGTAAAAACAATTTAAATTACTTAATAAATATGTTTGAGAAATTCACATAGAGGTAGAACTGGAAGCATATCAACAAGGAACCAAATGTCAATATTAGCTTCGTCGATATTATCTTCATCGACATTATCTTTGTCGATGTCATCTTCAGGACCACCAAAGATCGAATGTGACATGCATACCCACCTGAAAACCACACGCCTTGCACAGTGCTTCCCAATTAGAGCAACCAAAATGAGAGCAGCTCTCCGCATTGTATAGCTTTACGGTAAAAACATAACCATGATGGGTCCTCAGGTGAACTATCTTTGTCTCCATATTCTCATGATCTTCGAAATTGAGCTTCTCCAAGACATAGCATCTTGCATGGCAGGGGATGCACTAGTCGAAATGTAAAAGACGGAAATTACACGTTGAAGAAGCAGAATTCATGATTAATTACGAAAAAATTACTTGTCGTCGTTGTGTACCGTTTCAACATCGAAAGTATCGTCGAGCTTAGTACTGAAGCGCCGACCGTCTTATAGGTGAGTCATGTCGCACAGACCCCGGTGGTTGCTGCAGTAGTACTCTAAAAAATAAATAGAAAATGTAAAGGTCATTCCCACCTTCTCAGGCTGTAACAATGGGCGTGCATCCAAATCTCGAACCGTTTTCATTGTTGCATTCCTTGCGTTGAGATTTTTAAAACTAGATTTCATGTTGATAGGTTATGATGAATATCTTTTTTCACAAAGAAAAACGGACGAAAAACCAGAAAAAAAACCCGAACCGAAAGCACTTTTTTTCCCTTTCCAAAAGAGGCTCGCGGGAGTAATCAGGCTTTCACGAGAACTAAATATGTGCCTCTCATAGAAGGGAAAAATAAAATATGTTTTTTTTTTCATTCCAAGAAGCACAACTACGTCCCTTGCAGAAGCAAATCTATACCACTCGCGTGAGGGAAAAAGAGATTTTTTTTCAAGAGGCATGACTGTGCCTCTCATGGTCGTTTTTCCTAGTTTCCAAGAGGCATGACTGTGCCTCTCGTGAAAGCAAATCCGTGTATTTTACGTAAGGAAAAAAGGGATTTTTTTTTTCGTTTTCAACAGGCATGACTCTGCCTCTCACGGAAGATAAAAAAAGAAAGAAAATGTATTTTTTCCAGTAACTTTTTTGGGTCCAAAACTAAGAAAAAATGGGGGAAAACCGGAAAGCAACCAAAACCAAAAAATCATCTAAAAGGTCAAAAAATGCGTGCGAAAAAAAAATCGAAGGTAGCGCATTCAGCCCACTCTAGGTGACCCTTGTGGTGCTCCCGAAGCAGTACTTCGTTAGTTGCTCGTGGGGAGAAGGGAAAAAGCGCGCCCCTATATCTCACCTTCGGGAGCTCCTATATGACGCGCGAGGCTTTGGTGGACATGCTAGCACACCACCTCTCCTCCCGCCCGCCCCTATATCTCGCCTCTGGGAGATCCTATTTGGCGCGTGAGGCGTTGGCGACCATGCCAGCGCACCACCTCTTCTCCCATCCACCCCTATTGCACCCGCCCGCCCTTATTGGACCGACCCATGAACGGGCTGTACGCCCCAATTTTTCAATTTCGTTTTTTTAGCTTTTAGCTTATTTGTGTTTTTATTTTTTCTTCTTTAAAACAATTCCAAATTTGTTTTTTTCATATTTCAAAAAAGTGAATTTTCGAAAATGTTCGACAAATAATAAGATGTTCATGACTTTGAAAGGGAAAAATCGTCTATTGAAAAAAAATCGTGAGTTCAAAAAATATTCAAAAGTGCAACAATCAATAATGCAACAAAAATGCAACAATCAATAATGCAACAAAAGTGCGACAATCAATAATGCATCCATTCTAGCAAACTTACATACATCTACATATATATTAAAATAAAACTTAACCAAAAACTAAACAAAGAGGAGTGGGAGGTACTCACGGTGGCGAGACGGACCGAGCGGGAGAGGGAGACACGACGGCGAGAAATCCCGCATAGTCCACCGATCGAAAAATTATATCATCAATATAATTGGAAACAACAATTTTATATTAGCTTACAAATTTTCTATTCTATTACCAGTTCTTAATAAAAATAAAATTGAATATACCTACATTTACTAAAAATACCCTAGTTCTAGCCCTAACATCTGTCCATCCATCCGTCTATCTATCCATCAATATATCCATGCATCCATCTATCCATCCATCTGTCTATGTATGCAATATATCAAAAATACCATAGTTCTAACCATATCTCTATCCATCTATCTATCCATCTATCTATCCATCTATGTATCCATCTATCTATGCAATGCAGGAGGGATGGATGGAGGGAGAGGGAGGGAGGGAGATGGGTGGGAGGGAGGGAGGGATGGAGGGTGAGGGTCGATCGGAGGGAGGGAGGGAGAAGGAAGGGATGGAGGGAGAGGTCGGGTTGGAGGGAGGGAGGGAGAAGGGAGGGATGGAAGGAGAGGGTGGGAGGGAGACATACCGAGCGACAACGGCAGCGCGCGGGGGCAGATGGAGATGGAGAGAGGACGATGGTGAGAGTGGGATGGGAGAGTGATCGATCGGGCCAAGGATAAGCTAGCATTAACAGTAGAGCTGCCTGGGGGCCCAATGCTACTGCTATGTCTTTAGTAGTAGCGTCGGTTCCAAACAACCGCTACTACTACGTGTAGCCCCCTACCAGTGGTGATGGGACCACTTAGCAGTAGCGCTGGTTTGGGGCCTAGCGCTACTGATACTTTGTTACCTGTAGCGCTTGTATCCTCCCTGCGCTACTAAGTATCAGTATCGCTTCCCCCTAAACCAGCGCTACTTCTAATTCTATCTATAAGCTTTCTCCTAGTAGTGATGAGACCTACCAAGCAAACTACATGCTTGGTGCAGCGAAGCAGTAGGGGTATGAAGAAACACTTATCACGTAACATGGGAAATGAGATGTTAGAGACAACTAGGTGAATTAAACAGCGAGGCATAGCGATGCCAGTCACTAAAACAAGCAAGCAGAATTTTTGCGGCCATGATATGGAGTGGACGGTGGGACGGAGAGATAATGGATACTTAGCCCCACAATCTAAGCGTTGGTTACAAGTAGTGAAGTGAGTAGACAACGATACAGAGCACAAACAGACACTTAGAAATTAAGGCAAATAGCTATGGCCGTGTGCATAACTACCTCTGGTAGAAAAACACACTCTCATTTGTGGAATATATTTTCTTATGACTAGAAAATGACACAACACCGGGATTATAGTTTGAATGTAACATGTTCAGTAAATAAATAAACATTTATCTGATTCCATGGCATTTCAACAAAAAACTGGTATGTTATGCTAGTAAATACCATATTTATATTATTGCATGTGTCATTTCCTTGACAAACAGTAAGCTTGTACCTTTCTCATCCTTGTATGACTAACTCAGAGTCCTCACACATATTTTGAAGAATAATTAATTACCATGGTATTCTAACTATGCATGGGAAGTTGTAGATCACTTGAAACATGTGATATATTTTAGTCACATAGGGCAATAATTTTTATCATTTAATGTAAATTGTTATTTTATGCGATAGCTCTAGAGGATACTTTGAATATGGGCTGGCTAGCTAGTTTGGCCGCCTTGTCAACGGTCTTACTCTGGAAAAAAGGAAACCGCTATCGTTCATAGATGTCAATATAAAAGTCGACACTAAGGCACCCGGTTCCAGCCCCTCACAATATTGGACAAATAACCAAGTAAAAAAAATATATATAAAGGGCAAAAACACCAGAAAATCACAAACAAAAATTGTGTCAACCAGGCTGACCCAATGTGAGCGTTCGGGGAGGGACATGATGGATGGTAGCGGAGAGATTGGTGTAGCTAGGAAAGGTAGTGACTGTGTTGCTTGCTGTAGGTGCACCGTCCATGTCAAGAACCATCTAACTAAGATTATTAACATTAGAAATACATGTAAAGTAGATTATTTTCAACATGGACATATATGCATGGGCAATTAGATGAGAAGAAAATTTTGCACATGAGCCAGCGTAGATTCGGCTTATGTTTCACGGGCCAGCGTATTCAGGACCAGCTTGGAAGGCGATATTGCTTCTTTTCTATGCATGTTAAATGGTAAGAAGATCCCTCATTAGAATCAAGCACGTTTTCCACCCCGGATGTTGCACATGTGCATTTTTTTCTCGAATACGCCACGGTTGGCGTATCATCACATTGATAGGGAAAGAACATACAGAGTGGTGTCGTGGTCACGTACACAAGAAGGCGTGACCGTGACACACTATGAGCATAGGAGGGGTTGTTCAGCCCCTTACAAGTTACACTAGACTATAGGGATGATGGTGCTCAGTCCTTTCGCTCCGGCGTAGGCCCAGGAGCGGGCGTCGTCTTGGATCGCGGCCAGGAGGGAGGCGGAAGAGGGCGTGGCCTTGTCGAATATGATAGCGTTGCGGTGGCGCCAGAGAGACCAAGCCGTGAGCACGACGATGGTGGAGAGCTCGCATCACCGATCGTGGGGGATTTGGAGCAGCGCCACGCTAAGCCAGTCAAAGAACCCTAGTGATCCATCTGGTGTGGTGATCGCGGGGCAATGTCTCAAAGAGGATGTGGTGCAATGTCTCAGCGTGCTGGGAGCAGAACACGCATGCCGGTTCATGTGGCAAGCCGCGAAGGGCCAGCCGGTTGGTCGTCCAATAGCGGTTGATAGAATGCGAGGTAGATGAAGAATTTAACAAATACAGGGCTCCCGATTTCCACACGAGACGCCATTGCTCAGAAGTCGTGGATCCAGTGAATAGAGCGTTGTAGAAAGAGGATGTGGTGTAGACTCCATATCTGTCCACATCTAGTGGACGGTGTTAGGCTCAGCAGTAAGCACAACAGTCCACAGTCGGAGCCACACGTCCATGTATTCGAGCGCGGCCGCTGGGCTGAGGTGTCCATGAATGTCTTGAATCCATGTGCAGTCCTGCAGGGCAGCAGCCACAGTCCGCGAGTGGAGGCTTCGGTTGGGCACTAGGGCCACCAGGCTTGGGGCGATGTCCTAGACGGAACGGATAGATATCCATTTGTTGGTCCAGAAGTGGCAGGAGTTATGATTACCCAGGGTCCAAGTCATCGAGGCCCGGAAGAACAGAAGGGCCTCGGGGTCCGAAGGTGGCTACTGATGAGACCAAGGGAGAGAGCCGTCTGAAGCATGGAGCCAAAGCCATCTGACACGAAGTGAGATACCCATGCGTTGCAAGTCATGAAGTGAGAAATTAGCCTTTAGGCTAATCAACGTAAGGTCCTAATCTCGGACTAGATCAACAACTTTATGCGGAAGCGTACAAACTTACATGTACTTGGCAATATCTCCTGCGTGCTTCGATGCAGCCCCTGTGTAGCCCACGACTGCACCTTTGCGTCTCCAGTAGCGAGGACATGGTTGGGGAAGCAACAGTACGTTGACGATGACGACAACAGGATTGCCGCAGGTACAACTCTACATTGGCCGGTAGTGGAGATGGCCTTCACGTACCTCAGCACATATTCAGGATCGGCAGTAGGGTGGTTTAGATCGATATGTTGTTATCCTTAATGAAAAAACCCCTTTTCCTTATATATATGTGTGTGCTGGGTACATGGGACCAAAACCAAGCTTGTGGATGTGTGGTGTGCTTCCGATCATTGCACACCTGGGGTCAAAAGGCTCCCTCTTTTCTCTCACGGTTTGTTTCAACCATAGATCAATTCCAAGAGACAAGGCTATCAAATTGGCTTTGGGCCTTGTGACAAAGGAATTCCAGAGCTGGGTATAAGATACATCTCCGACGGACGGGGGTTGTATGGTGATTTATTAGTAAGGGGTTGCTTACCGGCTGGGCAAGTCGGCTAGCAGTGATGCTAAATCTCACTAGTAAGCCTATGTTAGCTGGATCCTGAATCACTTGCAGAGGGATGCATGCCAACTTCAGTGGGCGTATTCCTTTCTAAGCTTGATTTACTCCATGTAAACACATTGTTTAGTGTTTGCATGTTTTGTTTTGTAGATTGCACTTTCTGGTCTAGTTTTGAACTTAGCTTTGGAATCAATTCTGAATGGAGCAAACTATATCTCCTAGTATAGAAATTTGAGAATTATTCTCAAGCACGATAAAAGAATATGTTTAGAGGATCCGCTTTAATAGGAACCTACAAAACAAACGCGCTGCCGGGGGAGAATGATATATATCATTTGTACTGAGCATTAGCTAGCGCTCGCCTGTAGATCACCTTAGAAGGTCACGACCTGACTTCTTGGTCCCCATCCCTTGTTTCTTTGCTTCCGGGTTTTACCCTTTCATGTTTCTGCAACGTTTTAGTGTCTTATTTCTTCTGGATTATTTTGCATTTCATTTTCTTCTTGATTTAATTAAATTATTATGTCCCTTTCCTATTTCCCCTATTTCTTGTTTTTTTGTTCGACTTTTCTTTCACTTTATTATCTTTCTCTCCTTTTCTTTTGATTTTTCTTTATTTCCCTTTCTCATTTAAAAATGAACATCACACATGTCGTTTTAAATCGCAAAATCTAAATCTTTTTAATATACGTTGACCATTTTTTAACACACAATGCTTTTTTATATATTACGAATATTTTCTTGAATACATGATAGCATTTTTCACGCATACTTTCATTTTACTCCATACACGTTTTTCTTAAAAACTACGTGAATAATATTTTAAATCCCTGAACACTTCAGTAATTACATGCAAAATTTTTAGAATACATGAACACTATTTTTAAATAAATGGAATTTATTTTAATACATGAATATTTTTTGGAAATTAAAAGGATATTTTTCCAAATAGGTCATGGATCATTTTTTAAAGGACAAGAACATTCAAACAATTTTTTT
>LR738715.1:11819662-11843818 GCA_902687465.1 Secale cereale | reverse complement strand
TTCCATATACTCCAGGCCGCCGTTAGAAAGATCTCCATAAACATGGGCTTTGCCCAGCGCTGTCGCCCGGAGTGCACGATTTGTAGGCGATCCCCTCCATACGTCCATTCCACTCCTTGTTGGAGATATGCCCTAGAGGCAATAATAAAAGCATTATTATTATATCTCCTTGTTCATGATAATTGTCGGTTATTCATGCTTGAATTGTATTGTACGGAAACAGCGATAGATGTGTGAATACATAGATCATAATGAGTCCCTGGTAGGCCTCTAGTAGCCAGCTCGTTGATCAACAGATGGTCACGGTTTCCTGACCATGGACATGAGATGTCGGTGATAACGGGATCACATCATTAGGAGAATGATGTGATGGACAAGACCCAAACTTGAGCATAACACGAGATCGTATAGTTCGTAATGCATAAGCTTTTCGGTGTCAAGTATTTATTCCTTAGACCATGAGGTTGTACAACTCCCGGATACCGTAGGGGTGCTTTGGGTGTGCCAACCGTCACAACGTAACTGGGTGGCTATAAAGGTACACATCGGGTATCTCCGAAAGTGTCTGTTGAGTTGGTACGAACCGAGACTGGGATGTTGTCACTCCGTATGACGGAGAGGTACCTCTGGGCCCACTCGGTAAGACATCATCATAATGAGCTCAATGTGACTAAGTAGTTAGTCACGGGATGATGCATTACGGATCGAGTAAAGAGACTTGCCATAACGAGATTGAACAAGGTATCGGGGATACCGACGATCGAATCTCGGGCAAGTACCGCACCGATGGACAAAGGGAATAACGTACGGGATTAAGTGAATCCTTGACACGGTGGTTCATCCGATGAAGATCATCGAGGAACACGTGGGAACCAACATGGGTATCCAGATCCCGCTGTTGGTTATTGACCGGAGAGTCGTCTCGGTCATGTCTACGTGTCTCCCGAACCCGTAGGGTCTACACACTTAAGGTTCGGTAACGCTAAGGTCGTAGAGATTAATGCACGTGGAAACCCGAAAGTTGTTCGGAGTCCCGGATGAGATCCCGGACGTCACGAGGAGTTCCGGAATGGTCCGGAGGTAAAGATTGATATATGGGAAGTCCAGTTTCGGCCAACGGGTGATCTCCGAGGGTCACCGGGAGCGTCCCGGGACCACCGGAGGGGCCCCGGGGGTCCACCGGGTGGGGCCACCCATCCCGGTGGGGCCCCTAGGCCGCGAGGGGATGTGTCCAGCCCTCTGGGCTGGCACACCACTAAGGGAGGCCCACCTCCCCTGCGCCTAGGGTTCAAACCCTAAAGGGGAGGGGGGCTCCACTTGCCTTGGGGGGCAAGGAACCCCTCTTGGCCGCCGCCCTCTTGCAGATTGGATCTGCAGGGGGTCCAGGCGCCCCCCTGGCCCCTATATATATGTGGGGGGGGGGAGAGGGCAGCCGCACCTCAGCCCTGGCGCCTCTCCCCCTCCCGTCACACCTCCCAACTCCTTCGCAGGGCGCCCGGCGTAGCCCTGCTGCAATTTCCACTGCATCCGTCATCACGCCGTCGTGCTGCCGGATCTCTGACGACTTCTCCTCCCCCCTTACTGGATCAAGAAGGAGGTGACGTTGCTGCACCGTACGTGTGTTGAACGCGGAGGTGCCGTCCGTTCGGCGCTAGATCATCGGTGACGAAGAACGTGAAGAGTACGACTACTTCATCCTTGCTTCGTTGAAAGCTTCCGCACGCAATCTTCATAACGGTATGTAGATGCACTCTCAATTGCTCGTTGCTAGATGTCTCCATAGTTGGATCTTGGTGAAGACGTAGATTTTTTTTGAATTATGCTACGTTACCCAACAGTGGTATCAGAGCCTAGGTTTTATGCGTAACATCTTGCACGAGTAGAACACAAAGCAGTTGTGGGCGTATGATCTTGTTCAACTTTCTTACCGTTACTAGTCAATCTTGATTCGGCGGTATTGTGGGATGAAGCGGCCCGGACCGACCTTACACGTACGCTTACGTGAGACTGGTTCCACCGACAGACATGCACTAAATGCATAAGGTGGCTGGCGGGTGTCTGTCTCTCCTACTTTAGTCGGATCGGATTCGATGAAAAGGGTCCTTATGAAGGGTAAATAGAAGTTGACAAATCACGTTGTGGTTTTGGCGTAGGTAAGAAACGTTCTTGCTAGAAATCCTATAGAAGCCACGTAAAACTTGCAACAACAATTAGAGGACGTCTAACTTGTTTTTGCAGCATGTGTTTTGTGACGTGGTATGGCCAAGAACGAAGATGTGATGAATGATATATGTGATGTATGAGATTGATCATGTTTTTGTAATAGGGAATCACGACTTGCATGTCGATGAACTTGACAACCGGCAGGAGCCATAGGAGTTGTCTTAATTATTGTATGACCTGCGTGTCACTGAATAACGCCATGTAATTACTTTACTTCATTGCTAAACGTTAGCTATAGTAGTAGAAGTAATAGTTGGCGTGAAGACTTCTTCAAGACACGATGATGGAGATCATGATGATGAAGATCATGGTGTCGAGCCGGTGACAAGATGATCATGGTGCCCCGAAGATGGAGATCCAAGGAGCAAGATGATATTGGCCATATCATGTCACTTTAATTGATTGCATGTGATGTTTATCATGTTTATGCATCTTGTTTACTTAGAACGACGGTAGTAAATAAGATGATCTCTCACTAAAATTTCAAGTATTGTGTTTCCCCTAACTGTGCACCGTTGCTAAAGCTCGTTGCTCCGAAGCACCACGTGATGATCGGGTGTGATAGGTTCTAACGTTCGCATACAACGGGTGTAAGACAGATTTACACACGCGATACACTTAGGGTTCACTTGACGAGCCTAGCATGTACAGACATGGCCTCGAAACACGGAAGACCGAAAGGTCGAACACGAGTCGTATAGAAGATACGATCAACATGAAGATGTTCACCGTTGATGACTAGTCCGTCTCACGTGATGATCGGACACGGACTACTCGATTCGGATCGTGTATCACTTAGATGACTAGAGAGATGTCATTCTGAGTGGGAGTTCATTATAATTTGATTAAGATGAACTTAATTATCATGAACTTAGTCTAAATTCTTTACAATATCTCTTGTAGATCAAATGGCCCACGCTCAGGTTTCCCTCAACTTCAACGCGTTCCTAGAGAAAACCAAGCTGAAAGACGATGGTAGCAACTATACGGATTGGGTCCGTAACCTGAGGATTATCCTCATAGCTGCCAAGAGATCATATGTCCTAGAAGCACCGCTAGGTGATGCACCAGCTCCCGATGCGGCCCAAGACGTTTTGAACGTCTGGCAGTCGCGTAGTGATGATTACTCCCTGGTTCAGTGCGGCATGCTTTACAGTTTAGAATCGAGGCTCCAAAAGCGTTTTGAGCACCATGGAGCATATGAGATGTTCGAAGAGCTGAAAATGGTTTTCCAAGCTCATGCCCGAGTCGAGAGATATGATGTCTCCGACGCATTCTACAGCTGTAAGATGGAGGAGAACAGTTCTGTCAGTGAGCACATCCTCAAGATTTCAGGATTGCACAACCGCTTGTCTCAGCTGGGAATGAATCTCCCAGATGAAGCGGTCGTTGACAGAATCCTCCAGTCGCTCCCACCAAGCTTCAAGAGCTTCGTGCTGAACTTCAATATGCAGGGGATGGAGAAGTCCATTCCCGAGGTGTATTCGATGCTGAAATCAGCGGAGGTAGACATCAAGAAAGAACATCAAGTGTTGATGGTCAATAAAACCACTAAGTTCAAGAAAGGCAAGGGTAAGAAGAACTTCAAGAAGGACGGCAAGGGAGTTGCCGCGCCTGGTAAGCCTGTTACCGGGAAGAAGCCAAAGTATGGACCCAAGCCTGAAACAGAGTGCTTTTATTGCAAGGGAACGGGTCACTGGAAGCGGAACTGCCCCAAATACTTAGCAGACAAGAAGGCCGGCAACGTCAAAGGTATATATGATATACATGTTATTGATGTGTACCTTACCAGCACTCGTAGTAGCTCCTGGGTATTCGATACCGGTGCAGTTGCTCACATTTGTAACTCAAAACAGGAGCTGCGGAATAAACGGAGACTGGCGAAGGATGAGGTGACGATGCGCGTCGGGAATGGTTCCAAGGTCGATGTGATCGCCGTCGGCACGCTACCTCTACATCTACCCTCGGGATTAGTTTTAAACCTCAATAATTGTTATTTAGTACCAGCTTTGAGCATGAACATTGTTTCTGGATCTCGTCTTATGCGAGATGGCTACTCTTTCAAATCAGAGAATAATGGTTGTTCTATTTATTTGAGAGATATGTTTTATGGTCATGCCCCGCTGGTCAATGGTTTATTTTTGATGAATCTCGAACGTAGTGATACACATATTCATAGTGTAGATGCCAAAAGATGTAAAGTTGATAATGATAGTCTCACATACTTGTGGCATTGCCGACTTGGTCATATTGGTGTCAAACGTATGAAGAAGCTCCATTCAGATGGACTTCTAGAGTCTCTTGATTATGAATCATTTGACACGTGCGAACCATGCCTCTTGGGCAAGATGACCAAGACTCCGTTCTCCGGAACAATGGAGCGAGCAACCAACTTACTGGAAATCATACATACCGATGTGTGCGGTCCAATGAGTGTTGAGGCTCGCGGAGGCTACCGTTATGTTCTCACCCTCACGGATGACTTGAGTAGATACGGGTATATCTATTTGATGAAACACAAGTCTGAGACCTTTGAAAAGTTCAAGGAATTTCAGAATGAGGTTGAGAATCAACGTGACAGAAAAATAAAATTCTTGCGATCGGATCGTGGGGGTGAATATTTAAGTCATGAATTTGGCACACACCTTAGAAGCTGTGGAATTGTTTCACAATTGACACCGCCCGGAACACCTCAACGTAACGATGTGTCCGAACGTCAAAATCGTACTCTGTTGGACATGGTGCGATCTATGATGTCCCTTACCGTTTTACCGCTATCTTTTTGGGGTTATGCTTTAGAGACTGCCACATTCACTTTAAATAGGGCTCCGTCAAAATCCGTTGAGACGACTCCGTATGAACTTTGGTTTGGCAAGAAACCGAAGCTGTCGTTTCTGAAAGTTTGGGGTTGCGATGCTTATGTCAAGAAACTTCAACCTGAAAAGCTCGAACCCAAATCGGAAAAATGCGTCTTCATAGGATACCCAAAGGAAACTATTGGGTATACCTTCTACCACAGATCCGAAGGCAAAGTCTTTGTTGCCAAGAATGGATACTTTCTGGAGAAAGAGTTTCTCTCGAAAGAAGTGAGTGGGAGGAAAGTAGAACTTGATGAGGTGACAGTCACCCCTCCTGGACCGGAAAGTAGCGCAACGAAGGAAACTGTTCCTGAGGTGCCTGCACCGACAAGGGAGGAAGTTGATGATAATGATCATGAAGAAACAGATCAAGTTACTACTGAACTTCGAAGGTCCACAAGGGCACGTTCCGCACCAGAGTGGTACGGCAACCCTGTCCTGGAAATCATGTTGTTAGACAATGGTGAACCTTCGAACTATGAAGAAGCGATGGCGGGCCCAGATTCCAATAAATGGCTTGGAGCCATGAAATCCGAGATAGAATCCATGTATGAAAACAAAGTATGGACTTTGGTGGACTTGCCTGATGATAGGCACGCCATAGAAAACAAATGGATATTTAAGAAGAAGACAGACGCGGATGGTAATGTGACCATCTATAAAGCTCGGCTTGTCGCTAAGGGTTATCGACAAGTTCAAGGGATTGACTACGATGAGACTTTCTCTCCCGTAGCGATGCTGAAGTCAGTCAGAATCATGTTAGCTATTGCCGCATTCTATGATTATGAGATATGGCAAATGGACGTCAAAACATCATTCCTTAATGGCTTCCTCAAGGAAGAGTTGTATATGATGCAACCGGAAGGTTTTGTCGATCCAGAGAACGCTAACAAGGTATGCAAGCTCCAGCGCTCGATTTACGGGCTGGTGCAAGCATCTCGGAGTTGGAATATTCGCTTTGATGAGGTGATCAAAGCGTTTGGCTTTATACAGACTTATGGAGAAGCCTGTATTTACAAGAAAGTGAGTGGGAGCTCTGTAGCATTTCTCATATTATATGTGGATGACATATTGCTGATGGGAAATGATATAGAATTCTTGGAAAATGTAAAGGCCTATTTGAATAAAAGTTTTTCAATGAAGGACCTTGGAGAAGCTGCTTACATATTAGGCATCAAAATCTATAGAGATAGATCAAGACGCCTCATTGGTCTTTCACAAAGTACATACCTTGACAAAATATTGAAGAAGTTCAATATGGATCAGTCAAAGAAAGGATTCTTGCCTATTTTGCAAGGTATGAGATTGAGTAAGACTCAGTCGCCGACCACGGCAGAAGATAGAGAAAAGATGAGTGTCATTCCCTATGCCTCGGCCATAGGTTCTATCATGTATGCCATGCTGTGTACCAGACCTGATGTGAACCTTGCCATAAGTTTGGTAGGGAGGTACCAAAGTGATCCCGGTACGGAACACTGGACAGCGGTCAAGAACATCCTGAAGTACCTGAAAAGGACTAAGGATATGTTTCTCGTTTATGGAGGTGACGAAGAGCTCGTCGTAAAGGGTTACGTCGATGCTAGCTTCGACACAGATCTGGATGACTCTAAGTCGCAAACCGGATACGTGTATATTTTGAATGGAGGGGCAGTCAGCTGGTGCAGTTGCAAGCAAAGCGTGGTGGCAGCATCTACATGTGAAGCGGAGTACATAGCTGCTTCTGAAGCAGCGCAGGAAGGAGTCTGGATGAAGGAGTTCATCACCGACCTAGGAGTCATTCCAAGCGCGTCAGGCCCGATGACTCTCTTCTGTGACAACACTGGTGCTATTGCTATTACCAAGGAGCCCAGGTTTCACAAGAAGACCAAGCACATCAAGCGCTGTTTCAACTCCATCCGGAATTATGTTCAGGATGGAGACATAGATATTTGTAAAGTTCATACGGATCTGAATGTAGCAGACCTGTTGACTAAACCTCTTTCACGAGCAAAACATGATCAACACCAGAACTCTATGGGTGTTCGATTCATCACAATGTAACTAGATTATTGACTCTAGTGCAAGTGGGAGACTGTTGGAGATATGCCCTAGAGGCAATAATAAAAGCATTATTATTATATCTCCTTGTTCATGATAATTGTCTGTTATTCATGCTTGAATTGTATTGTACGGAAACAACGATACATGTGTGAATACATAGATCATAATGAGTCCCTGGTAGGCCTCTAGTAGCCAGCTCGTTGATCAACAGATGGTCACGGTTTCCTGACCATGGACATGAGATGTCGGTGATAACAGGATCACATCATTAGGAGAATGATGTGATGGACAAGACCCAAACTTGAGCATAACACGAGATCGTATAGTTCGTAATGCATAAGCTTTTCGATGTCAAGTATTTATTCCTTAGACCATGAGGTTGTACAACTCCCGGATACTGTAGGGGTGCTTTGGGTGTGCCAACCGTCACAACGTAACTGGGTGGCTATAAAGGTACACATCGGGTATCTCCGAAAGTGTCTGTTGAGTTGGTACGAACCGAGACTGGGATGTTGTCACTCCGTATGACGGAGAGGTACCTCTGGGCCCACTCGGTAAGACATCATCATAATGAGCTCAATGTGACTAAGTAGTTAGTCACGGGATGATGGATTACGGATCGAGTAAAGAGACTTGCCATAACGAGATTGAACAAGGTATCGGGGATACCGACGATCGAATCTCGGGCAAGTACCGCACCGATGGACAAAGGGAATAACGTACGGGATTAAGTGAATCCTTGACACGGTGGTTCATCCGAGGAAGATCATCGAGGAACACGTGGGAACCAACATGGGTATCCAGATCCCGCTGTTGGTTATTGACGGGAGACTCGTCTCGGTCATGTCTACGTGTCTCCCGAACCCGTAGGGTCTACACACTTAAGGTTCGGTAACGCTAGGGTCGTAGAGATTAATGCACGTGGAAACCCGAAAGTTGTTCGGAGTCCCGGATGAGATCCCGGACGTCACGAGGAGTTCCGGAATGGTCCGGAGGTAAAGATTGATATATGGGAAGTCCAGTTTCGGCCAACGGGTGATCTCCGGGGGTCACCGGGAGCGTCCCGGGACCACCGGAGGGGCCCCGGGGGTCCACCGGGTGGGGCCACCCATCCCGGTGGGGCCCCTAGGCCGCGAGGGGATGTGTCCAGCCCTCTGGGCTGGCACACCACTAAGGGAGGCCCACCTCCCCTGCGCCTAGGGTTCAAACCCTAAAGGGGAGGGGGGCTCCACTTGCCTTGGGGGGCAAGGAACCCCCCTTGGCCGCCGCCCCCTTGCAGATTGGATCTGCAGGGGGTCCAGGCGCCCCCCTGGCCCCTATATATATGTGGGGGGGAGAGGGCAGCCGCACCTCAGCCCTGGCGCCTCTCCCCCTCCCGTCACACCTCCCAACTCCTTCGCAGGGCGCCCGGCGTAGCCCTGCTGCAATTTCCACTGCATCCGTCATCACGCCGTCGTGCTGCCGGATCTCTGACGACTTCTCCTCCCCCCTTGCTGGATCAAGAAGGAGGTGACGTTGCTGCACCGTACGTGTGTTGAGCGCGGAGGTGCCGTCCGTTCGGCGCTAGATCATCGGTGACGAAGAACGTGAAGAGTACGACTACTTCATCCTTGCTTCGTTGAAAGCTTCTGCACGCAATCTTCATAACGGTATGTAGATGCACTCTCAGTTGCTCATTGCTAGATGTCTCCATAGTTGGATCTTGGTGAAGACGTAGAAATTTTTTGAATTATGCTACGTTACCCAACACTCCTAACCTCCTCCAGCAAGCTCTACTGAAAGGGCAACGAAAGAAAAGGTGTTCAACAGTTTCCTCCACCCGCCCTAAGCACAGCACACATTCAACCCCATCCGAGATAGTGTAGTGCCTCCTTTTGAGCATGTTTTTAGTGTTCACACGGTCAGCCAGCAGCAGCCACGCGAACACCTTTATCTTCATCGTGCACTTGCTCTTCCAGATCCAGCCGAACGCTGCATCCACCACAACTTCTCTATAGTAGTTTCCGTAGTATTTCCGGGAGGAGTATTGCCCCCCCCCACAAGCATACCCACGAATTTGTGTGATCATCTTCGGGGTCGATTCCTCTCGTAAGGTCTTGTATCTCCAGCACCTCGTCGCGAGCCTGTTGGGAGAGGGGTAGATAAAACCCTTGCTGCATGTTTGTAATGGACAGGAAGTTTTTGACAGCCGCGTCTTCCATCGTGGTGAAGGAGAAAGCCCTCGGGTGCGAAGACTCAAGGGTTTCATCCAGCCATAGATCCTTCTAGAACATCGTCGACGAGCCATCCCCCACCACGACCTTGGTAACCCCTCTGTACTTGTCATTTAGTTTCATCACATCTCTCCACCAGAAGGATCCGCAGACCTCTGCTGCGTGCGGGACCTGATGTTCATAGTACGTGTCCCAGATCAAAGTGCACCAGGGGGTGTCTTTCTTGTTGTAAAAGCAATGAAAAAATTTGAGGAGCAATCCTTCATTTTGAACCTTGATGTCCAAAACTCCTAGTCCTCCATGTTTCTTAGGTCTACACACCAGATCCCAGGAGGCCAGAGGGTTGCATGTTTCCCCTTGCTCCGTCTTTTTGCGCTAGAGATATCTGCGACGAATCTTGTCCAAGTGCTCTATTAGTTTGAGCGGGAACTTAAGCGTGCAGATTGGGTAAATCAAGAGGGAGGTGATCAACGAGTTAAGCAGTGTCAGTTTACTCCCTTGATTCATCAAACACAGCGAGGAGAAAAGCCTGCGTTCCGCTTTCTCCACAATCGGCATGAGCTCGCTCACCGTGGGCTTGGTTGTCCCCATGGGCAGTCCCAGGTATGTGAATGGCATCGCCCCAACAAAGCATTGCCATATCTGTGCGAATTCTGCAACTAGAGATTCATCCATATTAAGTGGCACTAGTATAGACTTGCTAAAATTTATCTTGAGTCCAATCGAGTCCGCATAGTCAATTAGGATCTGTTTCATGGCGCGCGCCTGGGCCGGACTCGCCGGCATGACCAGGATGGTGTCGTCGGTGTATTGCACCACTGGGTAGTCCATCCCAGCACGTGATGGGATCGGCAACTCGACTAATCCACGCCGGTATGCGTCATTGATAGCTGACTGCAGCAGATCGGCCGCCAGTACAAATATGAGGGGGGGGGGAGCGGGTCTCCCTGCCGTACCCCACAGTTGCAATCGAACTGTCGGTCCGGGACCCCATTCAGAAGCACCAAGGATTTGCCTGAGCCGAAGATGTTGTTGATCCATCCAAATCGATCATCGAAGCCCATGTGTTTCATTATCGTGATCATAGCAGAGTGATTGATGGTGTCAAAAGCTTTTGCAAAGTCAAGCTTGAGCAAAACTATGGGTTTCCTGGAGCTTTGGCATTGATAGATGTACTCGAAGGCCCACGCTAGGCAATCTTGGATGGTACGGGTACGCAGAAAACCATATTGGTTTTTATGTATGATTTCGAGGACAATTTTCTCCAACCTGTTCGCAAGCACTATGGTGATGATCTTCAGACAGCAGTTCAGAAGAGTAATCGGGCGGAAGTCATTAGCCGATTCAGGCGAATTGGTTTTTGGAATTAGGGTAATGAACCCTACGTTGATGCTGGTGATGTCGAGATTGCCGTGGTAGAAATCTTCACACAGTTTATAGAAATCCTTTTTAACAATGTTCCAGCAGGTTTTGATGAAGTGACCGTTGAAACCATCTGGGCCGGGGGCACGGTCTGCTGGCATGGATTTAACCACTCCATCTATTTCAGCATTGGTGAAGGGGGCTGACAAGGCTTCAAGGCCATCCACCTTTTTGATGATCGAAGCTAGGTTAAATTTCATGGCTGGGGGAGAAGAATCACCAAGCGTCTCTTTGTAAGTATTGAACAGTACCGCCTCCTTCGATTTATGATTTATGACCACCGAGCCGTCCTGCAATTTTAAGGAGGAGATAAAGTTTTTTCTATAGCGTTCGGTGGCCAAGTGATACGTCCAAAACGTATCTATAATTTCTGCTTGCTCCATGCCTCTTTTGGGTGATATTGCTATGATATTCATACACTTCCATACACTTTTGATCATATTTGGAATAACCTATTAACTCAGTGCACCCCAGTGCCAGTTTCTGTTTTCGGCTGTTTTTCTATTTCAGGTTTTCACGTTACGAGAACTGCCAGGAAAAATCCAGAAAAAAAATATAAAAAATCAGCGTTCCGGAAGCTTCCATGCGGCCAAAGTAGGGCCGCAGGGGACCCACAGGGGCTCCAGGCGGCCTGCCCACGCGGCCCCCCTGGGCCGCGCCGGGGGGGCGCCTGGGCACCCCTGACCCCCTCTGATGCCCCCCTTTGGCATATATTTAAGGTCCGTCGAGGAAACCCTGATTCCAGACCCCTTTTCTCCAGACGCGATTCCGATCTCCGCCGCCATCACCATCAAGCTTCGGGGGACCAGAATTCCTGCGCCGGCACCCTGCCGGGACGGGGAAGTGCCCCCGGATTCATCTCCATCGACGTTGCTTCCTCCCTCCATGATGCGGGAGTAGTTCCTCCTCGGGGCTGAGGTTCTTACCAGTAGCTATGTGGTCAATTCTCTCTCCCATGATGTGATCTTCGTTGTGATCATAGGCTATGTTAATCTAGGGTGATCCCATGATGTTTCCCCTTCCTCTATGTATTGGATTGATGTACTCACTTGTCTTTATCTAGTATAATCCCCGAGACCAAGGTGACAGCGGTCTATTGGACATGGATTAGAACAATATTTTCATGAGTGATTTCCTCTCTTGTGTGTTGATTGAAGATTGAGAGTCTCTTGGTGCTTGTCTTTGACTATCCTTTAGATATGTTGTGGTGATTGTGGGACTATCTTTGGATGGCTGCGGTGACATTGGGAAATCCTTAGATAGAGAACTACGAACTTTGAGGTGTGCTTTTGTAGCCCTACATAATTCTCGTCCTCTCTTGACCACGAAGGAATGACCTCCGAGTGTGTCCCCTTTGCATGTTTTATGGGAAATATCATGTGATTCGATTATGTTAATGTTGTTGGGAGTTGCCACTAGTGAAAGTATGAAGCCTAGGCCTTGTTTCCACCATTGCAATACCATTTGTGCTCACGTTTACCACTTGTTTGCTTGCTGCACTTTTTATTACAGAATTATATTACTTTGTTTTGCCATCCATATCACTTGCCATTTAACATCTCTTCGCCGAACTAGTGCACCTATACATCTGACAAGTGTATTAGGTGTGTTGGGGACACAAGAGACTTCTTGTATCTTAGTTGCAGGGTTGCTTGAGAGAGACCATCTTCAACCTCTACTTCCCTGAGTTCGATAAACCTTAGGTCATCCACTTGAGGGAAATTGCCGCTGTCCTACAAACCTCTGCGCTTGGAGGCCCAACATAGTCTACAAGAGTAGAAGCGTGTGTAGACATCAAGCTATTTCTGGCGCCGTTGCCGGGGAGGTGAGCGCTTGAAGGTATATCTTTAGATCTTGCAATTAAATCTTTTTGTTTCTTGTTTTTATTTCACTAGTTATGTTTATGGAAAACCGTGCTATTGGATCGTTGCTTGCGGGAGGACGCCCCACACCTGTGGTGGTTGCTCCTCCTCCTACTGAAATTGTGCCCTATAAAATACCGGCTGGTATTATCGATTATGTTTTGGCTAATCGTTATGCAGGAGACAGACGTCCCGGTGAACACTTGCTATATCTGTCACAACTATGTTCATTATTTAAGCTTGCAGGTGTATCGAGGGAGTTTGTCATGAGGAAATTATTTGCCTTGTCACTGAAAGGAAAAGCATTAGAATGGTATAGGCTACTAGATGACTCTCATTTGCTGGATTGGGAAGAGATCCAGTCTCTCTTTTACTCCAAGTTTTATCCTCTTCATGAAGTCCATGAGAATAGGAATTATATTTATAATTTCTATCCTCATGACGGAGAGAGCATAGCTCAAGCTTGGGGGAGACTGAAAACGTTAATGCTAAAATGTCCTAACCATGGGCTCCCCAAAGATATGATTATTACTAATTTCTATGCGAGGCTTTCTCGACAGGATAAAGATTTGCTCGACGCTTCCTCTATGGGTTCTTTCACAAACAAAAAGATTGATGCTAAATGGGAACTCCTTGAAAGAATTCAACGCAACACTGAAGATTGGGAGATCGACAAAGGTAAAGAGTCAGGTATAATTTATGGGTATGATTGCATTAAGTCCTTTGTTGAAACTACAAGTTTTAATAAGTTTAGTGCTAAGTTTGGACTTGATTCTCAACTCCTTGTTGATTTCCTCAAATCTTTTGCTTCACATCTTAATATGCCTAAGGAGGATTGGATCAAGTATCATAAACCTTTTAAAGAGACTTGCAAAGGAAATGAAATTGTTCATGATGATTGTAACATGCATGATCCAATTCCTAAAAATGAAGTTTTATATAAGCATGTTAATTTTTGTGGAGTGGATAGACCTTGTGAAAGGCCTATGATTGAAGAAGAGAAGTATTGTAAGCAACATAAGCATGAAAGAACAATCACTTGTGTCAGAGATTTAAATGAAATTGCTAGAGAATTGTGTGACCTTTATCCTTTTACTTGTGAACTTTGACGTATAGAGGGTCACTTTAATTTTCAATGCATGAACTTTCAAAACATAACTGTTAACCGGTTGTGTGATAACATGATCACCTCTGATCTTTATGATGAGCTTATGTTATTTTTGATGTGTGAAGAGTTATCAGAAAAGACTTCTTGGCTGGATGATAATGCCATAGGAATAAAAAACACTTTGCAAAATTGCCATATCTATTGTGTTGTTAATTGCCATGAAAATGATTACATAAGTAAGATTAGAAAGGAGGGAACTTTACCAAAGTATAAAAATGTCTCTTATATTTCTGCTAATAAAAAAGGAGAGTATCTCCCAAGTTCCCCCTATTGTTTCTAATGATAAACCAGGATATGCGGAGAAGCTTCATCTCCAACCACTCCCTCCTAAGGTGAGGAAGAAAAAGAAGAGGAGCAAGAGAAGCAAGAAGGAAGAAGAATGGGTATCAACCTGGCCTGAGCATATTCCTCCCATCAACTTTTATCCTAACGGTTGTAAGTTTAAAGAAGAAGGTGAAGTTTATTGCCTTAATTATCATCTTGATGATACGTCCGTAGGTACTATTGAAGATGATTTTGATTATGATATGCATGTTACTTATTGTGATTGGGAAAATGATGATAATGCTGCTTATGATCTTGAAAATCTTTTTGGTACCAACTCTGAAAGTGAAGATATGGGAAGCTCTAAGCTTGGGGATGATAGGATTGCAAATCCGATCCCCACTAGTGATGTGATAATTGATAATTCTCTTGCTAGTAAGAATAAAGACAACATGTTTACAAATATAGTTGCTAGCAATGATAATGCTCTTCTCTACCATGATGATGTTATAACTCCAATCTATAGTGATTATAAAGGTACCTATGACATAAGGAGAAAATATCCTTATGAAACTTGTCATAATCATGAAGGGAATTACTCCCTTGTTGAACACCACCCTCCTAATATACAACTAATCTATAGTGTTCAAGTTGTTTATGATAGTCCTACTCCCACTATTACCAATGAGAAAAATTATGCTTATGTGGGGAGTGAGAGTACCTTTTTGCATGTGGATCATGGTAACAATGCTTTATGTGATGCTTATATTGTTGAGTTCATCCATGATGCCACTGAAATTTATAATGATAGAGGGAGGCTTGGTTCTAAATATCTTAATAATAAGAAGTTTCCTCTCTTTATGGTGAATATTTTGAAGTTATGCTTGTTTTGCCTTCCTATGCTAGTTGCTTCGTGCTTCAATGAATTATTCTATTGAAATATTCCTATGCATAGGAAGCATGTTAGGCTTAAATGTATTTGGCATTTGCTTCTTGATGCCATCTTTTGTTCTTCAGCTCTTATTCTTACGAGAGCATCATTAAAGTCCTATGCCTAGCTTAAAGGCATAAAAGAAAGCGCTTTTGGGAGGCAGCCCACATGAATAAATTTATATTTTGCTTTTGTTGTGTCTTGATGTTGTTTACTACAGTAGCATCATCATTGTATATTTGCTTTTCATATTTGTGCCAAGTATAGCCTCTGATTGCTAGAAAGTTCAAAAGTTGTGAGGTGCTGTCCAGGAAACAGATTCTGTCCTTGGATAGAAAAATTCGTATAAAATCACCAGATCATCTTTTTGGTCTGAATTTTTTCGACAGCGTTCTCTATATAATTGTCTTTCGTGCTTCAGTTCTGAATTTTTTGATTTGAGTTGCAAAAGTATCCCGAACAAATCAATTACTACCTGCTGTTCTGTTTTTCACAGATTCTGTCCTGTTTTGCCTTTCCTTCATTTTGCAAATCAAGAGCTTGCTTTTTCTTTGCAAAATCCTTTTGGCAATCTTGAGAAACAGTAGAACTTCAAGAATATCTTTATTTACAGCAAGGTGCAATTATTTTATTAAGGATACTAACCTCGCTAATCAGATTATGATGAGTTATGTATGAAGGGAGTTTTCAAGTGTGCGAGGGAAGATGATAAAAAGATTCAGGAGTGTCAAGCGCTCAAGCTTGGGGATGCCCCCGTGCACCCCCAAGAAATATTCAAGGAGACTCAAGCGTCTAAGCTTGGGGGTGCCCCCGTGCATCCCCTTCTCCATCAACATTATCAGTTCGTCTTTCGTTCCACTATATTTTTATCACTTCATGTGTTATGTGCTATGCTTGGAGCGTCTTGCTTTTAGTTTCATTTTTAGTTTTCTTTAGCTTTGCTTGTTTTTCATAACGAGTTGGAACTCAGCTTTTTTTGTGTGGGAGAGAAACACGCTCCATTTCAACCTAGAACACAACATAGAATTTTCATGTTTATCTTTGTTGTGTGTGTTCTTTGTCTTTTAATAGCTACTATCATGTCCAGCTCTTAGTATTCATGCTTATCTTTTCAAAGAGCTTTTGTTTAGTTGGTTGCTTGAACTCTCTTTAATTACCATGCTCACCTTATTAAGAGAGTTTGCTTCCGTTGCATTGGTTGATATGTCTATGATAAAGATGCTACGTGCATAATGGCGCTTAGTAGTTCATATTTTCTTGTGGTTAGTCTCAAATAGCTGGGGGATTCCCAATGTGTTATTGGAGTACCAACTTGATTTGTTTGCCTATGATGTGGTATGGTTTAGTAATATCTTCCTTCAAGAATTTATTTTGATTGACTTGGCGTATGCTCACGCATATTTAAGACTGTAAAGAAAGTCTGTCAAGCCTTGATGATCTTTTGTTTCTGAGTAGCGATATAACTACCATGCCTGATTCAATGTTGCTTTGTCGCTCTGCATGATTATGACCGTCATTGCTCTTTTAGTTGGTCGCTCGCAGTCTTTTGCTAACCTCCACCTGTACTAAGCGGACTGACTGCTTGTGCATCCACATTCTTTAAACCAGTTATGCCATATGAGTCCACCATACCTTCCTATACATGGTATTTACCTGCCATTCCTAACGAAGACTTTCATGTACCATCTCAAAATTATTCAAAAAAAAGCATTCCTGTTTTGTGCCTCTGTTTTAGCTCATGAGGAAGTAGTAGTTAATTCATGATCTTTTTAAGTTGGACAAGCTTCACCCCGGGATTGCATGTATAATGTGCAAACCCATAATACGAGAAGGAACTGGCATTGAGTGCGCCCGGCTCAAAAGATAATATAACAAACAAACCCTCCTTCACGCTTTGTTCATGAGAAATCAGAAAACTTTGGCAGTGATAAACAAAGGAGATTAAGAGGATGTGATCGTCCTCATTCGGGAGCCGTTCCTCGAAACTTGTCCATCTCAAGAAGTGATTGAGTTGTCTGCTAGCATTCCTAGACGAAACATGCATGATCTAAAAAAATATTATTACCTCTGTTTTAAAACCAAGAGCTCTGGTACATGTTTTGTCTTTGTTTCCGACTACGGGTTTTCAACCTTGCCAACAAAAGCCACGATTTGAGAGTCTCCACCTTCTTTTAAAAGCACCAACTACTGAGAGCATGATTGTCATTCTGAGTGTAATGTGCATTGTCCCAAAGTAGCATTGTCTTTTGCATGATTGTGATATCGTTTATTTTGAAATCATTGTATATAGTCATCACTTAAACCTTGGAGGTGCCCCTGCATTTATGTTTTGCTTCACTAAAGGGGGCAAGCTAGATATCACTTTATCATATTTGCATATCATGTTCATTGCAAATCTATTTGATGTTTCAGTATCATATTGTAAAACTTTCAGTTCTTTGTGATTTTCTCATGAGGCAACTTAGTTACTACAGATTCATTGTCTCAGTAAGCTTTTGTCATATGACTATGAATAAGTCCTTATATGGTTAATAGCATGTCACCACAGAAATTATTCTTGTTATCATTTACCTACTCGAGGACGAGCAGGAATTAAGCTTGGGGATGTTGATACGTCCAAAACGTATCTATAATTTCTGCTTGCTCCATGCCTCTTTTGGGTGATATTGCTATGATATTCATACACTTCCATACACTTTTGATCATATTTGGACTAACCTATTAACTCAGTGCACCCCAGTGCCAGTTTCTGTTTTCGGCTGTTTTTCTATTTCAGGTTTTCACGTTACGAGAACTGCCAGGAAAAATCCAGAAAATATATATAAAAAATCAGCATTCCAGAAGCTTCCATGCGGCCAAAGTAGGGCCGGAGGGGACCCACAGGGGCTCCAGGCGGCCTGCCCACGCGCCCCCCCCCTGGGCTGCGCCGGGGGTGCGCCTGGGCACCCCTGACCCCCTCTGATGCCCCCCTTTGGCATATATTTAAGGTCCGTCGAGGAAACCCTGATTCCAGACCCCTTTTCTCCAGACGCGATTCCGATCTCCGCCGCCATCGCCATCAAGCTTCGGGGGACCAGAATTCCTGCGCCGGCACCCTGCCGGGATGGGGAAGTGCCCCCGGATTCATCTCCATCGACGTTGCTTCCTCCCTCCATGATGCGGGAGTAGTTCCTCCTCGGGGCTGCGGTTCTTACCAGTAGCTATGTGGTCAATTCTCTCTCCCATGATGTGATCTTCGTTGTGATCATAGGCTATGTTAATCTAGGGTGATCCCATGATGTTTCCCCTTCCTCTATGTATTGGATTGATGTACTCACTTGTCTTTATCTAGTATAATCCCCGAGACCAAGGTGACAGCGGTCTATTGGACATGGATTAGAACAATATTTTCATGAGTGATTTCCTCTCTTGTGTGTTGATTGAAGATTGAGAGTCTCTTGGTGCTTGTCTTTGACTATCCTTTAGATATGTTGTGGTGATTGTGGGACTCTCTTTGGATGGCCGCGGTGACATTGGGAAATCCTTAGATAGAGAACTACGAACTTTGAGGTGTGCTTTTGTAGCCCTACATAATTCTCGTCCTCTCTTGACCACGAAGGAATGACCTCCGAGTGTGTCCCCTTTGCATGTTTTATGGGAAATATCATGTGATTCGATTATGTTAATGTTGTTGGGAGTTGCCACTAGTGAAAGTATGAAGCCTAGGCCTTGTTTCCACCATTGCAATACCATTTGTGCTCACGTTTACCACTTGTTTGCTTGCTGCACTTTTTATTACATAATTATATTACTTTGTTTTGCCATCCATATCACTTGCCATTTAACATCTCTTCGCCGAACTAGTGCACCTATACATCTGACAAGTGTATTAGGTGTGTTGGGGACACAAGAGACTTCTTGTATCTTAGTTGCAGGGTTGCTTGAGAGAGACCATCTTCAACCTCTACTTCCCTGAGTTCGATAAACCTTAGGTCATCCACTTGAGGGAAATTGCCGCTGTCCTACAAACCTCTGCGCTTGGAGGCCCAACATAGTCTACAAGAGTAGAAGCGTGTGTAGACATCACCAAGGCATGAAATAGCTTCGTATTTTCTTCACCAAACTTGATATATCTGATCGTACATCGCTCCCTCCAGTACTGATTTTGGTAGCGTAGGAGTTTGAGTAGATGGGCTTTGACAATAAGCCTGAAGTTTTTTTCTGGCACCGTGAGAGGTCGCTGGTCCTCCAGCCCATCTAGTTCCTCGAGGGCCCAATTACAGTTTTGAATGAGGATCGAGAGGCAGGAAATCCCTTTGCTCCAATTTTTGAGATCATATCTCAACCTTTTCATCTTTTTACACACGAGGGTAGAGATGTTTTTGGCATAGCAATGCTTGTCCCAAGATGCATGTACCATTTCAAGAAAACCCGGGTGGTTAGTCCAATAATTTTCAAAACGGAATATCTTACTCTTGGGTATTGTAGTCTTAATGCTAACCACACACGGGGTGTGGTCAGACACAGGTTTACCGAGCGGAGTAGCAACTGTATTCGGGTATGTTTGGGTCCAATGACACGATGAAACGAACCAATCCAGCTGCTCAAGTAGGGGATCATCTTGCATGTTGCTCCATGTGTAGGACCGCCCTTTTAGTGGGATTTCAATCAGGGCTTGAGCACGTATAATATCATTGAAAATAAATATATCATTGGCATTCCCCCCCGGCTTGTTTCTGTTGCTGGATGATCGTATATAGTTGTAGTCTCCTACAAGGAGCCAGTCTGCTGTGTCCGGTATTACCATCTCATACAACCAATTAGTAAACAAGATTCGATCATCCCCTCTGCAAGGTCCATAGATGTTAAACAGCGTCCAGACATGGCCAGCTGCCTTTGAAGTGAAGTTGACGCCTAACGCGAAGAAATCCGAAAAAACCAAATGACCATCAAAAACTGAACTATTCCAGATAGTAAGCAAGCCTCCATAGGCACCACGTGAAGGAATAAAAGCAAATTTGTCGAGACGACGCGGACAAAAGGTCTTAACGAAAGCATGATCAAAAGAGCTACGCTTAGTCTCCTGTAGACAAACGATATTACAACCAGAAGCTGCGATCGCATTCTTAACTGCTAGAGTTTTATCGTCCGAGTTTATTCCACAGATATTCCACACCAGTACATTCCAATGCACATGGCGGGACATGCGAGCTAGGTGGTGGAGGTAGTGGCAGTGGGTTGCTCATCCTCCTGTGGCGCCATGAGTTTGGCCGGAGAGAGCTCTTCTGCTGGAATGCCGCAATGCACCGTGTCGATCGTCTGAAGCAGCGAGATGGGTGTTGGGGGTGGAACAGTAACAGACACAGAGTTCAGTGAGGTCGTTCTAATCCTGGGAGGAGCGGCTGGGGCCTGACGGGGCTTGACCTTGCTTTTGTACGGACGAACTTCAGCCATGGAGGGGGCTCGGAACCCGTCGTATCTGTTATTCCTGGTACTGCGCCTGAGTGGTGCAGACTCACCTGCGTACTTCTTCTTCTTTTCAGTGCGCTCCAGAATCAGAGATTCCTCGATAGGATCAGTGGGCATGTCATCAGAGCCCTGAAACTTGTCATGTGGTGTCGCACGTGTGTCCACTCCAGACGGAAACATCTGGCTGATTAGTGGGGCAAAAGCTTCCTCCCAACTGCATTTATCCAGCCTGACCATCTGAAACTCTGTCTTGTTGGCAATTGGGGTATACCAAGTCTTGATAGCATGTGTAAGAAACAAGTATTGAGGCGATTGACAGAAAAGAACTGCCTTCTCCGGGTTGCCAGCTGCCGGGAGGAGCATGGGAGGCATGGGCTTGTATATATGCTTCCTGGAGAAGGAGATCAGTTGGGAAAAAGGCAGTACACGGAGATTTGCATCTTCCGCTTCTCCTCTGACAAACGTTAGACTGTTGCGGTGTGCTCCCAGGACAATATCTTTAGCTGCAAGTTCCACCTGAGCGACATGCGCATTCCAAGCATCGAGCCCATCATCGTGTACATTGTCTTCAGGCGTCACGCCATCCATCATGGATGGGCTAGTATATTGGGTAATCTGACGCCAGCTCTCACCTTGATATTGAGGTGGGATTTCCGGCCAGGGCTGCCAGCCATTGGCCATGTGCTGCTGTGTAGGTGGTTGAAGATCGTGCCCCCAAGCATCATTCACCTGTTGCTGCTGTTCCTCCTAAAAATATTCTAACTATATATATTACAAAAAACACTCAGAAAAAAACATTTGAAAATTATTGAACATGTATTTAAAAATATTCCTGAAGCATTCAGAAATATGTTCAACGTGTGTACAAAAATTGTTGATCATGTATTAAAAATGAATTTCTTTACCATGTATGTAAAAATGCTAATCATGCATTTTGAATAAAATTTTCAATAAGTATTTGAAAGATGATAATAAAAAATTTGGAAAATGTTATATGTGTGTGGCTCCGGGTACATGGGCAACAGCCGCAACTCGGGCTCCTGCGGCGGTCTCCACCTCTGCGTCAAGTTCAGTGAAAAGCGTGCCGGTTGCCGCCCGTTCCAATCAAATCAACTGTCGGTATGCCTCGACATAGGCCGCAGCCTGGATGTACTCCAGGATCGCCTGCTGCTGCTCCATCTCTGCTGCTCGGACGCGCAAACTCCGCGATGGCGTCCTCCATGTCGAAGCCCACAGTCGGCGCCAGCTCCTCCTGCAGCTCCTCCGTGTCGTCCTCCTCCGGAGCCCCCGCGTACTCCTCTGGATGCACCACTTCCATAGGAATCGGCTGATGCCCCTGTTCCTCCTCCAGCTCCCGCGAGTCTGAAGACAGGCCAGCTATGATGCAGACGACGCGCCTCGGCCGGATCTCCTCATGAATCTGGAACCGGTGCTCCGACATTAGCATAGCGTAAGTCTTATTTTGATGGGCCATTGCGAACCTATACAACGAGGGAAGAGTGGGGCAGAGAGGGAGAGACGTGGATGGGGTCCGACTGGTGGCACAGAGAGGAATCAAGTGCATGTGGCTAGGGCTTGGGGACGCCTCTATGCATATTATCTATATTTTTGCAGTAGCATTGCGTGGATTTACCAGCACTACTGCTAAACTTGCATAGCATCAGTGTAGGTTCACCAGCGCTACTTCTAAACTTGCATAGCAGTAGCGTTGTTACCGACACATGCTACTGCTAAACCAACTCCTCTATTTTTTCTACGCATTAGCGTTGTATTTGTACAGATTTTATACAGTTGTCTCATCATATTATTTTATGATCATGATGAGTTACTATATCAGTGGGTGAAAGAGACATGGATTAGATTCAAGTGGAGACATGTAATGCCCAGGATGGAGTTATACCTCCTACGTGTCGAGGCACGACTTAAAGGCATAAGTCCATCCTAGAATGATCTCAAGTTTGGTAATCTTTGCACAACTCATGTAAAAGAGGGGATAGTAAACTGAAAATAGTTGGCTTACAATCGCCACGTCACAGAATTACAGTACAAGTCTCAAACATCATACATTAAGAGCACTACAACCCTCTAAGGGCAAAAGCCAAATGTCAAGTACCAAACTCAGATAAAACAATCACAGGCGGATCGAATCCTAGTAAGAGACTCCACTACTGATCGTCCGGGTAGCGCACGTAGTACCGACTACGCTCTTCGTCGTACTCCCAATCCAGCTCGGTGCCATCACCTGGATAGCACACAGCTAGACCTGCATCTGGTGTGTGAAGTAACTGTGAGCCACAGAGGACTCAGCAATCCCGTTCCCGGGTAACAGAACTATTTAAGCCTTTAGGTGAGGGAAGGCTGAAGAAAGAACAAGTCTGCAGCAGCAACTAGCATCTAACTTACGCAAGTGAGAGCGAGAAGAGAAGGCATCGGCGAGAAGTGATCACGAAGTGATCCTAGCTACAAGCTCACAAACACAACCCCTCCGTGTTCAACTCCCGAATCCCTATTCGGAAATTGACAGTCACGGAACACACGCTGGTAGTGTATTAGTAACATTGTGTCAAGTTATCTACAACCGGAATTAACAAGCTCCCATCTGCCACATAACCGCGGGCACGGCTTTCGAAAGTTCAAACCCTGCAGGGGCGTTCCAACTTGACCCATTACAAGCCCACGATCCGCGGAGTCGCAACTCCAAAGTGGGAAGACCCGAGTATCCTCGGAATCCCGTGCTCAAGATATACCGAGCTAAGGTAAGGCTAATCCAGCAAATCCTCCCGGCGTGCCGACACCCTGATAGTAGCCGCGCGTATCTCGTCTCAGGCCACGACCGGATGGGACAAGCTACGGGTTTTTACCAGACCTTGAGTTTCCTCGAGGTGGCCCCGCAGGTTGCCCGTTTCGGACCAACACTCATGTGGAGCACTGGCCCGGGGTTGTTGATTAAGAAAGAGGGTTAATTACTCCCTATGCATGTTTAGTTTGTTATTAGGCAAATAGTACCAATGTTGGGACTTGCTGGAAAAGACTTAGCACTTAGCGGTTTATCGAGGGGGTCCCATACACCCCAACCGTGTTAGGAACGCATAATCAAGGAACATAATACCGGCTTATACGGATCCTAACGGCATGAGTGGAACAAAACACCAAGCAAAAGGCTTAGCCTTCCACCCTTGCCAATATATAGATGATTTCATTTTTAAGCATTTATATAGTGTGATATAACCCAACCAAACTTCAACATGAAGCAAGCATCTTCACTTCACCTGCAACTATCAACGCTATAAGAAGGGCTGAGCGAAGCGTACTTAGCCAAGCAACGGTTTGCATAGGTAGGGTGGTTAAACATGGCAATTGGTTACAAGTAGGAGGCTGACAAGAAGAACATGGGCAACGAGGCAAAACTATAGATCGAGACTACTAGCAATAGGCAAGGATAGTAATGTTATCGGGGTTCGGTCATCTTGCCTGAAGAGAAGCCGTTCGGATCGTAAGAAGGGTCCTCGTGCTCAACCTCGTTGGAAACCTCGTGCTCAACCTCGTACTCGTTCTCAGCTTCCGGCTCTAAACAAAACAATCACACCAAGCACCAATCAACAAGATGCAATGCGCACTCGAAAAACATGAATGCATGATGGATGCACTAAAGATGCACATGGAGCACGGAAAACACCACTCAAGCAAAACACCTCAAAACAAGATAACAACCTGATATTATTAAACT
>LR738715.1:11788202-11818912 GCA_902687465.1 Secale cereale | reverse complement strand
CATCAAAAAGAGCATGTTTAAGTCACCTCGAAGCTAAACATGGCAAAGGGTAAGCACCTCATCAAAATACATATGACGGTGATCCAGAAACACACAAGCATGCATCATAAAGGTGAACACAACGATTACAACGAGCTCAACAAGATGGCATATCATAACAAGTGAAAACACAACATGTGAACATGGCACTTTGCAACGATGATAACAAGGCAACAATAAATCTACCATGCAACCTATCACAAGCATCACGTAGTTCGTGGCAAGACGAACACGTGGACATGTCATTTGCATCGTTTGGACAAACGAGCTAAAAGACATCACATGTCAAAGGTGGCATGAAAATAACACATAACAGCAGTTTTTAACATGATGCACTCTTGCAACAGCAAAACAAGTGTCAAGATGACATCTAACAAGCATGACTACAACAGGTAAAACGTAGAGGACATCTCCACGAACATCTGGACATGCTACACGCGCAAAACGGAGCAACAGGCACAAAGTTAGAGCAGTTCAAAGTTAGCATTTCAGAAAAACAGATCTGGGGACTTAGAGTGGGGAAACAACCTCGATGAACAGTACGGGCCGGCGGGGCTACAGATCCGGCCCAGAGGGAGAGGCGGCGGCCCGATCCGGCGCGGGGCGGCCCGGCTGCGCGGAGGGGAGGGCCCGGCGGAGCAGTGGAGGCGGCGGCCCGCTGGCGCCTGCGGTGCGGAGCGCCCGGTGGCGCGCTGGGCCTGGGGAGGCGGCCCACCGGAGGGAGGCGCGAGGCGAGCCCGCGGGGATCCGCGGCCTGGCGGCGCGAGCGCCCGGCGGCTCGGAGGCGCCCAGCTGGCGGGAGGGAGTGGTGGCGCACGGGCCCGAGGCGGCGATGAGGCCCAAAAGGAGGAGAAGGCGAGACGCTGAGGGAGTGGTGGGCCGTGCGGCTGTACGGGCCTGCGGCGGCGTCGAAGTGGTCCAGGCACTGGATCGGGCGGCCTGGACCGATCGGAAGGAGCGGGAAGGCGCTGGCGTGCGTTGACCCAGGCGCGCCGCTCGGGGTCGGATCGAGGTTCGATCTGGTCGAGGCTCCTTTGACCCCCAGGAGCGACGGCGGAGGGAGTTCCTCGGGATCCGGCCAGATCTGCGGGAGGAAAACTTTGGGGAACTGGGGAAAAAGAAAAAAAAAAGGAAGGGGATCTAGAGGAGGAAGAAGAAGGGGATAGGGATGCCCAAATAGACCTAGGGGGTCTATATGTAGCAGTTTTTAGGGTTAGGAGGAGATTTAGGGGCGTTAGGAGCCCTCCGATCGCGATCCGACGGATCCGATCGCGGGGGTAGAATAAAAGGGCCTAGACGGAGATAAAAGAAAGCAGCAGGGGTGTTTTCGGGACACGAAGTGAAGGCACATCGGACCCACACGGACAACGGAGGGAAAAGTCAACGGAGTCCAAACGAGACGAGATTTGAGAGGCGGGTTGCACACAACAAAACAACAACACACAACACAACCTCGCGGCACACCGGTAACGTAAAACGCCCGAACAACAAAGTAGGCCTACGGGACGTCACGGACACGTGAGGGAGCTCCGGAACGCGAAACGGACAACGGGAAGAAACACACGGAACCGGATGCAACCCACAACACAAATGCAATGCAATGCACATGTCTACATGATATGAATGAATGCCACACACTCACACAACAAAATGACGAAAGCCCGAAAGACAAAGAACCCGGAATGGAAATAGATGAAGCCGGAGATTTATTATATACCCAAAAGGGAAAGTATTACATCCGGAGCATTACAAACTCTCCTCTACTACAAAAAGATCTCGTCCCGAGATCTAGGACTGGAAAAAGGAAGGGTACTCGGAACGAAGATGATCTTCTCGTTCCCAGGTAGCTTCTCGGTCTGTGTGATGTGACCACTTGACTTTCAGAAACTTGATGGACTTGTTGCGAGTCTTGCGTTCGGTTTCTTCGAGAATTGCAACTGGATGCTCTCGGTAGGAAAGGTCTTGTTGAAGATCAATCTCCTCAAACGGAATCATGCGCTCAGGTGCCTTGAAGCATTTGCGAAGTTGAGACACATGGAAGACATCATGAACATTTGCAAAGTTGGAAGGGAGCTCGAGCTGATAGGCTAGATCGCCTCTTTTGCCAAGAATCTTGAAAGGCCCGACGTATCTAGGAGCAAGTTTTCCTTTGATACCGAATCTTTGGGTTCCTTTCATCGGAGAAACTCGGAGATAGACATGATCACCGATGTCGAAAGCCAAATCACGATGCTTTCCGTCATAGTAGCTCTTCTGACGCGACTGAGCGGCCTTGAGATTCTCACATATGACTTTGCACATTTCTTCGGCTTCTGAGATCAAATCATTGCCAAGAAGTTGGCGTTCGCCTGTTTCAGACCAGTTGAGAGGGGTACGGCACTTTATGCCATAGAGAATTTCAAACGGTGCTTTGCCTGCACTTGCTTGAAAGCTGTTGTTGTAAGAGAACTCGGCAAATGGAAGACAGTCCTCCCATTTCATGTCGAAGGAGATGACACAGGCTCTTAGCATATCTTCAAGGATCTGATTCACACGCTCGACTTGACCACTAGTCTGAGGGTGAAAAGCAGTGCTGAACCTGATCTTCGTGCCCATGGCGGACTGAAAGGAGTCCCAGAACCTTGATGTGAACAAGCTGCCACGGTCTGAGGATATCACTTGAGGAATGCCATGTAGGGACACAATTCTGGAAGTATACAGCTCTGCAAGTTGAGCTGCATTGATTGATTCTTTGACTGGAAGAAAGTGAGCGACTTTGGTAAGCTTGTCAATCACCACAAAGATAGCATCATTGCCTCGCTTGGATTTAGGAAAACCAGTGACGAAGTCCATTTCAATGTGGTCGAACTTCCACTCGGGAATAGGAAGAGGTTGGAGAAGACCGGCTGGACGTTGATGTTCTGCTTTCACTCTTCTGCATACATCACATTCATTCACGAATTGGGCAATCTCCCTTTTCATGCGTGTCCACCAGTAAGATTGCTTGAGGTCTTGATACATCTTGGAACTGCCAGGATGAATGGAAAGGAGAGAGTCATGAGCTTCTTCCATTATGAGCTTCCTGAGATCACCTTTGGGAACAACGAGTCTGTCCTCGAAGAACAAGGTATCTCTCTCATCAACACGGAAGCACTTGTATTTTGGAGTGCCCTTAGCAATCCCATGTTTCACCTTCTTCACCATGGTATCACTGAGCTGGGCCTCATGGACTTGATCTTCCAAGGTAGGAGCAATTTGGAGATTTGCAAGAAAACCCTGCGGAACAACTTGGAGGTTGAGTTTCCTGAAAGCTTCACAAAGCTCAGGCTGATATGGCTTGATAAGAAGGCTGTTGCAATATGCCTTTCTGCTCAAAGCATCTGCAATCACATTCGCCTTGCCTGGAGTGTACTCAATGCTGGGGTTGTACTCTTGGATCATCTCGACCCAACGAGTCTGGCGGAGGTTCAGATGCGGCTGTGTGAAGATGTACTTCAAGCTCTTGTGATCAGTGAAGATGTCGACCTTTCTGCCCAACAACAGATGTCTCCACGTAATCAGAGCATGTACCACAGCTGCTAGCTCGAGATCATGTGTGGGATAGTTCTTCTCAGCTGGCTTGAGCTGACGAGAAGTGTATGCCACAATTCTCTTATCTTGCATAAGCACACCACCAAGACCTTGAAGAGAAGCATCACAGAACACTTCATAGGGCTTGGATTCATCTGGCGGAATCAGAACTGGAGCAGAGACAAGCTTCTCTTTGAGGGTTTTGAATGCCACTTCACAATCGGGAGACCAAAAGTATTTGACATTCTTCTGAAGCAGGTTGGAAAGAGGCTTGGCAATCTTGGAGAAGTTCTCCACAAACCTTCTGCAATAGCTGGCAAGACCCAGAAAACTGCGGAGCTGCTTGACGTTCTGAGGAGCTTCCCAGTTGACAATTGCTTCAACTTTCTCGGGATTAACCGCAATACCGTCAGCTGAGATAATGTGGCCCAGGTACAAAACCTTATCGAGCCAGAACTCGCACTTGGAGAATTTGGCATAGAATTTATGCTCTCGGAGTCGATCAAGAACCAGACGCAAGTGCTTTTCGTGATCTTCTTCATTCTTGGAAAACACCAGAATATCATCCAGATACACAAGCACGAATTCGCCAGTATAGGGGTTGAAGATGTAATGCATCATCCTTGAAAAGGTAGGAGGAGCATTGGCGAGACCGAAGGACATGACGGTATACTCGTATGAACCGTAGCTCGTTCTGAAGGCCGTCTTGGGAATGTCTTCCTCTCGAATGCGAATTTGATGATAGCCCATTTGGAGGTCAAGCTTAGAGAACACTTTAGCTCCTTTGAGCTGCTCAAAGAGTTCGTTGATATTGGGGAGCGGATACTTGTTCTTAATCGTCTTCTTGTTCAATGGCCGGTAGTCAACACAGAGACGCTCCGTGCCATCTTTCTTCTTGACAAATAAGACACCACAGCCCCACGGAGATGTACTCGGTCTGATGAGACCCATACGCTCCTGTTCATCCAACTGTTTCTTCAATTCCTTCAATTCATCTGAAGAGAGCTTGTATGGACGCCGGCAAACAGGTTCGGTGCCCGGCTCGAGTTCAATGACAAACTCCACCTGACGGTGTGGAGGCATGCCTGGAAGTTCTTCTGGAAAGACGTCTTGATATTCGTTCACCACTGGAATTTGCTCTATGGCATTAATTTCACCCTTATCATTAAGAGAGAAAAGCCGAATAGTATTATCCCTGGAGGCGAAGATAATCACATCTTCATCAGAATGAGTCAACTTGACTTCCTTTTGAGCACAATCAATGTGAGCATCGTGCTGAGAAAGCCAATCCATTCCGAGAATGAGGTCGATGTCAGAATGACCAAGAATCACCGGTTTAGCCAGAAAACGATAATCTCCCATGCGAATAGAAACATCCGGAGCATAAACACTAGAAGTCATAATCTTGCCCGGAGAAACAACTTGTAACTTCTGAGGCAGACTTTGGATGTCAATATTATGCTTGGATGCAAAAGGTTGAGACATGAAAGAGCATGATGCACCCGAATCAAATAACACTTTAGCAGGTATAGAGTTCACTGGAAGGTTACCCAGAATGACATCAGAAGAAGCCTCTGCTTGTGCTGCATTCATCAGATTGACCCTGGCAGCCTTTGGATCATGCTTGACCATAGCGGTACCGACAGGAGGAGGAGGAGGAAGACGCTTCGGATTCGGACATCTGTTGGCATAGTGACCTTTCTGAGTACATTTGTTGCAAGTCACTTCTGAGAGAGGACGGAACTGAGAGCCACTGGACTTGGAGCCTTGAGACTGAAACTGCTTCTTCGACTGGTTGCTTGGGTTGGGTGGGTGGGAGAAACCACGACCACTAGAGTTCTTGTTGTTGGAGTTGTTGAAGTTGCTGGAGTTGTTGTATGGAGCTCGAATCATTGGAGGAGGAGGAAGCCAGAATTTCTGTTGTTTCGCAGCCAACTGAGACGATGAGGTAGAGTGAACAGCATCTCGAATTCTCTTCTTAGAAGCCTCCATCTTGAGCTGAGCTGCTTCTTGTTTCAAAGCCATATTATAGAACTTATCGAATTCGTCTGGCTCGAACAGAGTGAGAGCAAGCTGAAGTTCATCTTTGAGACCTCCACGGAACTGATAGATTTTGCTCTTTGCATCAGGAATGTCTTGCTTTGCATAGCGAGCGAGGTTTTGGAACTTGACATTATACTGATAGACTGTCATGGAACCCTGCTTGAGGTTGCGGAATTGCTCACGCATACCCTCGATGACACTTGTAGGAATGTGATGCGAGCGGAAATCCTTGCAGAAATTCTCCCATGAGATCACTTGACCCGGCCTTGAGTCTTTGTACTGCTGCCACCAGTCAGCTGCTTGATCTTTCAGTTGGAAGGCTGCAAACTTCACATAGTCATCTTCTTTCACGTTACTGCACTCAAAATGCTTCTTTATGTCGGTCAACCAATCCTCAGCATCAAGAGGGTCGACACAGTAACTGAAAGCTTTAGGATTGTTAGCCAGGAACTGGTTGAGAGTAGCATGGTGCTGCTGGAAGAAGTTGCCTTGGTTCATTGGAACACCCTGATTAGCTTGATTAGCTTGCATAGCTTGCATTTGCTGCATCATCTGCATCATCAACTGAGTGTTCTGAGCTGTAGTCTGCATAATTGCTCTCCAAGCCTCAGGCGGAGGAGGAGGGGAAGGAGGACGTTCTGGAACCTCTTCACCCTCTGGGTTAGCATTCGGAACCCTCTTCGGAGCCATCCTGTAAGAGATGACCACGAATCAGCAATTGATTGACAAAAGGAATAAGCTGAATCAATGGAATGAATTGCAACAAGTCTTCACAATAATCATTCGAACAATAAGAACGAATGAAATCATCCGAACAAGAGGAACGAATGATATTCTCAGTACATTGATAACATCAGTCTTCACGAGAAACCACATAGGGATCAAAAGGATAAAATAAGAAAAACAACAAGGTACGGAAAGGAACAAACACAAGAGAGGAGTTTCGTTCTAACATCTTTGTGCTGAAGCATATGAACGCGTTACGAAAAGGTTTTGCAATCCCCGGATCAGCATAGCCAAGGACCCTTTAAGATGCAACTCCTGATAGTAACATCGGTCATATAACTCCTTCACTCAATGTCGAACCCCGAACTCACTAACCTGCATTCGTTGGAAGAATGCCTACGATCTACTGGATAAAACCCACCTATAGTTTTCCGAAAGATTCCTGTTATGCAATCAGGTGTTGGGGATACACGGGAAGCACCGCGCAATCAACTCTAACCTACATCCAGGTGTATCCATCCTTCAACACATAACCAGTCTTTCTCGGAAACTGTGTACCTCGGACCTTCGAAAAGCATCCACTATAACAAGCTATGGCAATACTCCCGAACTACCTCCCCAGTACTGGGTGATGTCGGGGTTATCTTGCCACTGGCCGTATAGGGGAGATTTTCGATGTCGGCCGTCTTAAGTATTTAGTACTGCCGCGATATGCTTGTTACAATGATACCCCGAAGCTCAACTCCTCGGTAACAGGAGGCATCAGGAACAATATCCTTGTCACAAGAACATCGAAACAATCCCAGAAAACTCGCGGGATTCCTAAAAAAAAAATTTGTGCAAATTTTGAAGATAGGAGAGACAAGAGTAGACGTCAGGAGTCCTCACCAGAGAGAAAGGGGATAAGAAGCAAAGAAATCCTACTCTCCGATATAATATAGGACTCAAAAAGTTTTCAGTGTGTGCCTAGACTCAACCGTCAACGGTTCGATCAAACAGTGGGGGCTCCTAGGTCGGAGAAGGCTCTGAATACCAACTTGTAATGCCCAGGATGGAGTTATACCTCCTACGTGTCGAGGCACGACTTAAAGGCATAAGTCCATCCTAGAATGATCTCAAGTTTGGTAATCTTTGCACAACTCATGTAAAAGAGGGGATAGTAAACTGAAAATAGTTGGCTTACAATCGCCACGTCACAGAATTACAGTACAAGTCTCAAACATCATACATTAAGAGCACTACAACCCTCTAAGGGCAAAAGCCAAATGTCAAGTACCAAACTCAGATAAAACAACCACAGGCGGATCGAATCCTAGTAAGAGACTCCACTACTGATCGTCCGGGTAGCGCACGTAGTACCGACTACGCTCTTCGTCGTACTCCCAATCCAGCTCGGTGCCATCACCTGGATAGCTCACAGCTGGACCTGCATCTGGTGTGTGAAGTAACTGTGAGCCACAGAGGACTCAGCAATCCCGTTCCCGGGTAACAGAACTATTTAAGCCTTTAGGTGAGGGAAGGCTGAAGAAAGAACAAGTCTGCAGCAGCAACTAGCATCTAACTTACGCAAGTGAGAGCGAGAAGAGAAGGCATCGGCGAGAAGTGATCACGAAGTGATCCTAGCTACAAGCTCACAAACATAACCCCTCCGTGTTCAACTCCCGAATCCCTATTCGGAAATTGACAGTCACGGAACACACGCTGGTAGTGTATTAGTAACATTGTGTCAAGTTATCTACAACCGGAATTAACAAGCTCCCATCTGCCACATAACCGCGGGCACGGCTTTCGAAAGTTCAAACCCTGCAGGGGTGTTCCAACTTGACCCATTACAAGCCCACGATCCGCGGAGTCGCAACTCCAAAGTGGGAAGACCCGAGTATCCTCGGAATCCCGTGCTCAAGATATACCGAGCTAAGGTAAGGCTAATCCAGCAAATCCTCCCGGCGTGCCGACACCCTGATAGTAGCCGCGCGTATCTTGTCTCAGGCCACGACCGGATGGGACAAGCTATGGGTTTTTACCAGACCTTGAGTTTCCTCGAGGTGGCCCCGCAGGTTGCCCGTTTCGGACCAACACTCATGTGGAGCACTGGCCCGGGGTTGTTGATTAAGAAAGAGGGTTAATTACTCCCTATGCATGTTTAGTTTGTTATTAGGCAAATAGTACCAATGTTGGGACTTGCTGGAAAAGACTTAGCACTTAGCGGTTTATCGAGGGGGTCCCATACACCCCAACCGTGTTAGGAACGCATAATCAAGGAACATAATACCGGCTTATACGGATCCTAACGGCATGAGTGGAACAAAACACCAAGCAAAAGGCTTAGCCTTCCACCCTTGCCAATATATAGATGATTTCATTTTTAAGCATTTATATAGTGTGATATAACCCAACCAAACTTCAACATGAAGCAAGCATCTTCACTTCACCTGCAACTATCAACGCTATAAGAAGGGCTGAGCGAAGCGTACTTAGCCAAGCAACGGTTTGCATAGGTAGGGTGGTTAAACATGGCAATTGGTTACAAGTAGGAGGCTGACAAGAAGAACATGGGCAACGAGGCAAAACTATAGATCGAGACTACTAGCAATAGGCAAGGATAGTAATGTTATCGGGGTTCGGTCATCTTGCCTGAAGAGAAGCCGTTCGGATCGTAAGAAGGGTCCTCGTGCTCAACCTCGTTGGAAACCTCGTGCTCAACCTCGTACTCGTTCTCAGCTTCCGGCTCTAAACAAAACAATCACACCAAGCACCAATCAACAAGATGCAATGCGCACTCGAAAAACATGAATGCATGATGGATGCACTAAAGATGCACATGGAGCACGGAAAACACCACTCAAGCAAAACACCTCAAAACAAGATAACAACCTGATATTATTAAACTGCACAGAAAATCACCCAAGTTTGATATAAGATTCGCTGAAATCGGAGTTACGGGCTAAAAGTTATGCCCGAAACAAGATTTGAGCGAAAACTGAAAATTACAGCAACATAGCATCTTGGGAGCTCAAAATAATTAAGCTACAGCACCCAAATAGCATGGCAAAGGACATGAACACAAACTAGACATATAGTACAGCAACTAGGTCCAAAGTGCACCCCTAACGGAGTTACGGATCAATAGCAATGATCTTGGACATATTGAACTTTGCAATAAAATTCTGGCAGCAGAATTTTATTGAAACTTTAGAGCAAAAGATAAACATGCTACAGCCACTCAAATGGACATGTGAGGACATGGATGGGAAGACAACAATATATACTACAAGGAACAATCAAAATCCACCCCAAAACTATCATGCTTTGTCCTACAACATCACACGAACATGGCATCGGAACATAACAGATTTCAGACTTAGTGAAATTTCACTAAGTCCTAAAACAGCAATATCATCATAGCATCAAAAAGAGCATGTTTAAGTCACCTCGAAGCTAAACATGGCAAAGGGTAAGCACCTCATCAAAATACATATGACGGTGATCCAGAAACACACAAGCATGCATCATAAAGGTGAACACAACGATTACAACGAGCTCAACAAGATGGCATATCATAACAAGTGAAAACACAACATGTGAACATGGCACTTTGCAACGATGATAACAAGGCAACAATAAATCTACCATGCAACCTATCACAAGCATCACGTAGTTCGTGGCAAGACGAACACGTGGACATGTCATTTGCATCGTTTGGACAAACGAGCTAAAAGACATCACATGTCAAAGGTGGCATGAAAATAACACATAACAGCAGTTTTTAACATGATGCACTCTTGCAACAGCAAAACAAGTGTCAAGATGACATCTAACAAGCATGACTACAACAGGTAAAACGTAGAGGACATCTCCACGAACATCTGGACATGCTACACGCGCAAAACGGAGCAACAGGCACAACGTTAGAGCTGTTCAAAGTTAGCATTTCAGAAAAACAGATCTGGGGACTTAGAGTGGGGAAACAACCTCGATGAACAGTACGGGCCGGCGGGGCTACAGATCCGGCCCAGAGGGAGAGGCGGCGGCCCGATCCGGCGCGGGGCGGCCCGGCTGCGCGGAGGGGAGGGCCCGGCGGAGCAGTGGAGGCGGCGGCCCGCTGGCGCCTGCGGTGCGGAGCGCCCGGTGGCGCGCTGGGCCTGGGGAGGCGGCCCACCGGAGGGAGGCGCGAGGCGAGCCCGCGGGGATCCGCGGCCCGGCGGCGCGAGCGCCCGGCGGCTCGGAGGCGCCCAGCTGGCGGGAGGGAGTGGTGGCGCACGGGCCCGAGGCGGCGATGAGGCCCAAAAGGAGGAGAAGGCGAGACGCTGAGGGAGTGGTGGGCCGTGCGGCTGTACGGGCCTGCGGCGGCGTCGAAGTGGTCCAGGCACTGGATCGGGCGGCCTGGACCGATCGGAAGGAGCGGGGAGGCGCTGGCGTGCGTTGACCCTGGCGCGCCGCTCGGGGTCGGATCGAGGTTCGATCTGGTCGAGGCTCCTTTGACCCCCAGGAGCGACGGCGGAGGGAGTTCCTCGGGATCCGGCCAGATCTGCGGGAGGAAAACTTTGGGGAACTGGGGAAAAAGAAAAAAAAGGAAGGGGATCTAGAGGAGGAAGAAGAAGGGGATAGGGATGCCCAAATAGACCTAGGGGGTCTATATGTAGCAGTTTTTACGGTTAGGAGGAGATTTAGGGGCGTTAGGAGCCCTCCGATCGCGATCCGACGGATCCGATCGCGGGGGTAGAATAAAAGGGCCTAGACGGAGATAAAAGAAAGCAGCAGGGGTGTTTTCGGGACACGAAGTGAAGGCACATCGGACCCACACGGACAACGGAGGGAAAAGTCAACGGAGTCCAAATGAGACGAGATTTGAGAGGCGGGTTGCACACAACAAAACAACAACACACAACACAACCTCGCGGCACACCAGTAACGTAAAACGCCCGAACAACAAAGTAGGCCTACGGGACGTCACGGACACGTGAGGGAGCTCCGGAACGCGAAACGGACAACGGGAAGAAACACACGGAACCGGATGCAACCCACAACACAAATGCAATGCAATGCACATGTCTACATGATATGAATGAATGCCACACACTCACACAACAAAACGACGAAAGCCCGAAAGACAAAGAACCCGGAATGGAAATAGATGAAGCCGGAGATTTATTATATACCCAAAAGGGAAAGTATTACATCCGGGGCATTACAAGACAACATGGTGGAGATCGAAAGTATTACTAATCCAAACTAACTCTAACTAAATAGGTTTGTAAAACAAATGAGGCTCAAAGATTCCGTGAGAAGCTGGGTAGGGATCGGATTTTGGCAAAAGAACTGGGCCTAAATGATCAAGTTTGGATTAGTAGTAGTTCTGACATGCTTATATAACAACTCAACATCATCATCATCATCATCATCATAACAAGTCATACTCGTTATCATAATAACAAGTCATACCCATCATCAACATAGTCATAACCAACCTTAGTTAGCAAGGACCCGCTACCCCTCTCTTACGTAAAATAGCATAAAACAACATAGCCCCTGACTCTCCATTATGGAGAATGGAGATTATATCATGTCTCCAATTCATGGGCTTCGCACAATGTTTTTTTCCAAGTAGCTCCCTACGATCATTCATATCTTTTTTCCATTCTTTGGTTGTGAGGTCTTACAGCTGTTCGGGAAATCTTGTATGAACAATTGTGACGCCTTGGCAGACTTGGCCATAAGCTAACAACATGAATGTGACCTTTTGTATACATCAGATCAGGCACACAATCCTTCGGGATTATCTGTTGAAGAGCATAATAGTAAAGTAGTTAGCAATGTAGTTTAGCTTTAGAAAAATGTTTGCAAAAGATGCACTGGTGTCATAATAATAAAAAATCTTACCATGCCATTCTCATGGATGTTGCCATAGTTCAACACGTGGACTAGTGGCACATATTGACCATAATGTGGAGGAGTTTCATAATTCTTATTGTAAGTCTCAACATCATTAATAAAGGAGACGAGATGATCTTTCCCCCCGTAAGTTAGTTCAGAGCCATCAGTGTTGTAGCTTCTATCTACTACTTTTCGAACATTTTTTGAAAATTGAAAATAAACTAACAATGGAAATATATAAGCTGTCAACTATTTATATAAAAACAATTTAAATTACTTAATAAATATGTTTGAGAAATTCACATAGAGGTAGAAGTGGAAGCGTATCAACAAGGACCCAAATGTCAATATTAGCTTCTTCGATATTATCTTCATCGACATTATCTTCGTCGATGTCATCTTCAGGACCACCAAGATCGAAGGTGACATGCATACCCTCCTGAAAACCACATGTCTTGCACAGTGCTTCCCAATTAGAGCAACCAAAATGAGAGCAGCTCTCCGCATTGTATAGCTTTACGGTAAAAGCATAAGCATGATGGGTTCTGAGGTGAACTATCTTTGTCTCCATATTCTCATGATCTTTGAAATTGAGCTTCTCCAAGACATAGCGTCTTGCATGGCAGGGGATGCACTAGTCGAAATGTAAAGGACGGAAATTACACGTTGAAGAAGCAGGAGTCATGATTAATTACGAAAAAATATATTTGTCGTCGTTGTGTACCATTTCAACATCAAAAGTCTCGTCGAGCTTAATATTGAAGCGCCGACCGTCTTATAGGTGAGGCATGTCGCACAGACCCGATGGTTGCTGCAGTAGTACTCTAAAAAATAAATAGAAAATGTAAAGGTCATTACCACCTTCTCAGGCTGTAACAAGGGGTGTGTATCCAAATCTCGAACCGTTTTCATTGTTGCATTCCTCGGGTCGAGATCTTTAAAACTAGATTTCATGTTGATAGGTTATGATGAATATATTTTTTCACAAAGAGAAACAGACGAAAAACCAGAAGAAAAAAAACCTGAACCGAAAGCACATTTTTTCCCTTTCCGAAAGAGGCTCGCGGAAGTAAATCATGCTTTCACGAGAACTAAATATGTGCCTCTCATAGAAGGGAAAAAGGAAATATGTTTTTTTGTTTTGAGAGGCATGACTATGTCTCTTGCAGAAGCAAATCTATACCTCTCGCGTGAGGAAACAAGAGATATTTTTTCCGTTTTCAAGAGGCATGACTGTGTCTCTCACGGTCGTTTTTCCTAGTTTCCAAGAGGCATGAGTGTGCCTCTCGTGAAAGCAAATTCGTGTATTTTACGTTTTCAACAGGCATGACTCTGTCTCTCACGGAAGAAAAAAAAGAAAGAAAATGTATTTTTTCCAGTAAATTTTTTGGGTCCAAAACTAAGAAAAAATGGGGGAAAACCGGAAAGACCCCAAAACCAAAAAATCATCTAAAAAGCCAAAAATGTGTGCGAAAAAAAATCGAAGGTAGCGCTCTCAGCCCACCCTAGGTGACCCTTGTGGGGCTCCCGAAGGAGTACTTCGTTAGTTGCTCGCGGGGAGAAGAGAAAAGCGCGCCCCTATATCTCACCTTTGGGAGCTCCTATTTGACGCGTGAGGAGTTGGTGAACATGCTAGCACACCACCTCTCCTCCCGCCCGCCCCTATATCTCGCCTCTGGGAGATCCTATTTGGCGCGTGAGGCATTGGCGACCATGCCAGCGCACCACCTCTACTCCCGCCCGCCCCTATTGGACCCGCCCGCCCTTATTGGACCGACCCATGTACGCCCCAGTTTTTTAATTTCGTTGTTTAGCTTTTAGCTTATTTATGTTTTTATTTTTTCTTCTTTAAAACTATTCCAAATTTATTTATTTTTCCATATTTCAAAAAACAGAATTGTCGAAAATGTTCGACAAATAATAAGATGTTCATGATTTTGAAGGAAAAAATCGCGTATTGAAAAAAAAATCGTGAATTCAAAAAAATATTCAAAAGTGCAACAATCGATGATGCAACAAAAGTGCTACAATCAATAATGCAACTAAATTGCGACAATCAATAATGCATCCATTCTAGCAAACTTACATACATCTACATGTATATTAAAATAAAATTTAACCAAAAACTAAACAAAGAGGAGTGGGAGGTACTCACGGTGGCGAGACGGACCGAGCGGGAGAGGGAGACACGACGGCGAGAAATCCTGCATAGTCCACCGATCGAAAAATTATATCATCAATATAATTGGCAACAACAATTTTATACTAGCTTACTAATTTTCTATTCTATTACTAATTCTTAATAACAATAAAATTGAATAGACCTACATTTACTAAAAATACCCTAGTTCTAGCCCTAACATCTATCCATCCATCCATCTATCTATCCATCAATATATCCATGCATCCATCTATCCATCCATCTGTCTATGTATGCAATATATCAAAAATACCATAGTTCTAACCATATCTCTATTCATCTATCTATCCATCTATGTATTCATCTATGTATCCATCTATCTATGCAATGCAGGAGGGAGGGAGGGAGGGAGAGGGTCAGAGGAAGATGGGTGGGAGGGAGGGAGGGATGGAGGGTGAGGGTCGATCGGAGGGAGGGAGGGAGAAGGAAGGGATGGAGGGAGAGGTCGGGTCGGAGGGAGGGAGGGAGAAGGGAGGGATGGAAGGAGAGGGTGGGAGGAAGACATACCGAGCGACAACGGCAGCAGGCGGTGGTAGCGCGTAGGGGCAGATGGAGATGGAGAGAGGACGACGGTGAGAGTGGAATGGGAGAGTGATCGATCGGGCCGAGGATAAGGTAGCATTAGCAGTAGCGCTGCATGGGGGCCCAGCGCTACTGCTATGTCCTTAGTAGTAGCGTCGATTCCAAACAACCGCTACTACTACGTGTAGCCCCCTACCGGTGGTGATGGGACCACTTAGCAGTAGCGCTGGTTTGGGGCCCAGTGCTACTGATACTTTGTTACCTGTAGCGCTTGTATCCTCCCTGCGCTACTAAGTATCAGTATCGCTTCCCCCTAAACTAGCGCTACTTCTAATTCTATCTATAAGCTTTCTCCTAGTAGTGATGAGACCTACCAAGCAAACTACAGGCTTGGTGCAGCGAAGCAGTAGGGGTCTGAAGGAACACTTATCATGTAACATGGGAAATGAGATGTTAGAGACAACTAGGTGAATTAAACAACGAGGCATAGCGATGCCAGTCACTAAAACAAGCAAGCAGAATTTTTGCGGCCATGATGTGGAGTGGACGGTGGGGCGAAGAGATAATGGATACTTAGCCCCACAATCTAAGCGTTGGTTACAAGTAGTGAAGTTGACAATGATACAGAGCAAAAATGGACACTTAGAAATCTATAATACCTAAATAGTTCATCCCCACTATTGTATTTCTCTTGACATGCAGCTTATCCACCTCATCATACATGCCACATCAGCATTATCATCTTTAATTTTCCAGCACATAGTTTTTCTGGCTATTATTTTTACCTCTATGTTTTCTGCCAAAGGCCCACTAGGCCCGACCGCAACGCTTCCGTATGCGCTTCGTTTTCCTTCCCAATTGATTTACCCACTAGGCACGACCGCAACCGTTCCTTATGCACTTCGTTTTCCTTCCTTTTTTTTTGAGAATCAGTACAGACGCAAGCGCTCATATACACGCGCATACACTCACCCCTATGAACGCACACATGCACACCCTACCCCTATGAGCACCTCCGAGAGACTGAGCCGGCATATCATCTTGAGATTTACGAAGTCACCGTAAGCGCCTCGTCGTCGACGGGAACGTCTCCTCCCACTGAAAGCGCATCGCCGGAAATCCTGAAATAAATCCAAGAATAATGCGAGCACCAGGATTTGAACCCTGGTGGGTTGGGGATACCACTGTCCACCTAACCATCTCAACCACAGGTTGATTCGCACTTCGTTTTCCTTCCTGATTGATTTCCCCACTAGGCCCGACCACACCGCTTCCTTCTCCACTTCCGTTTCTTCTCCACGGGATAAATCTTCCAATCCTCGCGGTGTGTGGCGGCTGGAATGCAATCTCTGCGAGAGTCCGCTCCTCCGGCTATGAGCACCAGTCCGCTCCCTCCGGCTATGACTCCCCTTCGACGCCTCTCTGGGCGATGGGATGTGGGCCGAGCCATGGTTCCATTGCCGCCCATCCAGAACGTTGACCAGCGCAGCTGAATCAACCTCTGCGCATGCCGTCGCTCTTCTTCGGGCCGTCCTGGCATTGGGACACGCCAGAAGTGGCCTCCCTGTCGCGGCCCCGATGTGTACAAGGAGTTCAGGACTTCAGGTTCCAGCTGGAGGAGCTCGGGAAGGAGAAACTCACGATACGGTGGGCTTGCACGAGCGTCGCGTGTTCCTCTACAAGAGCCATGAGGAGTGGTCTTCTCGCCTCCTCGCGACATCAAGGTCTGCAAGCCCAACCCGAAGAAAAGCCTAAGCATCTCTGCTCCTTGCTCTCTCTCGATTTGTTTTATGGTGTGACCTGACATTCATATTCCCTCTCTCATCTCGACAGGAGCAGCCAAGCTCAGCCTTTAAGTCGCTTCCCTGGATTGACGTTTTCCTCTTCCAATCACCACTGTCTCTGTTGGTGGATCAGTACTTCGGGCCACTCCACATCTTCTAAGAGAGTTGCAGGCCTGGCGAGTTCCCTGTGTACATCCGCATATATTTTGTGTTTACATTCTTCGTTTTCTTCCTTCTGCAAAAGCCAGACGCATGTACCACTCCTGATCAACGACCTAGCTTAACAGTTGACACTGTAGATGTATATTCTGCGTGTGATATTGATAGATCCATGTGCACTAGCATCATTTTCAGTCTTCCTTTGTTGTGGATGCTGCGTACAAGACAATCTGTTAGCTCTTCAATAGATTATATTTGATGGTATATTAAAAAGTAGCTAGCATAGTATGCGTGCCATTTTTATACCAGCTGTTATTTTATCTCATGCTTAAAACATCTTCTTGACCTGAGTGTGTTATTACTAGATCATTGGCCACTGTTGTACAAAATACCTGCTTTGGGTATGCTGAAGGTATGCCCATTTGAACTGTCATGCCTCTCATTTTATTTTCAGCACCAGCCGATATGTTATATACAAGTACTTCTCAGGCTCTAAAACAGAGATTGGATTCATTGAGCTACATATATACGTGCCTCAAGACCTTGACCCAGTTGACAAATGTATGGTAATTCTTCATATTTACCATTTTTCATGGATTAGATTACTAAATTGAATTACATTATTTCGATTGGTATACATGTTCACATTTAGCAGTTCTGTTTCAGGATTAAACAATTGACCCAGTTCTATGTGGTTCGGCTATGATTGTCCCTTTGGTGATATTTCTATGTGTCGTCACTAATTTTAAATATTAAAAACTTTGCACCCGTACGTCAACACCACATTTCTTTTATAACATTGTCAATTTGTGAAGTCTATTTACCTATAAACAGGGAATGTTCACAAAGTTAAGTTAACCTCAAAGCTTCATACTATCATATAGTTGCTGACTCGATGAATGTTAGCCCTTTAGATTAAAATCACTAGAGCAGATATTGCACTAAATTACATTCATGTTAATCCTTAGATGCGGGCAAGCAGACCTTTGTATCACTTCAAAGTTATTTTTTCCTTAATGTGCATCTCTCAATGAGTTGACTGGCATACTAACGTCCCGCGGCAACGCGCGGGGAATCATCTAGTTAAGGCAAATAGCTATGGCCGTGTGCATAACTACCTCTGTGGTAGAAAACACACTCTCATTTGTGGAATATATTTTCTTATGATTAGAAAATGACACAACACCGGGATTATAGTTTGAATGTAACATGTTCACTAAATAAATAAACATTTATCTGATTCCATGGTATTTCAACAAAAAACTGGTATGTTATGCTAGTAAATACCATATTTATATTATTGCATGTGTCATTTCCTTGACAAACAGTAAGCTTGTACCTTTCTCATCCTTGTATGACTAACTCAGAGTCCTCACACATATTTTGAAGGATAATTAATTACCATGGTATTCTAACTATGCATGGGAAGTTGTAGATCACTTGAAACATGTGATATATTTTAGTCACATAGGGCAATAATTTTTACCATTTAATGTAAATTGTTATTTTATGCGATAGCTCTAAAGGATACTTTGAACATGGGCTGGCTAGCTAGTTTGGCCGCCTTGTCAACGGTCTTACTCTAGAAAAAAAAAGGAAACCACTATCGTTCATAGATGTCAATATAAAAGTCGACACTAAGGCACCCGGTTCCAGCCCCTCACAATATTGGACAAATAACCAAGTAAAAAATATATAAAAAGGGCAAAAACACTAGAAAATCACAAACAAAATTTGTGTCAACCAGGCTGACCCAATGTGAGGGCCTTATCTGTTAAAGGCGAGCGTTCGGGGAGGGACATGATGGATGGTAGCGGAGAGATTGGTGTAGCTAGGAAAGGTAGTGACTGTGTTGCTTGCTGTAGGTGCACCGTCCATGTCAAGAACCATCTAACTAAGATTATTAACATTAGAAAAACATCTAATCAAGATTATTTTCAACATGGACATATATGCATGGGCAATTAGATGAGAAGAAAATTTTGCACATGAGCCAGTGTAGATTCGGCTTATTTTTCACGGGCTAGCGTAGTCAGGACCATCTTGGAAGGCGATATTGCTTCTTTTCTATGCATGTTAAATGGTAAGAAGATCCCTCATTAATATCAAGCACGTTTTCCACCCCGGATGTTGCACATGTGCATTTTTTTCTCGAATACGCCACGGTTGATGTATCATTACATTGATAGGGGAAAGAACATACAGAGTGGTGTCACAGTCGCGTACACAAGAAGGCGTGACCGTGACACGCTATGAGCATAGGAGGGGTTGCTCAGCCCCTTACAAGTTACACTAGACTATAGGGATGATGGTGCCCAGTCTTTTCGCTCCGGTGTAGGCCCAGGAGCGGGCGTCGTCTTGGGTCGTGGCCAAGAGGGAGGCGGAAGAGGGCATGGCCTTGTCGAATATGGTAGCGTTGTGGTGGCGCCAGAGAGACCAAGCCGTGAGCACGATGATGGTGGAGCGCCCGCATCGCCGATCACGGGGGATTTGGAGCAACGCCGTGCTAAGCCAGTCGAAGAACCCTAGTGATCCATTTGGCGTGGTGATCGTGGGGCAGCACCAGGAGAGGATGCCATGCTAGACGATGCGGGCGAAAACGCACTCGAAGAAGATGTGGTGCAATGTCTCAGCATGCTGGGAGCAGAACACGCATGCCGGTTCATGCGGCAAGCCGCGACGGGCCTGTCGGTCGGCATCCAGCAGCGGTTGACGAATGCGAGGTAGATGAAGAATTTAACCGACAGAGGGGCTCCTGATTTCCACATGAGACGCCAGTGCTTAGAAGTCGTGGATCCAGTGAATAGAGCGTTGTAGAAAGAGGATGTGGTGTAAACTCCATTTCTGTCCACATCCAGTGGACGGTGTCTGGCTCAGCAGTAAGCACAACAGTCCGCGGTCGGAGCCACATGTTCATGTATTCGAGCGCGGCCGCTGGGCTGAGGTGTCCATGAATGTCCTGAATCCATGTGCAGTCCTGCAGGGTAGTAGCCACAGTCCGCAAGCGGAGGCTTCGGTTGGGCACTAGGGCCACCAGGCTCGGGGCGATGTCCTGGAGGGAACGGACAAATATCCATTTGTCGGTCCAGAAGTGGCAGGAGTTACGATTACCCAGGGTCCAAGTCGTCGAGGCCCGGAATAACTAGAGGGCCTCGGGGTCCGAAGGTGGCTACTGATGAGACCAAGGGCGAGAGCCGTCTGAAGCATGGAGCCAAAGCCATCTGACACGAAGTGAGATACCCATGCGTTGCAAGTCACGGATTCCAAGGCCGCCGAGCTCGATGGGGCGGCATACCCTTGCCCAGCTCACAAGGCAGCATCCGGCCCGAGCATCTTTCCGACCATCCCAAACGAAATCACGGATGATCCGGTTCGCCTTCTTGAGAATAGGGGGGACAGCGCCATGGCCTGCAAGATGTGCACGGGCATGGCTGTCAGCACTTGCCTGACCAGGGCAAGGCGCTCGCCGTACATCCAGAAGTGCGCTCTCGAAATTGTGGTCGTGCTAGATTTCTTTGAACTGAAAGGTTCGTGTCGAACGTGAACCTGCACGACATCAAGTTTACTTGACAATGTTAGAGAAACTAGCATTTAGGCTAATCAACGTAAGGTCCTAATCTCGGACTAGATCAACAACTTTATGTGGAAGCGTACGTACAAACTTACATGAACTTGGCGATATCTCCTGCGTGCTTCGATGCAGCCCCTGTGTAGCCCACGACCGCACCTTTGCGTCTCCAGTAGCGAGGAGATGGTTGGTGAAGCAGCAGTACGTTGACGAGGACGATAGCAGGATTGCCACAGGTACAACTCTACAGTGGCCGGTAGTGGAGATGGCCTTCACGTACCTCAGCACATATTCAGGATCGGCAGTAGGGTGGTTTAAATCGATATGTTGTTATCCTTAATGCAAAAAACCCTTTCCTTATATATGTGTGTGTGCTGGGTACATGGGACCAAAACCAAGCTTGTGGATGTGTGGTGTGCTTCCGATCATTGCACACCCGGGGTCAAAAGGCTCCCTCTTTTCTCTCACGGTTTGTTTTAACCATAGATCAATTCCAAGAGACAAGGCTATCAAATTAGCTTTGGGCCTTGTGACAAAGGAATTCCAGAGCTGGGTATAAGATACATCTCCGACCGACGGCGGTTGTATAATGATTTATTAGTAAGGGGTTGCTTACCGACTGGGCAAGTCGGCTAGCAGTGGTGCTAATTAAATCTCACTAGTAAGCCTAGGTTAGCTGGATCCTGAATCACTTGCAGAGGGATGCATGCCAACTTCAGTGGGCGTATTCCTTTCTAAGCTTGATTTACTCCATGTAAACACATTATTTAGTGTTTGCATGTTTTGTTTTGTAGATTGCACTTTCTGGTCTAGTTTTGAACTTAGCTTTGAAATCAATTCTGAATGGAGCAAACCATATCTCCTGGTATAGAAATTTGAGAATTATTCTCAAGCACGATAAAAGAACATGTTTTAGAGGATCCGCTTTAATAGGAACCTACGAAACGAACACGTTGCCGGGGGAGAAAGCAATATATCATTTGTACTGAGTATTAGCTAGCGCTCTCCTGTAGATCACCTTAGAAGGGTCACGACCTGACTTCTTGGTCCCCACCACTTGTTTTTTGCTTCTGGGTTTTACCCTTGCATGTTTCTGCAAGGTTTTAGTGTCTTGTTTCTTCTGGATTTTTTTGCATTTCATTTTCTTCTTGATTTAATGAAATTATTATGTCCCTTTCCTATTTCCCCTATTTCTTGTTTTTTTCGCCTTTTCTTTCACTTTATTCTCTTTCTCTCCTTTTCTTTTGATTTTTCTTTATTTCCCGTTTTCAATTTAAAAATGAACATTACTCATGTCGTTTTATATCGCAAAATGTACATCTTTTTAATACACGATGACCATTTTTTAACACACAATGAATTTTTCATATGTTACGAATATTTTCTTGAATACATTATAGCATTTTTCAGGCATACTTTCATTTTACTTCATACATGATTTTCTTAAAAATTACGTGAATAATATTTTAAATCCCTGAACACTTCAGTAATTACATGCAAATTTTGTAGAATACATGAACACTCTTTTTAAATAAATGAAATTTATTTTCTAAATACATGAATATTTTTTGGAAAGCAAAAGGATATTTTTCCAACATGGATCATTTTTTAAAGTGCAAGAACATTCAAACCTTTTTTATTTGTATTTAATATTTTGATACGAGTCAGCACTTATTTTTACCTCAACTATTTTTTTTTCAAATGTGCAAAATGAAATTTTGACCCAGAATAGTTTAGATTTATTATATACTCCCTCCGTCCCAAAATTCTTGTCCTAGATTTTTCTAGATACGGATGTATCTAACACTAAAGTGTAACTAGATACATCCGTATTTGGACAAATATAAGACAAGAATTTTGGGACGGAGGGAGTATAATATAAACACAGGACGAGAAAAGGAAAACAACAAAGTAAACATGAATAAAAAATATATAAAAGCAGCAAAAGCACTGCAGAATAACGAAAAAAATTGCGTCAACTAGGGTGACTCGTAGTGGAGACAATAAGGGTGAATGGTGGGTGTTCGGCGAGAGACATGAGGGTTGCTACCAGAGATATGGGTGTAGCTAGCAAAGGTAGTGACCGTATCGGTTGGTATAGGTGATACATAGCACCATCCATACCGAGAACTATGTAATTAAAATTATTAATTATGGAGAAGTTCTAATCAAGATTATTTTCAACATGGACAAATATACATGGGAAATCAGATGTAAATCAAGAACAGAGAAACTGAATCACTAACCATTAGACTAGTACATCATCTCTTGGATTATCTTCTGGATGTTTCCGAGTTGTTCATCACGTGGTGGACGACCCGCTCTCAGAGGACACGATGGTTGGCGCTGGTGTAGGGCATGCCACAGCCATGTCGTCGTAGAAGCTGGGCAGCTCGTCCAACGTGCACTGGAACCCGCCGTCATCATTCTATGCCGCCTCATTGTGTGGCTCACCTTCTTGGAGGACATTGTCGAGTTTGCCGGGCAAGACTTCATCTGCTACCTCAGCGTGCAGCGCTGGAAATTGTTTATCAAACATCTGAGTATGTTTTGGTTGTAGTGACTCATCTATCCAGTGGCGGCGCCACGGTAGGGGCGACCATGATCGGTCGCCCCGGGTAGCCAAATCCCGTATACAAAATACGATTCATTTTGTATACAGAGGCTGATACATGTGAGGATTTTCATAGGATTGGGTCACACACAAGCCCCGTAGCAGCCCATTGCTCCAGTGGTTAGCCCGGCAGACATGAAATCCAGCGAACACGTACATGTAGTCCCGTTTAATTCTTAAATACTCCCTAGTACAAAGTTGTATTAAAATTTATTTTTAGCACAGTACAGATGCAAACGCTCATATACACACACGCATACGGAGGGTGTAGTAAAGATTTCACGCTTAAGAATAGTGAAAGTCAACATATAAGAAAAGAATAATCAATTAATCCGCTGCACATGAATTGCTGCCTTGTTCATCACAATACAATTAACAATATCTTGCTTGTTCACGACATACATCAAAGCAAGACTAGCTAGCTAGTATACCATTGAGCTACACTAGCTTATACAGTATATGCTGATAGCATAAGCCATGACGAGTACGCTGTGTGCGCGTCTGGGCGTGTAGGCATGTTTGCGTGCGTTATGTGTATGAGTCCGATAAGTAGTTCTGTAAGTAGCTAGCAGTCGATCTGTGTGCTTGCCGCGTGCGGGCGGGGCGGGGCTGGAGAAGCCAGCAGGAAGATCGGATCAGCATGTTGCATGCATGGGCAGACCATTCCTTGAGGGCTGCGTTAGCTGCAGCTTCATACATGCGAGGAGGCAGGAGTGGCGTCCGAGTCTTGTGGATCATGGGCTGCATGTAGCAACTAGCTAGGCTATTTAAGTTGTACTAGTTGGACTGTTTAGATGTACGGCTGGGAGTTAAGAAAGAGAAAAGGATTTGGGTGTTCGAGCGCCCGACGGCGGCGCTTCGTGCGCCGGCCGGCAAAACTTTTCGTGTCTCTACTTCAGTCGTTGTCTCCTTTCTCCTACCTCTATCCATGAGTGAGCTGAGAGAGAGAGCAGCCAGGCTCGGCAACAACAATTGGTATCAGAGCCTTCACGCAAACATGCCTACACGCCCAGACGCGCACACACGTACTCGTCATGGCTTATGCTATCAATCACGCCCTAAGCCATGACCTAGTGCTCGTCGACGTCGTCGGTTCCACCTTCGCCTTCGCCCGACGATGCCTTCATGTTCTTCCGCAACGGCCTCCACCTTCGCCCGACGATGCCTTCATGTTCTTCCTCAACGATCGCACGCCGAGCTTCTTCTTCACCGGCGACACACGTCGAGCTCCTCGGCGACGCCACGCCCTGCACGCCCCGGCTCGCACACCCGACGCGCCCGACGAGGCCGACTGCACCAGTGCGTCCCACATGTCCCGCGTGTACCCGACACGCCCGACGAGCCCGACCACACCAGTACGCCCCGCACGTCCCGCGCGCCCCTGACGCACCCGACGAGCCCGACCGCACCAGTGTGTCCCGCTCGTCCCGCGCGCACCCGACGCGCCCGACTGCACCAGACGCTCACCGCGCGCCTGCGGTCCCGACGCGCCCGACGCATCCAGTGCGCACCCATAATACGCACCGGTCGCGCCCGGCTCGCCGCCGCGGCTTATTGCCCTGCACCGCCGCGGCCTCCATGCCGCCATGCAGTGCCTTCACGCCGCCACGCCGTGCTGCGCTGCCGTGCCACCACGCAGCGCCTCGGCGGCCTCCGCGGTCGCCGCACGTACGACGTCACCGCCCGCTGCCTCCGCCACGCGCCATGACAGCCACAGCGCCGCCCACCTCCATGGGCCGACACATGGCCCGGAGCTCCGTCGCGCAGCAGCCGGCGAGCGCCGCCATCGCTGCCACGCCTCCGGTACGGCAAGCACGCCCAAGACACCAAGCTCATGATACCAATTGTTGGCGCCGAGCCCTAGCTTGCTCTCGTTGTTGTCGCCGGAGTCGTGATGGAGCACAGTGCGACCGGCGTCGTTGCGCCAGGTCGGGTCCGCGGACTGGGTCACGCTCGTGACGACGACAACAACGAGAGCAAGCTAGGGCTCGGCGCCAACAATTGGTATCATGAGCTGGTTCATCTTGGGCGTCGTTCTCCTTGCCGGAGGCGTGCCGGCGGTGGCGGAGCTAGCCGGCGTCTGCACGATGCTCCTGGCCGTGTGTCAGTCTATGGAGGTGTTCGGCACGGCGAGGATGCCGCGGTGGCTGCGGCGGCACGGTGAGGAGGCCGCGGAGGAGCTAGGAGAGATGTAGTCTCTGGTGATCTTTTGTGTGTGTGGCTCGAGTTCGTGCTTGAGAAAGAAGCCGTTCGTGCGGCTGGCGTATGTGCGTCGGAAAAACACTACCGAGTCCTGTGTCTCCTCTTTCTTCTACCTTCGTTCGTGCGAGAGAGAGAAAGAGAGAGCACGAGGGAGCAGGGCACCGGCGCAAAGAGCAAGCTAGGGCTCGGCGCCAACATATGCTGCATCATCTCCTGGCTGCAGAGCAGGCAGTCTTCCATGGTACTGCGGTCGTGTCGTAGCAGCCGTAAGACTTTGAGGGAAGTGGGTGCTTGGATAGATGAAACAATCAAGAACAGAGAAACTGAATCACTAACCATGACGCACGTACTCCAGAACGAATATATGGAAAAAATGGAGAAATTAATCAATTAGGCTGCTGCACACGGATTAATTGCTTGGTCATCATCACAATACAATTAGCAAGACACCTTGTGTGCCATGACAATGACATACATCAAAGCTAAGCTAGACTAGTACATCATCTCTTGGATCATTTCCTGGATGCAGGTTTCGGAGTTCTTCATCACGCATTCGGCCCTCACGTGGTGGAACGATCCACTGTCCTAGAAGCCGAGCAGCTCCTCGAACGTGCACTGGAAGGTGGTGTCTTCATCCGCTGCAGCGCCAGTGCCTTCTTGGACTTTGTCGTCGAGGTTGCCGGGCAAGAACCCATGCGCCACCACAGCGTCGTGGAGCTCGGGAAAATCTTGAAGCATGTCCTCCGTGAAGAACCCACCTGGATCCACGCTGCCGTCGTCCACTGCTCCGGGCGGCAAGATCGTCTCGCCTTCGTCGGACATGAACCAGCGCCCATACTCGTGAAGCGTCCCGGGTTCTTGGACGATGGGCGGTTCCTCGCGGCGTGGGGTTTGGGGACGTGGAGCATCCGGGTGCTGGACGTCGGCGGCCTTCCTTTTCCTAGAACCAGGAGCACTGATGACCTCGTCGTACATGGTCTCTCTCTTGTGACGAGACACGCAGACCTTGCAGAGCACCAGGTCGTCTTGCTTGTCGTCGGCGTGAAGGCTGTACTCGGTCATGCACCAGCCGATCCTGTTCTTGTCTTTCTCTCCCGGCACCTTCTTGACGTAGCTGAGGTTTCGTCTATGGCCTACCAGGTTACCTTGGTTGTCTAGCACGCGGATCCCGCCCTTCTCCGAGTGCCAATAGTAACCCTCGCCGGCGTCGGCCACAGCGCGCTTCCGCTTCCCGCGGCCGCGGCCGCATTTGGTCTCGTGACGCCTGGCCGGGGTGAAGAAGTACCAGACGCCCCCTTTCCCGTCGCGCTTGTCCGTTCCTGTGGCGTGTTGATACATCTCGACGAGGTCGCCGGGGGCGGCGGAGTAGGCGTCGGCCTCGTGGACGAGGCTGCTGGCGTCGAAGGCGTCCGGTCCGGCGGCGATGCGTGGGCGGAGGAACTTGGTGATCAGCTCGTGCTCGGCTGGTTCGAAGGCGTAGCCGGCGGGAGGAGCCAACTTGCCGTCAGCCATCGCAGAGCTAGCTACGCACGTACTGTACGAGATGGATCGAACCCTCAAGTCGATCGCTAGCTGCTGCTTGCCTTGCCTGGGTACCTAGCTAGCTTATATAGATGGATCCACATATGTCATATGTGATGCCGATGCATGGTTGGATTCAGTTTCCTTGACCTTTGACCGGCCATATGTACGTGTCCTAAGCAATCCGTACATGAAATGGATTAGTACAGCAATCCTTGAGTAAAATGGATTAGTACAGCAATCCATTAGTAAAATGGATTAGCTAGTATGACCGGCTCGAGTAAAATGCATGCAAGTTGCATGCGTGCGCGTTGAATTGCTTACGGCTCTCGAGGAGAATCCCTAGACGCCCCAAGCATGCTCCCTCTCCGCGATTCCCTGGCCGCCACCGCCGCCGGCAACGGTTGTGGCGGCGCCCGGCCATCAAAGGTGGCGGGCGGGGGTGGCGCGCCCCGACGGTTCTTCTTCGTGCGGGGAAGCTTCGTCAAGCAGGCGGCGCGGTGAATGTCTATGGAGTGGCGGCGCAGGGCGGGAAGCACTGGGAGAGGAAGAGCATGGTCGGGAGGTGAGGAAGAGCATGGTCATAATAACAAGTCATACTCATTATCATAATAACAAGTCATACTCATTATCATCATAGTCATAACCAACCCTAGTTAGCTAGGACCTGCTGCTACCCCTCTCTGAGGTAAAATAGCATAAAACGACATAGCCCCTGACTCTCCATTATGAATAATGGAGATTATCATGTCTCCAATTCGTGGGCTTCGCACAATGTTTTTTCCATGTAGCTCCCTGCGACCATTCATATCTTTTTTTCATTCTTTGGTTGTGAGGTCTTCAGCTGTTCGGGAAATCTTGTATGAACAACGGTAACGCCTTGGCAGACTTGGCCATAAGCTGACAACATGAATGTGACCTTTCGTATACATCAGATCAGGCACACAATCCTTCGGGATTATCTGTTGAAGAGCATAACAGTAAAGTAGTTAGCAATGTAGTTTAGCTTTAGAAGAATGTATGCAAAAGATGTACTGGTGTCATAATAATAAAAAATCTTACCATGTCATTTCCATGGATGTTGCCATAGTTCAACACGTGGACTAGTGGCACGTATTGACCATAATGTGGAGGAGTTTCATAATTCTTATTGTAAGTCTCAACATCAATAATAAAGGAGACAAGATGACCTTTCTCCCCGTAAGTTAGATCAGAGCCATCAGTCTTGTAGGTTAGGTCTATTATTTTTCGAACATTTTTTGAAAAATGAAAATAAGCTGTCAATGGAAATATATAAGCTGTCAACTATTTATATAAAAACAATTTAAATTACTTAATAAATATGTTTGAGAAATTCACATAGAGGTAGAAGTGGAAGCATATCAACAAGGACCCAAATGTCAATATTAGCTTCGTTGATATTACCTTCATCGAAATTATCTTCGTCGATGTCATCTTTAGGACCACCAAGATCGAAGGTGACATGCATACCCTCCTGAAAACCACATGCCTTGCACAGTGCTTCCCAATTAGAGCAACCAAAATGAGAGCAGCTCTCCGCATTGTATAGCTTTACGGTAAAAGCATAACCATGATGGGTCCTGATGTGAACTATCTTTGTCTCCATATTCTCATGATCTTCGAAATTGAGCTTCTCCAAGACATAGCGTCTTGCATGGCAGGGGATGCACTAGTCGAAATGTAAAAGACGGAAATTACACGTTGAAGAAGCAGAAGTCATGATTAATTACGAAAAAATTACTTGTCGTTGTTGTGTACCATTTCAACATCGAAAGTCTCGTCGAGCTTAATACTGAAGCGCCGATCGTCTTATAGGTGAGGCATGTCGCACAGACCGCGGTGGTTGCTGCAGTAGTACTCTAAAAAATATATAGAAAATGTAAAGGTCATTCCCACTTTCTCAGGTTGTAACAAGGGGCGTGCATCCAAATCTCAAACCATTTTCATTGTTGCATTCCTTGCGTCGAGATCTGTAAAACTAGATTTCATGTTGATAGGTTATGATGAATAATTTTTTTCACAAAGAAAAACGAACGAAAAACCAGAAAAACCCAGAATCGAAAGCACATTTTTCCCTTTCCGAAAGAGGCTCGCGGAAGTAAATCATGCTTTCACGAGAACTAAATATGTGCATCTCATAGAAGGGAAAAAGAAAATATGTTTTTTTTTTCGTTCCGAGAGGCACGACTATGTCTCTTGCAGAAGCAAATCTACACCTCTCGCGTGAGGAAAATCAGAGATATTTTTTCTGTTTTCAAGAGGCATGAATGTGCCTCTCACGATTGTTTTTCTTAGTTTCCAAGAGGCATGACTGTGCTTCTCGTGAAAGCAAATCTGTGTATTTTATGTAAGGAAAAAAGGGATTTTTTTTCCGTTTTCAACACGCATGACTCTGCCTCTCACGGAAGAAAAAAAGAAAGAAATTGTATTTTTTTTTCCAGTAAATTTTTTGGGTCCAAAACTAAGAAAAGACGGGGGGAAACCGGAAAGCCCCCAAAACCAAAAATCATCTAAAAGGTCAAAAATGCGTGCGAAAAAAAATCGAAGGTAGCGCTCTCAGCCCACCCTAGGTGACCCTTGTGGGGCTCCCGAAGGAGTACTTCGTTAGTTGCTCGCGGGGAGAAGGGAAAAAGCGCGCCCCTATATCTCACCTTCGGCGCCGAGTTGATGGCCGCGAATAGTGCGTCGCAAACTAGAAGTGCCCCTATAGCGCGGTAGACGGCAGCAAGGATAAACGGAGGGGGCGGCGAGAAGAACACTGAAGTCCGACCCCTCATGGCGGTGGGCGATGGCCGGCGACTCCTGTAATCCGTGTGAGCCCGGCGTCTCCGATCTAATCTTGCAGCGGTCGTGGGAGCTAAGGATGGCACGACCGGGTGGTTAATGAGGCGCTGTAATCGCGGGATTTAGGGAGGGGTGGGCCGCATGAGTTATGTGAGATTTCAATAATATCACAATGATATCCCAAAAAATCTAGAAAATATTGTCCTTGTTTTTTAAGTATTAAAGATGGTTTTTTCGTGTCGCATATGCCCGAAAAATGCCATACGTGACAAAACTTGCAATAAATGTTGAAAATGGTCCACATTGTACTAATGACCGAAAAAATCCTGCATGTGACGAAACTTTCAAAATTTGTTGAAGATGGTTGAAACATGGCAAGTACCCCTAACATGGCCATGACTTGTCATCTTGAAATGTTGGGTTGGTTTCATACAGGTGAGAAACCGAACTAGTGCTCTCGGGGTGGTGACAGGCTATCCCCGAAAAGCGTGTTTCAGAGACCCTACTTGCGTATACATGCACTAATGATCCCAATTTTGCTGCATCGCATCCCATGACCACATAGAGCATGCATGCATAATGCTTTTCATGTTGCGCAAAATTTGGAATGTTTTCACATATACGAAACGAAAATGACCAGTAAACGGCTCTCGGGAGGTCTACCCTCCCCCCACACACATACACAAATTAATCGTGATTTTTTCGACCTCCTCTAAATCACCTCTAATTTTGCACACTTGGTATGTTGCACAAAAATAGCTAGGTTTTCAAGGTTTTAGATTTTTTTTATTTTTTTGAATTTATTCTGCCCTGTAGACTGACTTTTTTTTGAGCAATCAATGAGAGTAGGAGAGCGTCCTACTGACTTTCCATATATCAACAAAGTTACATGGTGTGTTGGGGTTTCATGCAGGATAGCATGTGGGTCTCCAACCAGCCATCAAGCATGATCAATACCCGCCACTTTGTCAAGCACCCCTATTTTCAACACAAGTTATTTTTTTGTTACACAAGTGTTCGCAAAAAGTCACTAATAAACTGTTCTAGGGAGGGCCTAGCCCTGTGGATAAGCAAACCAAAGTCTTTTTTGAATCTCTCCTGCCA
>LR738715.1:11759644-11788116 GCA_902687465.1 Secale cereale | reverse complement strand
TTATTGTTGCGTTCTTTACATATACTCCAGGCCGCCGTTAGAAAGATCTCCATAAACATGGGCTTTGCCCAGCGCTGTCGCCCGGAGTGCACGATTTGTAGGCGATCCCCTCCATACGTCCATTCCACTCCTAACCTCCTCCGGCAAGCTCTACTGAAAGGGCAACGAAAGAAAAGGTGTTCAACAGTTTCCTCCACCCGCCCTAAGCACAGCACACATTCAACCCCATCCGAGATAGTGTAGTGCCTCCTTTTGAGCATGTTTTTAGTGTTCACACGGTCAGCCAGCAGCAGCCACGCGAACACCTTTATCTTCATCGTGCACTTGCTCTTCCAGATCCAGCCGAGCGCTGCATCCACCACAACTTCTCTGTAGTAGTTTCCGTAGTATTTCCGGGAGGAGTATTGCCCCCCCCCCACAAGCATACCCACGAATCTGTGCGATCATTTTCGGGGTCGATTCCTCTCATAAGGTCTTGTATCTCCAGCACCTCATCGCGAGCCTGTTGGGAGAGGGGTAGATAAAACCCTTGCTGCATGTTTGTGATGGACATGAAGTTTTTGACAGACGCGTCTTCCATCGTGGTGAAGGAGAAAGCCCTCGGGTGCGAAGACTCAAGGGTTTCATCTAGCCATAGATCCTTCCAGAACATCGTCGACGAGCCATCCCCCACCACGACCTTGGTAACCCCTCTGTACTTGTCATTTAGTTTCATCACATCTCTCCACCAGAAGGATCCGCAGACCTCTGCTGCGTGCGGGACCTGATGTTCATAGTACGTGTCCCAGATCAAAGTGCACTAGGGGGTGTCTTTCTTGTTGTAAAAGCAATGAAAAAATTTGAGGAGCAATCCTTCATTTTGAACCTTGATGTCCAAAACTCCTAGTCCTCCATGTTTCTTAGGTCTACACACCAGATCCCAGGAGGCCAGAGGGTTGCATGTTTCCCCTTGCTCCATCTTTTTGCGCCAGAGATATCTGCGACGAATCTTGTCCAAGTGCTCTATTAGTTTGAGCGGGAACTTAAGCGTGCACATTGGGTAAATCAAGAGGGAGGTGATCAACGAGTTAAGCAGTGTCAGTTTACTCCCTTCATTCATCAAACACAGCGAGGAGAAAAGCCTGTGTTCCGCTTTCTCCACAATCGGCATGAGCTCGCTCACCGTGGGCTTGGTTGTCCCCATGGGCAGTCCCAGGTATGTGAATGGCATCGCCCCAACAAAGCATTGACATATCTGTGCCAATTCTACAACTAGAGATTCATTCATATTAAGTGGCACTAGTATAGACTTGCTAAAATTTATCTTGAGTCCAATCGAGTCCGCATAGTCAATTAGGATCTGTTTCATGGCGCGCGCCTGGGCCGGACTCGTCGGCATGACCAGGATGGTGTCGTCGGCGTATTGCACCACTAGGTAGTCCATCCCAGCACGTGATGGGATCGACAACTCGACTAATCCACGCCGGTATGAGTCATTGATAGCTGACTGCAGCAGATCGGCCGCCTGTACAAATATGAGCGGGGAGAGCGGGTCTCCCTCCCGTACCCCACAATTGCAATCGAACTGTCGGCCCGGGACCCCATTCAGAAGCACCGAGGATTTGCCTGAGCCGAAGATGTTTTTGATCCATCCAAGCCATCGATCATCGAAGCCCATGTGTTTCATTATCGTGATCATAGCAGAGTGATTGATGGTGTCAAAAGCTTTTGCAAAGTCAAGCTTGAGCAAAACTATGGGTTTCCTGGAGCTTTGGCATTGATAGATGTACTCGAAGGCCCACGCTAGGCAATCTTGGATGGTACGGGTACGCAGAAAACCATATTGGTTTTTATGTATGATTTCGAGGACAATTTTCTCCAACCTGTTCGCAAGCACTTTGGTGATGATCTTCAGACAACAGTTCAGAAGAGTAATCGGGCGGAAGTCATTAGCCGATTCAGGCGAATTGGTTTTTGGAATTAGGGTAATGAACCCTACGTTGATGCTGGTGATGTCGAGATTTCCGTGGTAGAAATCTTCACACAGTTTATAGAAATCCTTTTTAACAATGTTCCAGCAGGTTTTGATGAAGTGACCGTTGAAACCATCTGGGCCAGGGGCACGGTATGCTGGCATGGATTTAACCACTCCATCTATTTGAGCATTGGTGAAGGGGGCTGACAAGGCTTCAAGGCCATCCACCTTTTTGATGATCGAAGCTAGGTTAAATTTCATGGCTGGGGGAGAAGAATCACCAAGCCTCTCTTTGTAAGTATTGAACAGTACCGCCTCCTTCGATTTATGATCTGTGACTACCGAGCCGTCCTGCAATTTTAAGGAGGAGATAAAGTTTTTTCTATAGCGTTCGGTGGCCAAGGCATGAAATAGCTTCGTATTTTCTTCACCAAACTTGATATATCTGATCGTACATCGCTCCCTCCAGTACTGATTTTGGTAGCGTAGGAGTTTGAGTAGATGGGCTTTGACAATAAGCCTGAAGTTTTTTTCTGGCACCGTGAGAGGTCGCTGGTCCTCCAGCCCATCTAGTTCCTCGAGGGCCCAATTATAGTTTTGAATGAGGATCGAGAGGCAGGAAATCCCTTTGCTCCAATTTTTGAGATCATATCTCAGCCTTTTCATCTTTTTACACACGACGGCAGAGATGTTTTTGGCATAGCAATGCTTGTCCCAAGATGCATGTACCACTTCAAGAAAACCCGGGTGGTTAGTCCAATAATTTTCAAAACGGAATATCTTACTCTTGGGTATTGCAGTCTTAATGCTAACCACACATGGGGTGTGGTCAGACACAGGTTTACCGAGCGGAGTAGCAACTGTATTCGGGTATGTTTGGGTCCAATGACACGATGAAACGAACCAATCCAGCTGCTCAAGTAGGGGATCATCTTGCATGTTGCTCCATGTGTAGGACCGCCCTTTTAGTGGGATTTCAATCAGGGCTTGAGCACGTATAATATCATTGAAAATAAATATATCATTGGCATTCCCCCCAGGCTTGTTTCTGTTGCTAGATGATCGTATATAGTTGTAGTCTCCTACAAGGAGCCAGTCTGCTGTGTCCGGTATTACCATCTCATACAACCAATTAGTAAACAAGATTTGATCATCCCCTCTGCAAGGTCCATAGATGTTAAACAGCGTCCAGACATGGCCAGCTGCCTTTGAAGTGAAGTTGACGCCTAACGCGAAGAAATCCGAAAAAACCAAATGACCATCAAAAACTGAACTATTCCAGATAGTAAGCAAGCTTCCAGAGGCACCACGTGTAGGAATAAAAGCAAATTTGTCGAGACGACGCGGACAAAAGGTCTTAACGAAAGCATGATCAAAAGAGCTACGCTTAGTCTCCTGTAGACAAACGATATTACAACCAGAAGCTGCGATCGCATTCTTAACTGCTAGAGTTTTATCGTCCGAGTTTATTCCACGGATATTCCACACCAATACATTCCAATGCACCTGGCGGGACATGCGAGCTAGGTGGTGGAGGTAGTGGCAGTGGGTTGCTCATCCTCCTGTGGCGCCATGAGTTTGGCCGGAGAGAGCTCTTCTGCTGGAATGCCGCAATGCACCGTGTCGATCGTCTGAAGCAGCGAGATGGGTGTTGGGGGTGGAACAGTAACAGACACAGAGTTCAGTGAGGTCGTTCTAATCCTGGGAGGAGCAGCTGGGGCCTGACGGGGCTTGACCTTGCTTTTGTACGGACGAACTTCAGCCATGGAGGGGGCTCGGAACCCGTCGTATCTGTTATTCCTGGTACTGCGCCTGAGTGGTGCAGACTCACCTGCGTACTTCTTCTTCTTTTCAGTGCGCTTCAGAATCAGAGATTCCTCGATAGGATCAGTGGGCATGTCATCAGAGCCCTGAAACTTGTCATGTGGTGTCGCACGTGTGTCCACTCCAGACGGAAACATCTGGCTGATTAGTGGGGCAAAAGCTTCCTCCCAACTGCGTTTATCCAGCCTGACCATCTGAAACTCTGTCTTGTTGGCAATTGGGGTATACCAAGTCTTGATAGCATGGGTAAGAAACAAGTATTGAGGCGATTGACAGAAAAGAACTGCCTTCTCCGGGTTGCCAGCTGCCGGGATGAGCATGGGAGGCATGGGCTTGTATATATGCTTCCTGGAGAAGGAGATCAGTTGGGCAAAAGGCAGTACATGGAGATTTGCATCTTCCGCTTCTCCTCTGACAAACGTTAGACTATTGCGGTGTGCTCCCAGGACAATATCTTCAGCTGCAAGTTCCACCTGAGCGACATGCGCATTCCAAGCATCGAGCCCATCATCGTGTACATTGTCTTCAGGCGTCACGCCATCCATCATGGATGGGCCAGTATATTCAGTAATCTGACGCCAGCTCTCACCTTGATATTGAGGTGGGATTTCCGGCCAGGGCTGCCAGCCATTGGCCATGTGCTGCTGTGTAGGTGGTTGAAGATCGTGCCCCCAAGCAGCATTCACCTGTTGCTGCTGTGCAACCATTGCTTCAAATGAAACTTGCCGTGAAGCCGTCAGGTATGGCAGCTCTCTCGGATGCGGCAAGGCATTCATTGGCGGTGGCGGCACTTCTATGCCCGCATTAGGTGGATTGGTTGGCCAGTTCGTCAGGATGTATACAAGGATCGTCCAAGATCGACCAAGGCCTCCAAACACATTGGCTCTCTTAATGATCAAGCTATGCGGCACATTAGAAAACTGGTTGATGAGAACACGGACGAGAACTCGAGTCTTCACTTGTCCTGGGTTGTGCCAGATCTCAAAGTTGCCAAAGCAGCTGTCAGCTTTGTTCACGTAGTAGTCATTCTGATAGTCAAGAGGAAAACCAAGAAACACTACCCAGGCTACTGCATCAAAGATTGGTATGCTGATGTCTACACACGCTTCTACTCTTGTAGACTATGTTGGGCCTCCAAGCGCAGAGGTTTGTAGGACAACAGCAATTTCCCTCAAGTGGATGACCTAAGGTTTATCGAACTCAAGGAAGTAGAGGTTGAAGATGGTCTCTCTCCAGCAACCCTGCAACTAAGATACAAGAAGTCTCTTGTGTCCCCAACACACCTAATACACTTGTTAGATGTATAGGTGCACTAGTTCAGCGAAGAGATGTTAAATGGCAAGTGATATGGATGGCAAAACAAAGTAATATAAATCTGTAATAAAAAGTGCAGCAAGCAAACAAGTGGTAAACGTGAGCACAAATGGTATTGCAATGGTGGAAACAAGGTCTAGGCTTCATTCTTTCACTAGTGGCAACTCCCAATAACATTAACATAATCGAATCACATGATATTTCCCATAAAACATGCAAAGGGGACGCACTCGGAGGTCATTCCTTCGTGGTCAAGAGAGGACGAGAATTATGTAGGGCTACAAAAGCACACCTCAAAGTTCGTAGTTCTCAATCTAAGGATTTCCCAATGTCACCGCGGCCATCCAAAGAGAGTCCCACAATCACCACAACATATCTAAAGGATAGTCAAAGACAAGCACCAAGAGACTCGCAATCTTCAATCAACACACAAGAGAGGAAATCACTCATGAAAATACTTTTCTAATCCATGTCCAATAGACCGCTGTCACCTTGGCCTCGGGGATTATACTAGATAAAGACAAGTGAGTACATCAATCCAATACATAGAGGAAGGGGAAATATCATGGGATCACCCTAGATTAACATAGCCTATGATCACAACGAAGATCACATCATGGGAGAGAGAATTGACCACATCGCTACTGGTAGAAACCTCAGCCCCGAGGAGGAACTACTCCCGCATCATGGAGGGAGGAAGCAACGTCGATGGAGATGAATCCGGGGGCACTTCCCCGTCCCGGCAGGGTGTCGTCACAGGAATTCTGGTCCCCCGAAGCTTGATGGCGATGGCGGCGGAGATCGGAATTGCGTCTGGAGAAAAAGGGTCCGGAATCAGGGTTTCCACGACACGGTGTAAATATATGCAAAAGGGGGGCATCAGAGGGGGTCAGGGGTGCCCAGGCGCCCCCCCGGCGCGGCCAGGAGGGGGGCCGCGTGGGCAGGCCGCCTGGAGCCCCTGTGGGTCCCCTCCGGCCCTACTTTGGCCGCATGGAAGCTTCCAGAACGCTGATTTTTTATATAGTTTTCCCGGAATTTTTCTGGCAATTCATGTAATGGGAAAACCTGAAATACAAAAACAGCAGAAAACAGAAACTCGCACTGGGGTGCACTGAGTTAATAGGTTAGTCCAAATATGATCAAAAGTGTATGGAAGTGTATAAATAACATAGCAATATCACACAAAAGAGGCATGGAGCAAGCAGAAATTATAGATACGTTTTGGACGTATCAACATCCCCAAGCTTAATTCCTGCTCGTCCTCGAGTAGGTAAATGATAACAAGCATAATTTCTATGGTGACATGCTGTTAACCATATGAGGACTTTTCATAGTCACATGAAAAAAGCTTACTGAGACAATGAATCTGTAGTAATTAAGTTTCCTTATGAGAAAATCACAAAGAACTAAAAGTTTTACAGTATGATACTGAAACATCAAATAGATTTGTAATGAGCATGGTGTGCAAATATGACAAAGTGATATCTCGCTTGCCCCCTTTAGTGAAGCAAAACATAAATGCAGGGGCACCTCCAAGGTTTAAGTGACGACTAGATACAATGATTTCAGAATAAACGATATCATAATCATGCAAAAGACAATGGTACTTTGGGACAATGCACATTACACTCAGAATGACAATCATGCTCTCAATAGTTGGTGCTTTAAAGAAGGTGGAGACTCTCGAACCGTGGCTTTTGTTGGAAAGGTTGAAAACCCGTGGTCGGAAACAAAGACAAAACATGTACCAGAGCTCTTGGTTTCAAAAACAGAGGTAATAATATTTTTTTAGATTATGCATGTTTCGTCAACGAATGCTAGCAGGCAACTCAATCACTTCTTGAGATGGACAAGTTTCGAGGAACGGCTCCCGAATGAGGACGATCACATCCTCTTAATCTCCTTTGTTCATCACTGCCAAAGTTTTCTGATTTCTCATGAACAAAGCGTGAAGGAGGGTTTGTTTGTTATATTATTTTTGAGCCGGGCGCACTCTTTGCCAGTTCCTTCTCGTATTATGGGTTTGCACATTAGACATGCAATCCCGGGGTGAAGCTTGTCCAACTTAAAAAGATCATGAATTAACTACTACTTCCTCATGAGCTAAAACAGAGGCACAAAAGAGAAATGCTTTTTTTAATAATTTCGAGATGGTACATGAAAGTCTTCGTTAGGAATGGCAGGTAAATACCATTTATAGGAAGGTATGGTGGACTCATATGGCATAACTGGTTTAAAAGATTTTGGATGCACAAGCAGTCAGTCCGCTTAGTACAGGCGAAGGTTAGCAAAAGACTGGGAGCGACCAACTAAGAGAGCAATGATGGTCATAATCATGCAGAGCGACAAAGCAACATTGAATCAGGCATGGAAGTTATATCGCTACTCAGAAATAAAAGATCATCAAGGCTTGACAGACTTTCTTTACAGTCTTAAATATGCGTGAGCATATGCCAAGTCAATCAAAATAAATTCTTGAAGGAAGATATTACTAAACCATACCATATCATAGGCAAACAAATCATGTTGGTACTCCAATAACACATTGGGAACCCCCCAGCTATTTGAGACTAACCATAAGAAAACATGAACTACTAAGCACCATTATGCCCGTAGCATTTTTATCATAGACATATCGACCAATGCAACTGAAGCAAACTCTCTTAATAAGATAAGCATGATAACTAAAGAGAGTTCAAGCAACCAACTAAACAAAAGCTCTTTAAAAAGATAAGCATGAAAACTAAGAGCTAAGCATGATAGTAGCTATTGAAAGACAAAGAACACACACATCAAAGATAGACATGAAAATTCTATGTTATGTTCTAGGTTGAAGTGGAGCGTGTTTCTCTCCCACACAAAGAAAGCTGAGTTCCGACTCGTTATGAAAAGCTAAAGAAAACTAAAAAGGAAACTAAAAGCAAGACGCTCCAAGCATAGCACATAACACATGAAGTGATAAAAATATAGTGGAACGAAAGACGAACTGATAATGTTGATGGAGAAGGGGATGCACGGGGGCATCCCCAAGCTTAGATGCCTGAGTCTCCTTGAATATTTCTTGGGGGTGCATGGGGGCATCCCCAAGCTTGAGCGTTTGACACTCCTGAATCTTTTTATCATCTTCCCTCGCACACTTGAAAACTCCCTTCATACATAACTCATCATAATCTGATTAGCGAGGTTAGTACCCATAATAAAATAATTATTCCTTGCTGGAAATAAGGATATTCTTGAAGGTCTACTGTGTCTCAAGATTGCCAAAAGGTTTTTGAAAAGCAAAAGCAAGCTCAAGGTTTGCAAAACGAAGGAAAGGCAAAACAGGACAGAATCTGTGAAAAACAGACCAGCAGGTAGTAAATGATTTTTTTCGGGGCACTTCTGCAACTCTAATCAAAAAACTCAAAACAGACGCCTGAAAGACAATTGTATAGAGCACGCTGTCGAAAAAATTCAGACCAAAAAGATGATCTGGTGATTTTATACGAATTTTTCTATCCAAGGACAGAATCTGTTTCCTGGACAGCACGTCACAACTTTTGAACTTTCTTGCAATCAGAGGCTAAACTTGGCACAAAGCTGAAAAGTAAAGATACAATGATGATGCTACTGTAGTAACAAACAACAAGACACAACAAAAGCAAAATAAAACTTTATTCATTGTGGGCTGCCTCCCAAAAGCGCTTTCTTTTATGCCTTTAAGCTAGGCATAAGACTTTAATGATGCTCTCGTAAGAATAAGAGCTGAAGAACAAAAGAGAGCATCAAGAAGCAAACACCAAACACATTTAAGCCTAACATGCTTCCTATGCATAGGAATATTGCAATAGAATAATTCATTGAAGCACAAAGCAATAAGCATAGGAAGACAAAACAAGTGTAGCTTCAAAACCTTCAACATAAAGAGAGGGAGCTTGATATTATTGAAATATCTATAAGCATATGTTCCCTTCTCATAATAATTTTCAGTGGGATCATGAATAAACTCAACAATATAAGCATCACATAAAGCATTGTTACCATGATCCACATGCAAAAAGGTACTCTTACTCTCCACATAAGCATAATCTTTCTCATTGGTAATAATGGGAGTAGGACTATCATAAACAACTTGAACACTATAGATTAATTGTGTATTAGGAAGATGGTGTTCAACAAGGGAGTAATTCCCTCCATGATTATGACAAGTTTCATAAGGATATTTTCTCCTTATGTCATAGGTACCTTTATAATCACTATAGATTGGAGTTACAACATCATCATAGTAGAGAAGAGCATTATCATTGCTAGCAACTATATTTGTAATCATGTTGTCTTTATTCTTACTAGCAAAAGAATTATCAATTATCACATCACTAGTGGGTGAAGGATTTGCAATCCTATCATCCCCAAGCTTAGGGCTTTCCATATCATCACTTTCAGAGTTGGTACCAAAAAGATTTTCAAGATCATAAGTAGCATTATCATCATTTTCCAAATCACAATAAGTAACGTGCATATCATAATCAAAATCATCTTCAATGGTACCTACGGACGTATCATCAAGATGATAATTAAGGCAATAAACTTCACCTTTTTCTTTAAACTTACAACCGTTAGGATAAAAGTTGATGGGAGGAATATGCTCAGGCCAGGTTGATACCCATTCTTCTTCCTTCTTGCTCCTCTTCCTCCTCCTCTTCTTTTTCTTCTTCTTCACCTTAGGAGGGAGTGGTTTGAGATGAAGCTTCTCCACATATCCTGGTTTATCATTAGAAACAATAGGGGAAACTTGGGAGATACTCTCCTTTTTATTAGCAGAAATATAAGAGACATTTTTATACTTTGCTAAAGTTCCCTCCTTTCTAATCTTACTTATGTAATCATTTTCATGGCAATTAACAACACAATAGAGATGGCAATTTTGCAAAGTGTTTTATATTCCTATGGCATTAACATCTAGCCAAGAAGTCTTTTCTGTTAACTCTTCACACATCAAAAATAACATAAGCTCATCATAAAGATCAGAGGTGATCATGTTATCACACAACTGGTTAACAGTCATGTTTTGAAAGTTCATGCATTGAAAATTAAAGTGACCCTCTATACGGCAAAGTTCACAAGTAAAAGGATAAAGGTCACACAATTCTCTAGCAATTTCATTTAAATCTCTGACCCAAGTGATTGTTCTTTCATGCTTATGTTTCTTACAATACTTCTCTTCTTCGATCGTAGGCCTTTCACAAGGTCTATCCACTCCACAAAAATTAACATGCTTATATAAAACTTCATTTTTAGGAATTGGATCATGCATGTTGCAATCATCATGAACAATTTCATTTTCTTTGCAAGTCTCTTTAAAAGGTTTATGATGCTTGATCCAATCCTCCTTAGGCATATTAAGATGTGAAGCAAAAGATTTGAGGAAATCAACAAGGAGTTGAGAATCAAGTCCAAACTTAGCACTAAACTTATTAAAACTTGTAGTTTCAACAAAGGACTTAATGCAATCATACTCATAAATTATACTTGACTCTTTACCTTTGTCGATCTCCCAATCTTCAGTGTTGCGTTGAATTCTTTCAAGGAGATCCCATTTAGCATCAGTCTTTTCGTTTGTGAAAGAACCCATAGAGGAAGCATCGAGCAAATCTCTATCCTGTCGAGAGAGCCTCGCATAGAAATTAGTAATAATCATATCTTTGGGGAGCCCATGGTTAGGACATTTTAGCATTAACGTTTTCAGTGTCCCCCAAGCTTGAGCTATGCTCTCTCCGTCATGAGGATATAAATTATAAACATAATTCCTATTCTCATGGACTTCATGAAGAGGATAAAACTTGGAGTAAAAGAGAGACTGGATCTCTTCCCAATCCACCAGGTGAGAGTCATTTAGTAGCCTATACCATTCCAATGCTTTTACTTTTAGTGACAAGGAAAATAATTTCCTCATGACAAACTCCCTTGATACACCTGCAAGCTTAAATAATGAACATAGTTGTGACAGATATAGCAAGTGTTCACCGGGATGTCTGTCTCCTACATAACGATTGGCCAAAACATAATCGATAATACCAGCTGGTATTTTATAGGGCACAATTTCAGTAGGGGGAGGAGCAACCACCATAGGTGTGGGGCGTCTTCCCGCAAGCAATGATCCAATAGCAAGGTTGTCCATAAGCATAACTAGTGAAATAAAAACAAGAAACAAAAAGATTTAATTGCAAGATCTAAAGATATACCTTCAAGCGCTCACCTCCTCGGCAACGGCGCCAGAAATAGCTTGATGTCTACACACGCTTCTACTCTTGTAGACTATGTTGGGCCTCCAAGCGCAGAGGTTTGTAGGACAGCAGCAATTTCCCTCAAGTGGATGACCTAAGGTTTATCGAACTCAGGGAAGTAGAGGTTGAAGATGGTCTCTCTCAAGCAACCCTGCAACTAAGATACAAGAAGTCTCTTGTGTCCCCAACACACCTAATACACTTGTTAGATGTATAGGTGCACTAGTTCGGCGAAGAGATGTTAAATGGCAAGTGATATGGATGGCAAAACAAAGTAATATAAATCTATAATAAAAAGTGCAGCAAGCAAACAAGTGGTAAACGTGAGCACAAATGGTATTGCAATGGTGGAAACAAGGCCTAGGCTTCATACTTTCACTGGTGGCAACTCCCAACAACATTAACATAATCGAATCACATGATATTTCCCATAAAACATGCAAAGGGGACGCACTCGGAGGTCATTCCTTCGTGGTCAAGAGAGGACGAGAATTATGTAGGGCTACAAAAGCACACCTCAAAGTTCGTAGTTCTCAATCTAAGGATTTCCCAATGTCAGCGCGGCCATCCAAAGAGAGTCCCACAATCACCACAACATATCTAAAGGATAGTCAAAGACAAGCACCAAGAGACTCTCAATCTTCAATCAACACACAAGAGAGGAAATCACTCATGAAAATACTTTTCTAATCCATGTCCAATAGACCGCTGTCACCTTGGTCTCGGGGATTATACTAGATAAAGACAAGTGAGTACATCAATCCAATACATAGAGGAAGGGGAAATATCATGGGATCACCCTAGATTAACATAGCCTATGATCACAACGAAGATCACATCATGGGAGAGAGAATTGACCACATAGCTACTGGTAGAAACCTCAGCCCCGAGGAGGAACTACTCCCGCATCATGGAGGGAGGAAGCAACGTCGATGGAGATGAATCCGGGGGCACTTCCCCGTCCCGGCAGGGTGCCGGCACAGGAATTCTGGTCCCCCAAAGCTTGATGGCGATGGCGGCGGAGATCGGAATTGCGTCTGGAGAAAAAGGGTCCAGAATCAGGGTTTTCGCGACACGGTGTAAATATATGCCAAAGGGGGGCATCAGAGGGGGTCAGGGGTGCCCAGGCGCCCCCCCGGCGTGGCCAGGAGGGGGGCTGCGTGGGCAGGCCGCCTGGAGCCCCTGTGGGTCCCCCCCGGCCCTACTTTGGCCGCATGGAAGCTTTCGGAATGCTGATTTTTTATATATTTTTCCCTGAATTTTTCTGGAAATTTACGTAATGGGAAAACCTGAAATACAAAAACAGCAGAAAACAGAAACTGGCACTGGGGTGCACTGAGTTAATAGGTTAGTCCAAATATGATCAAAAGTGTATGGAAGTGTATAAATAACATAGCAATATCACACAAAAGAGGCATGGAGCAAGAAGAAATTATAGATACGTTTTGGACGTATCATATGCGCATGTTGGGTCCTTCATCATGGCAAGCAAAGTAGAAGGTTCTATCCTCATCTATCGGATGCGGCCCAGTTGTGATTAAGAAATCCTCGACAGCCACTGATCTAAAACCTATCATCCCAACTCCTAGATGAAAGATATCAGAATAGATCACCTCAGCATTGAAGTCCTCGGCCAGGATTTGAAGGATTTCCGCAAGCACCATGGGTCGTTGCAGATCAGGCGTCGGAGGGTTGGTGAGGACAAGCGCAAAGTTTTCATGGTGCAGCGGTGGAGCGCCTACTACCATCATGTTCCTCTGAAGCCTATCAGCTGGGCCGTTGAAAATCGCGAGAGGGCCAGGGATGAACTGGTAAGGCATAACAGGGAAGTTCGCCATGGGGGGAGGAGCGGTGGTGCTAGCAGGCGGATGAGCCGATGAGGATGCTGGGGGTGTCTGGCGATTCGGTAGTGGGGGTGGCAGGTTGAGCAGGCAAGGACTGGAATTGATCGATGCAGTAGGGCGTAGGGTAGGAGGAGGCGGACCGTCACCCCCAATAGGCAAGGTACGCGTGTCCTGGCACTGTTTATCCCCTGATTTGATTTTCCATTCCTGTTTTTGCTTCGTGTTTCTTCCATTGCCCAAACGTTTCCCTGTGGGAGGCGATACTATACTATTTTTTGGCCTCCATACCAAATTTTGTATCTTAGGATATTGCTTCCGTTGGGATACACTAGGCCGTTGGTGTGTTTGAGTATGAGTATTCCTGGGGTTATCGGCGGCAGGGAAGTAATGGGTTTTAGGTTTCCAAAGAAAATGAGGAGAAGTTCCATCTATGCAATATTGAGCAACGTGGCCTAGATAGCCACATGATGAACACAAAAGACGTGCCGGGCACTCAAAAAATAAGTGGTGAGGCGAGTCACAAGTCGTGCAGCTAGTTCGGCCCAGCCCAGCATAAGCTGGGAGATGGATCAAATGCGGTTGGCTTCGCCGCTCAGTACAGTTGTCTGAAAGATGGCCCAATTAACGACAATCAGCACACAAATTTAAACGTCGAAAGATTACCTCCGAAGGCGGGATGGATTTCAATTTCCAGATTGAAGCAATTTTCTCATCGGAATATCCAAACACCCGTTGATCCAATATATGGAATAACATGAAATCCGGGATATGTTCCCATTTCCTCTGCTCGAAATAAATACCTTGACAAGCCATGGTCCCGGAAGACGGGGGAACTTTAAATGCTGTTTGAAAACTACCCAGAATAATGCTATCATTGTCTGGAAGCCGAGGACACGTATCAATCAACTGATCTGGACCAAACGTAAGATGTTGTGAAATTGAGGACTTTCCTTGCTCATGCGATTGATCCACAAGATGCTCATCATCAAGTGTAAACCCAAATTTTGAAAGTTCCCCATTAGGTGAATGATTCTTACTAGCACTTTTCCTGAGGAAATTAAGATTGGGTTTGATGGCAATGGCGGTGCGAGTAACCACCTCATGAAGTTCATCATCTAAAAGCCAACCATTGTCCAAACTAGCATAATTCACCGAGGGTTTGAACAAATGGAAGTGACAGACAAATTCTGGCCAGATCCGATCTTTCAATTTATATATGAAGTGTCCCACTCGGTTAGAAGCTACTGAGAAACGAAAAGATCTTTTACCCAATTGAAGGCTGATCAAAACATCGGTCTACACCCTAAGGAGGCATTGTAGGATACAATTTTTCCTAAATTTCTTTCGTGGACATGTTTGGAACATCTATTTGAGCATGCACAACAAATTCGGGGTGATTTGGAGGTGGTGGAAAAAATCATAATAAGCCTTGCAAGCAAACTACTAATTTGTTAATCACGAGATGATGTATTACGGAATGAGTAAAGAGAGTTGCCGGTAACGATATTGAACTAGGTATGATGATACCGACGACCGAATCTCAAGCAATTAACATACACTACAAAAACCTGTTAATCCATGACGAATTTCTGGTGACATTCTCGAAAACCGTCACCGATAATGACGGTTTTCTCTGGTTCGTCATGGAAACCGTCATGGACCAACAACATAAGGATCGCGATCAAATTGCTAGTCTCATTATGACGGACAACGAGGGACTGTCACCAAATCCGTCATGGATCGACCATTTAGGCCCACCGTATACACCATTATGACCGTCACTGATGGATGATGCTTATATGTCATGTGTGTCGCATGTTTGCCCCACATGTTAGTCACATACGATCAGTATAGGGATTGCCTATCGCTCTAACTGCCAGGAATACACGTAATTGCAAAAACTTAACCACGAATTATAACAAAACTTACAAGTAATTGTTGATTTTATCAAAATCATAGTTGTTGATTCTAACAAACTCGAGCGCACAAATACACATAATAGTTAGGGTTTTTTTGGTAAAAGAAAATTCATAACTACTGATTCTAACAAAATATTCAGTGCACAAACACTCGATCGTGCTGTAAATCAACCATTAAAGCAGCTCCTTACCAATTGTAGTAGTTTCTCTTTATACATACCTTTAGTATTAAATTATGGTAAAAATATTTCCCTAATAATAAAGCAGATAGTGCTTCTGCCCCCGCTCATCGTCGTGGTGTTTTTTATGAAAAACCCCTTGTCTTTTACAAAAATAAACCCACAGTCCAGTAAATAAGTGGGAAAAAAATGTTTCGCATGTCTGCCCTACCCGTGGGTGCGCTTGAAAAAAAACACCCATAAGTCGAGCTACCGCGTCTCGCACCCCGCTTGGATCCGCCGCCTCGCCGCCGCCGACCTGGATCCTCCGCCACACCATCCTCCGCCGAGCCGTGCCGCCGTCCTCCCCCACCTGGCATGTCTCCTCTCCGCCATGCCCTTCTCCCCGCGCTGTCTGAGTCCTCCGTGCGTGGTTCACCAACGCCGAGGCCCAGGCCGCCGTGCTCCGGGCCCGCGCCGGCCGGCTCGAGTGCGCGCAGCCGACCGCGACGAGCTTCTCTACACTATCCTCGCCGCCGCGGGCAACGGCCGGGAGTTGGAGGACGCGCAGGAGCACGTCAGATCCGGCCTCAGCTTACGGTGACACGGACGTGGATACTCTGGCGAATTGAGCCAGCCCAATTAACCCTCCTGCCAGCTCCGGTTTTACAAAGCTACTTCATGCTTTCACGGGAGCTCCCAGCCACTCAGCTGATTAGCAATGCTTGCAATAGAACAACACGCATCTAACAATAACTTAGTACAACCGTACAACCGAACTTGTCTACTCTATTGAACCAGAATTAGTTAATGTAGTTAACATTCTAAAAAAAGTGCATATATTTTCTAAAAGTGTATATTTTTTTGAAAAATTGCAACCATTTTTTGAATTTCTGAACAAAATTTCATAGATAGGAATATTTTTTAGCATATACAAACAAAAAAAAGTGCAACTGCAGAAAATGTTTTCCAAAAACGTGAAGCATTTTTTGAATTGTGACCAAATTATGAAATTCTGATCAAAGATTTAAACTATGAACATTTTTAAATTTTTGAAAAATATAAAGAAATCACATTTCATGAAATTACGAAAAAATAAAAATCACGATCATTATTTTAATTTCTGAACAAAAAGCTCAAATTGGAACTTCATGAAATATCTAATAAAAATTTGAATCCATTAACTATATAAAATTCCTGAACACTTTTTCATACATGAATGTTTTTGAATTTTAGACCAAATTTTGCAACCGCTAACATTTGTTGCAATTCCAGATTTTTTTTAAATATGAAAATTTTCTTCATTTGTGAACAAATTTTGAAATGCATGAACATTTATTAAAATTCCTGTACATTTTTTAAATTTGTAAATATATTTTAAAAAAGTGGAACCTTTTTTAAAAATATGAACGAAAATTGATTAATAAACAAAAATTGAGTTGAAAAAGTAAAAAAGGAAAATAAAAGAAATAGAGAAACGAAAAGAAAAGAAAACAAGAAAAAGGAAAAGGAAAAGAAAAGAAAGAAGAAAAATAAACAGAAAACTAAATAGCAGAAAAAAGAAAAACCAAAAAGAAACAGGAAAACCGGTTCAGGGAACCTTCTAGAATGTTCCCAAATCCAGAAAAAACGGCTGGGAACTCTAGAAGGTTTCCACAACCGGAACCTGCTGCAACAAGTTAATGGGCCAGGCCAGGTCATCGCTCCAGGTCTGGGGGAAAGGCAGACACTTTGTGGCATTGTGCGTCCAATAGAAATTTCTACAAGCTTTCTACTGGTTTTGTTCGTTTTTCTTTTTTCAAATTTTCTTTTTTCCATTTTATTTTCTGTTTTCCTATTTTATTTTCCATTTTCATTAATTTTGGAACATTTTAAAATTCGTGGAATTTTCAAATCCATTAAGTTAATTTCAAATTCGTGAATTTTTTTCACGTTTGTGAACATATTACTATGAGCTGGAAATTTATAGAGATAAAATCCACGTATGGCTCTCCCTCAGTAGCGCACATAATTGACTGGCCAAGTAGATTAGCGTACATCTTTCTTTCTTAAAAATATATTGTGTAAATTTATGTATCTTCATTCAGGACCACAAGCATGCACAATTATTGCACACCAAGTTTTGGAAAATACACCTTTAATATTTTCCAAACACACATTGAGCATTTTTGAAAATACACATTCTCATTTTTCTTTTGAATTCATGACAACATTTTTTAAATACACATTGACATTTTTTAGCACATAAGAAACATTCATATGATTCTTGTTGGGCGCTGTAAAAAATGATACAGTTTCGCAAAAGCTATGACGTACATATCATGAAAATCAAATCTTCACCGAGTAAGACACATGTTTTCTAGAGAGAACAAGTCTAGTTTGATGGCGAAACTATTAAAAGGATATAAGTGAAGCATGAAAGTTCAGAAATTTCTACAAAATATTACCACCACCGTGCTCTAAAAGATATAAGTGAAGCACTAGACCAAAAACTATTCAACTCAAAAGATATAAGTGAAGCATATAGAGTGTTCTAACAATTGCTAGGCCATATTTAACTCTCTCAAATAGGTGTGTCCAACAAGGATGATTGTGACAAACTAACAAGCAAAGACTGAAATTATACAAGACGTTCCAAGCAAAACACATATCATGTTGCGAATAAAAATATAGCTCAAAGTATAGTTACCGATGGATGAAGACGAAAGAGGGGATGCCTTCCCGGGGCATCCCCAAGCTTAGGCTTTTGATTATCTTGAATTCCTTGGGGTGCCATGGGCATCCCCAAGCTTAGGCCTTTGCTATTCCTTGTTCCATAGTCCATCAAAGGAATAATCAAAACTTGAAAACTTCACAACACAAAACTTAGACAAAAATTCTCGTGAGCTCCGTTAGTATAAGAAAGCAAACCACTACTCAAAGGTTCAACAATGAATTCATTCTTTGTTTATATTGGTGTTAAACCTACTGTATTCCAACTTCTCTATGGTTCATATCCTCCAATACTACTCATAGATGCATCGGAATAAGCAAACAACACACGAAGAACAGAATCTGTGAAAAATAGAACAATCTGTAGTAATCTGCAGCTTTCTCCTACTTCTGGAACTCCAAAAAAATTCAAACTAAATTGGTAAATTTGCGGAATTTGTCTACCAATCATCTGCAAAAAGAATCAACTAAAAAGCACGCTCCACTAAAATTTGAAGACCACTTTAGCCAGTGCTAACAATTCTGTTTTTCATAGCAAGATCACATAAACTTCACACAAGTCTTCCCAAAGGTTCTACTTGGCACAAAAACTAAACAAAACATGAAACCACATCTAGTCAGAAGCTAGATGCAATATTTATTCCCTAACAGCAACAAAAACAAAAAACATAAAATTGGGTTTCCTCCCAATAAGCGCTATCGTTTTACGCCCCTAGCTAGGCATAATGATGCTCACATAAAAGATAAGAATTGAAACATAACGGGAGCATCATGAAGCATATGAATAGCACATTTAAGTCTAACCCACTTCCTATGCATAGGGATTTTGTGAGCAAACAACTTATGGGAACGATAATCAACTAGCGTAGGAAGGGAAAACAAGCATAACTTCAAAACTTTAAGCACATAGAGAGGAAACTTGATATTATTGCAATTCCTACAAGTATATGTTCCTCCCTCACAATAATTTTCAGTAGCATTATTAATGAAATCAACAATATAACCAGCACATAAAGCATTCTTTTCATGATCTACTTGCATAGAAATTTTACTACTCTCCACATAAGCAAAATTCTTCTCATTCATAGTATTGGGAGCAAACTCAACAAAACAACTATCATGTGAAGCATAATCCAATTGAAAACTAAAATCACGATGACAAGTTTCATGGTTATTATTATTCTTAATAGCATACAAGTCATCACAATAATCATCGTAGATAGCAACTTTGTTCTCATGATCAATTGGAACCTCTTCCGAAATAGTGGATTCATCACTAAATAAAGTCATGACCTCACCAAATCCACTTTCATCAATATAATCATCATAAATAGGAGGCACGCTTTCATCATAATAAATTTGCTCATCAAAACTTGGGGGACTAAAAATATCATCTTCATCAAACAGAGCTTCCCCAAGCTTGTGGCTTTGCATATCATTAGCATCATGGGTATTCAAAGAATTCATACTAACAACATTGCAATCATGCCCATCATTCACATATTTTATGCCAAGCATTCTATGTAATTCTTCTTCTAGCACTTGAGCACAATTTTCCTTCCCATCATTTTCATGAAAGATATTAAAAAGATGAAGCATATGAGGTAACCTTAATTCCATTTTTTGTAGTTTTCTTTTATAAACGAAACTAGTGATAAGACAAGAAACTAAAAGATTCGATTGCAAGATCTAAAGAAATACCTTCAAACACTAACCTCCCCGGCAACGGCGCGAGAAAAGAGCTTGATGTCTACTACGCAACCTTCTTGTCGACGTTGTTGGGCCTCCAAGTGCAGAGGTTTGTAGCACAGTATCAAATTTCCCTCAAGTGGATGACCTAAGGTTTATCAATCCGTGGGAGGCGTAGGATGAAGATGGTCTCTGTCGGGGAAACTGATCGCCCACGAACACCTATGGGACCGGAGCCCCTTTTCGGTACGGCAAGGGAGCGGAGGGTGCACGAAGAGCGGATCGAGGCGAGCGCGGGCAGTTTACCCAGGTTCGGGCCGCACGGATGCGTAAAACCCTACTCCTGCTTGGTTTGTATTGTGTTCTTGGCTCGGGAGCAAGAAGAGCTACAGTACTTGCTGCTAGCTACACCGAGCGCCGGAGTGATCGAAAGTTGGAACCCCCCCTACGTTGTGCATGGGCCTCCTTTTATAGGTCAAAGGGGTCACCGACAGGTGACAACGTAGGTGAGGGTAAAAACGTAAAAATGGTGGTAGTTGTAACAGTGCATGTACAGTGTTTTGTACCTAACCCTGACGGTGGGGGACAAGGGCATTGAATGCCCGTCGCCGTCGCCCCCAAACAGTGCAAAAAGCGTCCGTCTGGGCGTCTCCGTTCCCCACGACAGTAGCCTCGTCATCGTGGCTTGCCACCGTGTCCCCCAGGCTGCACAGCCTTCTGCCACGTGCCCCTGGAAGGGCCCCAGGGCGACGCGTGGCCGGATGAGCTGGAGCGCGGGCACACAGTGGAAGCTTGCCGCGGCAAGCGCCTTGCCGCGGTCGCTACCTTTCCGCGCCCGGAAGCTTGTCGCTCTCTGGGCCTTGCCGGGGCGCGCGATGCGCCACGGCAAGTCTTCTGAAATGCCATGCTTTGGCCTTCCTGGCAAGCTCCTCTTGCCAGGGTCTTGTGCTAAATGGGTGGTCTTGAGCCTGGAGCGGCCTTCCCGGCAAGCGCCTCTTGCCGGGGCCTTGTTTCTCTGACTTGAATACTTTGTTCTTGAATGGCTCCAAAGGAACCAGAGCGGGCCTTGGCGGGCGCGTGGCAAGCCCAGCCACGGGACGCTGCCACTGCCCGTGCACAAGTTGGGATACTAAAGTACCCCATCTTTAGTACACCGACAGGAGCCCCCGGGCCTGGGCCACACACGGTGCCGAGCGCTGTTGGGCCAGGCCCAAAACAATGCACGGGCACACGAGGCCCACGGCGCGCCGTAGCCCACTCCGCATCCGCCGCATCCCTCCCTAACGGCACGCGTCGATTGCGGCGTCGTGGGAGAGATCGTGGCATGTTTCTTTAATGGGGAAAATGCGGAACGTCCCCCTGTCCCCCTTAAAAGCAGAGGAAACAGGGGTAGTTTCCCCCATTGCTTCATTGCGTCTTCAACCTCCAGAAACCCCCGCCGCTCTCCTCCTTCCCGAAGGTCGAAAGAGAGCAGCGCTCCGCCCCTCTTCCGCCGCCGCCAGCCTCCCCAGCGCCGCCGGCCCCCCTCGCCGTCCCCGCCATGGCCCCGAAGGGCGACAAGGCGAAAGCCGCGAAGACCGAACGGGCGGCGAAGCTTGCAGCAATGCGGAAGAGGATGGTGGTCTTCCCGCCGAGGCTCGGCGCGAGGGAGCTGAAGGACAAGTTCTACCTCTTCTGGTCGAGGGAAACGAAAGCTCACCCGCGCACCAGGGTTCTCCCCGCCAAAGCCTGCGACATGTTTCCGGGAGGTTATCCTTACTTTGCCCTGTTCTTCCATTGCGGACTCTGCCCTCCATACTCCGAATTCTTCTGCGATGTTATGAACACGTATGGATTCCATCTTCTGGATTTCACCCCGAACGCAGTCTTAACCATGGCCGTTTTCGCACATCTGTGCGAAAACTTTGTCGGTGTCCACCCCAATGTAGCCCTCTTCCGCCATTTTTTTATGCCTCGGGTAGAGTCTGGGCTCCTCTGTCCGGTGGGATTTCTTGGATCTTTAGGCTCAATAAGAAAGAGGCATACTTGATTGGAGAGCTCCGCGGCAAGTGGGAGGAGTGGAGGGCCGACTGGTGCTGGATCATGGAGGATGGACCCCAGCAGTTTACTTCCCCGCGCCGAGCTGCAATAGTGCGCGGCAAGGACTGGAGCGATCTGGCCCCGGAGGACGAGAAACTGAAGATAGCCCTCACTAGGATTCTTCGCCTCCGGCAAGCCAATCTTACTGTAGGTGAGGTCGGGGCAGATTTCCTTCGCCGCCGCATTGCTCCCTTGCAGGAGAGGAAGAGGCCTGCTTGGGATTTCGGCAACGCGGCAGACTATATGAGGCTGCGCCCCGGCCTTAACTATAACTTCACTGTCTTGGAGCTCAAAGGGATGCTCCGTGAGCTGTTCAAGCACGACGCCAAGCACCCGGAGTGGTTCGCCTCGCCGCGGAGGGTAGTTCCACTATGCAACAATTCGTCGCTTAGTGCTATCCGCGCGGCGATGCCGTTGTGCGACTCCCATGGGGTTGACCCCACTTGGCTGGCGCCTTCTGACGAAGCCGCGCAAACCTTCTTCGACAACTTGGTGGAGCTGCCGATCAATCTTGATGAGAAGAAAGGTCTCACCCGCGACACCACCGACCAGGAGGTGGCGTATATCGCCACCAGGATGGAGGAGGCAGCAGTAGCCGAGGCCGCGGGCGAGTTTGGGTACTCCTTGGACGAGGCGGATGCAGCGGATGCGGTGAGTCGGGCCGAGGAGGAAGAGATCCTCAAACTGATAAAGCCTGCCGGGCAGCCCGCCGAGACGAGCGAGGCTGCCGGGCAAGGTACAGAGTCGAGCGAGCCCACCGAGCAAGGCGCCGAATCGGACGACTCTGCCGAAGACTCGGGCGGGTCTCTGGGCCTTGACGACTCCTCTTCATCCTCGGGGAGTTCTCCGCCACCACCAAGTCCTCCGCCTCAACCGAAGAAGCGTCTCCGCAAGGCTGCGGACACGGAGAAGCAGCCGGCGGGCCAACAGTCGCAGCATCGCTCGATGCGCGCCACCACGACGAGCAAGGCCGTCAAGGGGGCGCCTCGCGCCTCAGCAGCGGCCGGAGGAGGATCTTCCCGCACGGGCTCCACCGCTCCTTCCGCTCCTCGGGCCTCGGCGACGACCGGAGCGGGGTCTTCTCAGACCACGGCTCCGGCGCCCGCCAAGCGCCCGAGGGAGCCTACTCCTCCAGCTCCTCGCGCCGGGACGCGCGAGGCGGACTTCGACTTCTCCGTCCTCAGTTCCGACGAGGAGGAGGAAGAGTAAGTAAAGCAACTCTTGTTTTCTTCAATTTGTTGTTCTTGTCTTGAATCTCCTTTATCTGATTCTGTTTGATGCCTGCCTTCCAGGACCCTGGCCCAGAGGATGGCGAGGAGGGCCAAGATCCCGGTGGTCGATCTTGAGGATGAGCCCGTCGCAGCGGCGGGGGATGCGCCAGCGACAAGCTTGCTGGACCAGCCTGCTGCTCCGCAGAGCAGCCCCCAGCGCAGCCCCCAGCGTAAGTCTTCTGTTTACTCCTTCGCTTGTCGGGCGCGCGTGGGATTCTTATCTTCATTGTTGTTTTGCTTGTTTGTTGGCTTGTACAGAAACGGAACCGCAGCTTCAGGAGCGGCAAGAGACTGCCCCCGACGAGCGGCGCGTCTCAATCTCCCCACCAAGGAGGAGCTCCCCGGCGAGGGAGAATACTCCGCCAAGGACGGGTACTCCGCAAAGGGCGAGCACCCCTCCAAGGGCGAGCACCCCGCCAAGGGTGAGCACCCCGCCAAGGGAAGGCGCCAGCGGCCCTCCGCCGACGGAGGCTACTACCACGCCACCGAGGGAGAACTCCCCGGCAAGGAACCCCGTCGAGGAAGAGGCCCGCGCAGGTAACCCTTGTACTTTTCTTCTCTTGACTTCTTCTTTTTGGATATTTGCTTGACAATTCTTCTTTCTTTTTCTTGCTTTCAGACTCGTCCGCTCCAGAGCCTATGGAGACGGAGGCCGCCACCGAGGAGGGCGCGCGCGGCAACACTGGTGGCGCCGCGGCCACCGAGGAGACGATTGGCACTGAGGAGCCCGCCGTCGAAGAGGCAACCAGGGACACTGACGCGGCAGCCGAGGAGGGGACTGGCGGTCGCACTGACGGCCCCGAGGCCGCATGAGCGTTTGACGCTGCGCCGACCGCCGACCCTGCCGCTGCCGCGGCTGGAACCGGTGCCTACTTGGAGGCTGGGAACGGGGTCTTCATTCAGATCCCGAGGGCTTCTTCGTCAAGGGCGCCCGCGGAGGGGGAGGTCTTCGATGGGGAAGTCCTCGCCTCCGCGGGGCTGAAGTTTGTCGACGCGCCCGGCAGCAGCAACGAGCCCGAGGAGGAGCAGCTTCTGCGCCGGCTTCTGGCCCTGTACCGTGCCAGGCAGGCCAAGCTGGAGTCCCGAGAGGCTCTGGCTGCCAAGGCAGGCGTCGATCTGGAGAAACGCGCCGAGGAGCTCTGCGCCGCCAACCAGGCGGCCCTCCGGTCTTTGGCGGAGGAGCGGGAGGAGCTCGCCGAGGCGCACCAGGCGTTCGTCCTCGAAAAGGCCGAAGCAGAGGAGCAGCAACGGCTTGCCGCCGAAGATCTGTCTCGGCGTTAAGGAGAGCTGAGGCAGTGGAAGGTCGACCTTGATAGCCATGAGGACGACCTCACCGCGCGCGAGCAGTCCCTTGGCGGGGCTCTGCAGGAAGCGAGGGACGCCGCTGCAGCTGCAGAGACCGCCAAGAGAGACTTGGAGGCGAGGGTGGCACAGTTGGTGCTCAGCTTGAGGACGAGCGAGGAGAAGGTTGCCGCGCTCACATTGGAGAGGGAGAAAGACGCCCACAGCCACTCGGAGCTGCAGGTCCGTCTCTCCGACAAGGGCAAGGAGCTCGCCATCGCCAAGGACTCCGTCGCGGACTTGGAATTGAAGCTGTCTACCCTCACTGAATCACTTGACAGCGCCAGGAACCGGGAGACGAAGCTGAAGGAAGATCTCCGGGCTGAGAGGGCACTGCTGGACAGCGCCGCCCTCACGCAAAACAACTTCAGGCAGACGGTGGAGTAGTGGACCGAGGAGCTTGTCGCCGCCGCCGCTGACATCGACAGGGAGATGGCGGGGCTGGGGACGGAGCACCTCGGGTACTCCCCCGACGCAAATCTCCCTCACAGCGCCAAGCTGAGTTTATTCTTTAGGGGAGTGGCGCCGGCCCTTGAGCAGCTCTGGGAGAGGATCCCCACGCAGCTGGCGAACGAGGCGCGCAGGCTTTGCACGGGAGTTGTGGAGGGAGTGCTGACGAAGATTGTCTACCGCAACCCCGGGATCAACCTTGAGAACGTTCTCCGGACCTTGCCGCCCGACGCCGACCAGGAGGCGTTGAAGGCCCTTGTCGCACCCATCGCGGCCAAGGTGGGCAAGATCAGGAGAGTTGACGGTGACCGTGTAGATTAGGTTGCTTTCTTTCTGCTTCCCCTTTTGTGTTGTTTGCTTCCCGACAAGGCGAGGCTTTCTTGAACGGAACTTGGTCTATACCACTGTCTCCTTCCCCCCCGGCAAACTTGTGCGCGAGGAACAACTTCTTCTGCCTTAGAAAAGAAAGAAAAGGGAGGAAACATATGCATGGAGCCTTGTAGCTCGTTATTGCTTACCGGGGGTGCGTGCTGCACAAAGTGTCAGATAGTACATGCAAGAAAATGGAAAAGCATGAAACGACAAGTTGTGCAAGGCACAAAAGCTTTACTGATGCACGGGGTCTGCGCCCGGCTTTGTACAAAGGTTTACATGCAACAGCGGCAAGACTTGTACAAAAGGTGGTCGCCGGAGCGGATCACGGCAACCGCGCCTTATGGGTGAAACTTGCGAAGGTGCTCAATGTTCCAGGAGTTGCTCACCGGTAAGCCCTCTTCGGTCTCAAGGCGGACAGCGCCGGGCCTTGTGACTTGTCTCACCCGATAAGGGCCTTCCCACTTCGGCGTCAACCATACACCTATGGGACCGGAGCCCCTTTTCGGTACGGCAAGGGAGCGGAGGGTGCACGAAGAGCGGATCGAGGCGAGCGCAGGCAGTTTACCCAGGTTCGGGCCGCACGGATGCGTAAAACCCTACTCCTGCTTGGTTTGTATTGTGTTCTTGGCTCGGGAGCAAGAAGAGCTACAGTACTTGCAACCTAATCTACACGGTCACCGTCAACTCTCCTGATCTTGCCCACCTTGGCCACGATGGGTGCGACAAGGGCCTTCAACGCCTCCTGGTCGGCGTCGGGCGGCAAGGTCCGAAGGACGTTCTCAAGGTTGATCCCGGGGTTGCGGTAGACAATCTTCGTCAGCACTCTCTCCACAACTCCCGTGCAAAGCCTGCGCGCCTCGTTCGCCAGCTGCGTGGGGATCCTCTCCCGGAGCTGCTCAAGGGCCGGCGCCACTCCCCTAAAGAATAAACTCAGCTTGGCGCTGTGAACATGATTTGCGTCGGGGGAGTACCCGAGGTGCTCCGTCCCCAGCCCCGCCATCTCCCTGTCGATGTCAGCGGCGGCGGCGACAAGCTCCTCGGTCCACTGCTCCACCATCTGCCTGAAGTTGTTTTGCGTGAGGGCGGCGCTGTCCAGCAGTGCCCTCTCAGCCCGGAGATCTTCCTTCAGCTTCGTCTCCCGGTTCCTGGCGCTGTCAAGTGATTCAGTGAGGGTGGACTGCTTCAATTCCAAGTCCGCGACGGAGTCCTTGGAGATGGCGAGCTCCTTGCCCTTGTCGGAGAGACGGACCTGCAGCTCCGAGTGGCTGTGGGCGTCTTTCTCCCTCTCCAATGTGAGCGCGGCAACCTTCTCCTCGCTCGTCCTCAAGCTGAGCTCCAACTGTGCCACCCTCGCCTCCAAGTCTCTCTTGGCGGTCTCTGCAGCTGCAGCGGCGTCCCTCGCTTCCTGCAGAGCCCCGCCAAGGGACTGCTCGCGCGGGGTGAGGTCGTCCTCATGCCTATCAAGGTCGACCTTCCGTTGCCTCAGCTCTCCTTCCCGCCGAGACAGATCTTCGGCGGCAAGCCGTTGCTGCTCCTCTGCTTCGGCCTTTTCGAGGACGAACGCCTGGTGCGCCTCGGCGAGCTCCTCCCGCTCCTCCGCCAAAGACCGGAGGGCCGCCTGGTTGGCGGTGCGGAGCTCCTCGGCGCGTTTCTCCAGATCGACGCCTGCCTTGGCAGCCAGAGCCTCTCGGGACTCCAGCTTGGCCTGCCTGGCACGGTACAGGGCCAGAAGCCGGCGCAGAAGCTGCTCCTCCTCGGGCTCGTTGCTGCTGCCGGGCGCGTCGACAAACTTCAGCCCCGCGGAGGCGAGGACTTCCCCATCGAAGACCTCCCCCTCCGCGGGCGCCCTTGACGAAGAAGCCCATGGGATCTGAATGAAGACCCCGTTCCTCGCCTCCAAGTAGGCACCGGTTCCAGCCGCGGCAGCGGCAGGGTCGGCGGTCGGTGCAGCGTCAAACGCTCCTGCGGCCTCGGGGCCGTCAGTGCCACCGCCGGTCCCCTCCTCGGCTGCCGCGTCAGTGTCCCTGGTTGCCTCTTCGACGGCGGGCTTCTCAGTGCCAATCGTCTCCTCGGTGGCCGCGGCGCCACCAGTGTTGCCGCGCGCGGCCTCCTCGGTGGCGGCCTCCGTCTCCATAGGCTCTGGAGCGGACGAGTCTGAAAGCAAGAAAAAGAAAGAAGAATTGTCAAGCAAATATCCAAAAAGAAGAAGTCAAGAGAAGAAAAGTACAAGGGTTACCTGCGCGGGCCTCTTCCTCGACGGGGTTCCTTGCCGGGGAGTTCTCCCTCGGTGGCGTGGTAGTAGCCTCCGTCGGCGGAGGGCCGCTGGCGCCTTCCCTTGGCGCGGTGCTCACCCTTGGCGGGGTTCTCGCCCTTGGCGGGGTACTCGCCCTTTGCGGAGTACCCGTCCTTGGCGGAGTATTCTCCCTCGCCGGGGAGCTCCTCCTTGGCGGGGAGATTGAGACGCGCCGCTCGTCGGGGGCAGTCTCTTGCCGCTCCTGAAGCTGCAGCTCCGTTTCTGTACAAGCCAACAAACAAGCAAAACATCAATGAAGATAAGAAGCCCACGCGCGCCCGACAAGCGAAGGAGTAAACAGAAGACTTACGCTGGGGGCTGCGCTGGGGGTTGCTTTGCGGAGCAGCAGGCTGGTCCAGCAAGCTTGTCGCTGGCGCATCCCCCGCCGCTGCGACGGGCTCATCCTCAAGATCGACCACCGGGATCTTGGCCCTCTTTGCCATTCTCTGGGCCAGGGTCCTGGAAGGCAGGCATCAAACAGAATCAGATAAAGGAGATTCAAGACAAGAACAGCAAATTGAAGAAAACAAGAGTTGCTTTACTTACTCTTCCTCCTCCTCGTCGGAACTGAGGACGGAGAAGTCGAAGTCCGCCTCGCGCGTCCCGGCGCGAGGAGCTGGAGGAGTAGGCACCCTCGGGCGCTTGGCGGGCGCCGGAGCCGTGGTCTGAGAAGACCCCGCTCCGATCGTCGCCGATGCCCGAGGAGCGAAAGGAGCGGTGGAGCCCTGATACGTCCAAAACGTATCTATAATTTCTGCTTGCTCCATGCCACTTTTGGGTGATATTGCTATGATATTCATACACTTCCATACACTTTTGATGATATTTGGACTAACCTACTAATCCAGTGCACCCCAGTGCCAGTTTCTGTTTTCGGCTGTTTTTGCATTTCAGGTTTTCACGTTACGAGAACTGCCATGAAAAATCCAGAAAAATTATATAAAAAATCAGCGTTTCGGAAACTACCGTGCGTCCGAAGGACAGTC
>LR738715.1:11722502-11747437 GCA_902687465.1 Secale cereale | reverse complement strand
GGGGGGGCACAGGTGCCCCAGGCGCCCTGTGGGCGCCTCGGCACCCCGAGAGCCCCCAGGTGCCCTACTTTGGCAGATATTTAAAGGGTCCCCCGTAACCCTTGAAACATGACTTCTTTTCGCGATCCCATCTCTGTTCCACCGCCACCGCCGCTTCCAAGATCGGGAGCACCAGGAGAACTCTTCCCGGCACCCTGCCGGAGGGGAGGATCACCACCGGGAGCTTCTCCACCACCATGGACGCCTCCCGGATGACTCGTGAGTAGTCTCCCTTGGACCATGAGTCCATGACCAGTAGCTATGTGATGTTCTCCTCCCGTTCTTGTGCTTCACTAATTAGTCCTCGTGAGCTGCCCTACATGATCGAGGCACCTATGCAATCCTTATGCTGTTGCTATGTTGAGTTTGCTGGGATCCGATGGATTATGAGATTATGTTCAGATTGATCTTGAGTAATATATTTGATTCACCTCTTTTATATTTTAGTTCATAAGTAATTCTTGCATGTTCTCCGTTGTTATTTATTGCTTTGGTCAAGTAGTAGGTAGTGACTCCAAGAGGGAACGTTATGCTCGATTGTGGGTTCATGCCCCTCGATGACTAGCTTGAGTGACAGAAACATGAGTCTAGGGGATGTGCTATTGCCACAAGGGGGAAAACAACGGTGCTTGTGCCCGCGGGTGCAAGGATTGTTTACTTTACGCAAAGTTCTTTTAATGCAGTTGTCTGTTGCATTGAGTTTACACTATGGGTGGGACTCGCAACTTAATACCAGCGAGATGTTCTGGATAGATATCTCAAGGTGGATGATTAGTAGTAGATGCAGATGGATTTCGGTCTACTTACTTTGGCGTACCGCCCATGCTTTGAACCTCAACCTTTCTTGCAATGTAGTCAGCATTGGTTTGCGTTCGTGGTCCTGTCAATTGCCCAGCTGTAATTTGTTTACCTCACATAGCTGTTTTATCGTCTTTTGGGAGAGAGACATCACTAGTGAACATCTTGAGACTCCGGTCCATATTACTATCATTGATCACATACACTATTTACTTTTCTCTATTTTATTTACTATTGCAAATTACTATCTATCACTACTATCATATTGCTTTTAACCCTTTGTGAACTACAAGGCCGGAGAGATTGACAACCTCTCTGTACTCGTTGGGAGCAAAGTTATTTGTATCTGTGTGCAGGTCCACGTTGATTGCTAATTGCGCCGTTAGCAGTTGACACCTAATTGTTGAACCTAGGAGTCTCTGGGGATTCGATCCTTGGCATCTTTGCTAGGGGAAAACACTTCTACTTACTGCATCTTACACCTTCCACTTGGGGTAATCCAACGAGGGGTTCGAGGCCCATCAGCCACCAGGGCTCCGAGCGCCCTGGCGGCGTGCCCCCCCCCCCCACTGGGCCGCGCCGGGGGGGCGCCTGGGCCCCCCGAAGCTTCCCCGATGCCCCCCTTTGGCTTATATTAAAAGCGTCCTCCGAAACCCTCAGAACAGGAACTCCTTTCACGATCCCATCTCTGTTCCGCCGCCGCCGCCGCTTCCAAGATCGGGAGCACCAGGAGAACTCTTCCTGGCACCCTGTCGGAGGGGAGGATCACCACCGAGAGCTTCTCCATCACCATGGACGCCTCCCGGATGAGTCGTGAGTAGTCTCCCTTGGACCATGAGTCCATGACCAGTAGCTATGTGATGTTCTCCTCCCGTTCTTTTGCTTCACTAATTAGTCCTCGTGAGCTGCCCTACATGATCGAGGCACATATGTAATCCTTATGCTGTTGCTATGTTGAGTCTGCTGGGATCCGATGGATTATGAGATTATGTTCAGATTGATCTTGAGTAATATATTTGATTCACCTCTTTTATATTTATGTTCATAAGTAATTCTTGCATGTTCTCCGTTGTTATTTATTGCTTTGGCCAAGTAGTAGGTAGTGACTCCAAGAGGGAACGTTATGCTTGATTGTGGGTTCATGCCCCTCGATGACTAGCTTGAGTGACAGAAACATGAGTCTAGGGGATGTGCTGTTGCCACAAGGGGGAAAACAACGGTGCTTGTGCCCGCGGGTGCAAGGATTGTTTACTTTACGCAAAGTTCTTTTAATGCAGTTGTCTGTTGCTTTGAGTTTACACTATGGGTGGGGCTCGCAACTTAATACCAGCGAGATGTTTTGGATAGATATCTCGAGGTGGATGATTAGTAGTAGATATTGATGGATTTCGGTCTACTTACTTTGGCGTACCGCCCATGCTTTGAACCTCAACCTTTCTTGCAATGTAGTCAGCATTGGTTTGCGTTCGTGGTCCTGTCAATTGCCCAGTTGTAATTCGTTTACCTCACATAGCTGTTTTATCGTCTTTTGGGAGAGAGACATCACTAGTGAACATCATGAGACTCCGGTCCATATTACCATCATTGATCACATCCGCTATTTACTTTTCGCTTTTTACTTACTATTGCAAACACTATCTATCACTACTATCATCTGCTTTTAATCCTTTGTGAACTACAAGGCCGGAGGGATTGACAACCTCTCTATACTCGTTGGGAGCAAAGTTATTTGTATCTGTGTGCAGGTCCACGTTGATTGCTAATATCTGGTGCCGTTAGCAGTTGACACCTACTTGTTGAACCTAGGAGTCTCTGGGATTCGATCCTTGGCATCTTTGCTAAGGGAAAAACTTCCACAACACTGCATCTTACACCTTCCACTTGGGGTAACCAACGAGGGTTTAGAGGCCCATCAAGCCCATGCGGGAAGATCCTCCTCCGGCCGCTGCTGAGGCGCGAGGCGCCCCCTTAACGTCCTTGCTCATCGTGGTGGCGCGCGTCGAGCGACGCTGCGGCTGTTGGCCCGCCGGCTGCTTCGCCGTGTCCGCAGCCTTGCGGAGACGCTCCTTCGGTTGAGGCGGAGGACTTGGTGGTGGCGGAGAACTCCCCGAGGATGAAGAGGAGTCGTCAAGGCCTAGAGACCCGCCCGAGTCTTCGGCAGAGTCGTCCGATTCGGCGCCTTGCTCGGCGGGCTCGCTCGACTCTGTACCTTGCCCGGCAGCCTCGCTCGTCTCGGCGGGCTGCCCGACAGGCTTTATCAGTTTGAGGATCTCTTCCTCCTCGGCCCGACTCACCGCATCCGCTGCATCCGCCTCGTCCAAGGAGTACCCAAACTCGACCGCGGCCTCGGCTACGGCTGCCTCCTCCATCCTGGTGGCGATATACGCCACCTCCCGGTCGGTGGTGTCGCGGGTGAGACCTTTCTTCTCATCAAGATTGATCGGCAGCTCCACCAAGTTGTCAAAGAAGGTTTGCGCGGCTTCGTCAGAAGGCGCCAGCCAAGTGGGGTCAACCCCGTGGGAGTCGCACAACGGCATCGCCGCGCGGATAGCACTAAGCGACGAATTGTTGCATAGTGGAACTACCCCCCGCAGCGAGGCGAACCACTCCGGGTGCTTGGCGTCGTTCTTGAACAGCTCATGGAGCATCCCTTTGAGCTCCAAGACAATGAAGTTATAGTTAAGGCCGGGGCGCAGCCTCATACAGTCTGCCGCGTTGCCGAAATCCCAAGCAGGCCTCTTCCTCTTCTGCAAGGGAGCAATGCGGCGGCGAAGGAAATCTGCCCCGACCTCACCTACATTAAGATTGGCTTGCCGGAGGCGAAGAATCCTAGTGAGGGTTATCTTCAGTTTCTTGTCCTCCGGGGGCAGATCGCTCCAGTCCTTGCCGCGCACTAAAGAGGATATTGCAAAATCCAGAAGCAACATGCAGGATTGTCGAGTGGGCACTGGAGGTGTCAAGCTTTGGTCTTAAGTTTGAAAGTACTTCAACTATCTAGAGCAGAGCATTGGCAGAGTTCATAGCGGAATGGACACCCACGCCAGACGAAGAAGTTCCAGAGACAAGCATCCCCGTCAAAGAAGCAAGCATAGAATGGGTAATGTACTTTGATGGAGCCTTCTCGCTGCAAGGCGCCGGTGCTGGTGTGCTGCTTGTCGCACCCATCGGAGAGCACCTCAAGTACGTTGTCCAAATGCACTTTCCCAAGGAACAAGCAACAAACAACACTGCAGAGTATGAAGGTTTGCTTGCCGGCCTCAGAATTGCAACAGAACTTGGGATCAAGAAGCTGATTGTCCGGGGAGATTCACAGTTGGTTGTCCGACAAGTGAACAAGAGCTACCAGAGCCCATTGATGGAAGCTTACGTCGACGAAGTGAGGAAGCTTGAAGAGCACTTTGAAGGCATACAGATGGAGCACGTTCCAAGAGCTCAAAATGACATCGCAGACGGCCTTTCAAAGTGTGCTGCACTAAAGCTACCTGTGGAACCAGGGATCTTCGTGCTCAAGCTAACTCAACCATCCGTTACACCATCAGTTGGGCAAAGCAAGAAGAGAAAGTTGGTCTCCGGTGACTACTTGCCGGCGGATCTCCCCGAGGTCGCCGCCAAGGTCCCCAAGATCAACCATCGAGTTGCCGAGGAACAGTCTGCGCCTGCGGACCCAAGGGTCCGTACAGTTGAAGCAGGCATTCCGGACAAGTCTTGCCCCGGCAAGCTTGCCGAGGAACGTCTAGCTCCGGCCGAGCCGCAGGTTCTTGCCGTAGAAGCGGACGTTCCCGCAGCAGCAATGATGCCTTTAGTCCTTGTTGTTGAGCCTCAGGCTCCAGCATGGGCGCAACAAATTGTCCACTTTCTTCAGACTGGGGAACTTCCCGAAGAGCCAGAAGAAGCAAAAAGAATAACCAGGCAGTCAAGTATGTACCAGTTCGTCGGCAACGAACTGTACAGAAGAAGACTCAATGGTGTCAGGTTGAAGTGCATCCCCCGGGAAGATGGGCAAAATCTGTTGGTAGAGATACATGGAAGCATATGCGGCCATCACATTGGCGCAAGAGCACTTGCCGGCAAGGCGTTCCGGCAAGGTTTCTTTTGGCCAGAAGCCCTCCAAGATGCAACTGCACAAGTAACCAAGTGTGAAGCGTGCCAGTTCCATGCCAAGCAAATACATCAGCCAGCTCAAGCTCTCCAGACGATCCCTTTGTCCTGGCCATTTTCGGTCTGGGGGCTCGATATCCTCGGCCCCTTTCCCCGCGCAGTCGGGGGCTTTGAGTACTTGTACATCGCCATCAACAAGTTCACAAAGTGGCCGGAAGTGGAACCATTGACAAAGGTGACCGCACAGTCAGCAGTCAAGTTCTTCAGATCAATTGTTTGCCGTTTCGGAATCCCTAACAGGATCATCACCGACAACGGCACACAATTCACAAGTCGCACCTTCATGCACTACGTCCAGGACCTTGGCGCCAAGGTCTGCTTCGCTTCTGTTGCTGACCCGGGGAGCAATGGTCAAGCGGAGAGGGCAAACGCTGAAGTGTTGCGTGGGCTCAAGACAAGAACTTTCGACAGGCTGCACAAGTGCGAAAGAAACTGGATTGAGGAGTTGCCGGCGGCTTTTTGGTCAATCAGGACGACACCAAATCGAGCCACCGGACAGACACCCTTTTCTCTTGTCTATGCAGCAGAGGCAGTTCTCCCCACGGAACTCGTATACGGGTCGCCTCGAGTGCTCGCTTACGATGAGCTCGAGCAAGAGCAGCTGCGGCAAGATGATGCACTGCTCCTCGAGGAGGACCGTCTTCAGGCTGCTGTACGAGCTGCTCGATACCAGCAAGCTTTGCGCCGCTACCATAGCCGCAAAGTCAAGGCCAGAAGTCTCGAGGAAGGCGACCTTGTTCTTTGGCGTGTTCAGTCCGCCAAGAATTCCAACAAGTTGACGCCGAAGTGGGAAGGCCCTTATCGGGTGAGACAAGTCACAAGGCCCGGCGCTGTCCGCCTTGAGACCGAAGAGGTCTTACCGGTGAGCAACTCCTGGAACATTGAGCACCTTCGCAAGTTTCACCCATAAGGCGCGGTTGCCGTGATCCGCTCCGGCAACCACCTTTTGTACAAGTCTTGCCGCTGTTGCATGTAAACCTTTGTACAAAGCCGGGCGCAGACCCCGTGCATCAGTAAAGCTTTTGTGCCTTGCACAACTGGTCGTTTCATGCTTTTCCATTTTCTTGCATGTACTATCTGACACTTTGTGCAGCACGCACCCCCGGTAAGCAATAACGAGCTACAAGGCTCCATGCATATGTTTCCTCCCTTTTCTTTCCTTTCTCAAGCAGAAGAAGTTGTTCCTCGCGCACAAGTTTGCCGGGGGGAAGGAGACAGTGGTATAGACCAAGTGCCGTTCAAGAAAGCCTCGCCTTGCCGGGAAGCAAACAACACAAAAGCTAAGTTGCCAAAGTTTGAGCATTCAAAATTTTAAATTTTGAAGTTATCTTCCTTGAACGACCACGCTTTGTATAAAAAACCTGTGCGCGGAGGAACCTACCCATGGCTAGCCGCGCCCTCACTTTGTTTCGAGCACGCTCAACGGCTTAAGTGAGCCGCGACAAGTGTCGCGCCCTTACTTCATTTTCGAGTTCGCTCAACAAACTAAGCGTGCTGCGACTAGCTGCGGCAAGGTTTCTTTCCGGTAGAGGCGTTGCCAGCAGGCTGCTAGAGTCCCGCACTCAGCGCTCGCGGCAAGGGTCCCTTTGCCGGCAAGTTCCCTAAAAGCGTAGGGTAAAAGCATACAAAGTAAAGAAGTCGAACAAAGGGAGTAACACTGCATTAACTACCCAAAATAAAGTTATATTACAAGATGACTTGTCGCTGTTCTAATAAACTACTGTCCATGATATGATTGGCAGCAACAAGGGAAGCAGAAAGAAAGCAACCTAATCTACACGGTCACCGTCAACTCTCCTGATCTTGCCCACCTTGGCCACGATGGGTGCGACAAGGGCCTTCAACGCCTCCTGGGCGGCGTCGGGCGGCAAGGTCCGGAGGACGTTCTCAAGGTTGATCCCGGGGTTGCGGTAGACAATCTTCGTCAGCACTCTCTCCACAACTCCCGTGCAAAGCCTGCGCGCCTCGTTCGCCAGCTGCGTGGGGATCCTCTCCCGGAGCTGCTCAAGGGCCGACGCCACTCCCCTAAAGAATAAACTCAGCTTGGCGCTGTGAGGGAGATTTGCGTCGGGGGAGTACCCGAGGTGCTCCATCCCCAGCCCGGCCATCTCCCTGTCGATGTCAGCGGCGGCAGTGACAAGCTCCTCGGTCCACTGCTCCACCGTCTGCCTGAAGTTGTTTTGCGTGAGGGCGGCGCTGTCCAGCAGTGCCCTCTCAGCCCGGAGATCTTCCTTCAGCTTCGTCTCCCGGTTCCTGGCGCTGTCAAGTGATTCAGTGAGGGTGGACAACTTCAATTCCATGTCCGCGACGGAGTCCTTGGCGATGGCGAGCTCCTTGCCCTTGTCGGAGAGACGGACCTGTAGCTCCGAGTGGCTGTGGGCGTCTTTCTCCCTCTCCAATGTGAACGCGGCAACCTTCTCCTCGCTCGTCCTCAAGCTGAGCTCCAACTGTGCCACCCTCGCCTCCAAGTCTCTCTTGGCGGTCTCTGCAGCTGCAGCGGCGTCCCTCGCTTCCTGCAGAGCCCCGCCAAGGGACTGCTCGCGCGCGGTGAGGTCGTCCTCATGGCTATCGAGGTCGACCTTCCGCTGCCTCAGCTCTCCTTCCCACCGAGACAGATCTTCGGCGGCAAGCCGTTGCTGCTCCTCTGCTTCGACCTTTTCGAGGACGAACGCCTGGTGCGCCTCGGCGAGCTCCTCCCGCTCCTCCGCCAAAGACCAGAGGGCCGCCTGGTTGGCGGCGCGGAGCTCCTCGGCGCGTTTCTCCAGATCGACGCCTGCCTTGGCAGCCAGAGCCTCTCGGGACTCCAGCTTGGCCTGCCTGGCACGGTACAGGGCCAGAAGCCGGTGCAGAAGCTGCTCCTCCTCGGGCTCGTTGCTGCTGCCGAGCGCGTCGACAAACTTCAGCCACGCGGAGGCGAGGACTTCCCCATCGAAGACCTCCCCCTCCGCGGGCGCCCTTGACGAAGAAGCCCACGGGATCTGAATGAAGACCCCGTTCCTCGCCTCCAAGTAGGCACCGGTTCCAGCCGCGGCAGCGGCAGGGTCGGCGGTCGGCGCAGCGTCAAACGCTCCTGCGGCCTCGGGGCCGTCAGTGCCACCGCCGGTCCCCTCCTCGGCTGCCGCGTCAGTGTCCCTGGTTGCCTCTTCGACGGCGGGCTCCTTAGTGCCAATCGTCTCCTCGGTGGCCGCGGCGCCACCAGTGCTGCCGCGCCCGGCCTCCTCGGTGGCGGCCTCCGTCTCCATAGGCTCTGGAGCGGACGAGTCTGAAAGCAAGAAAAAGAAAGAAGAATTGTCAAGCAAATATCCAAAAAGAAGAAGTCAAGAGAAGAAAAGTACAAGGGTTACCTGCGCGGGCCTCTTCCTCGACGGGGTTCCTTGCCGGGGAGTTCTCCCTCGGTGGCGTGGTTGTAGCCTCCGTCGGCGGAGGGCCGCTGGCGCCTTCCCTTGGCGGGGTGCTCACCCTTGGCGGGGTGCTCGCCCTTGGCGGGGTACTCGCCCTTTGCGGAGTACCCGTCCTTGGCGGAGTATTCTCCCTCGCCGGGGAGCTCCTCCTTGGCGGGGAGATTGAGACGCGCCGCTCGTCGGGGGCAGTCTCTTGCCGCTCCTGAAGCTGCGGCTCCGTTTCTGTACAAGCCAACAAACAAGCAAAACATCAATGAAGATAAGAAGCCCACGCGCGCCCGACAAGCGAAGGAGTAAACAGAAGACTTACACTGGGGGCTGCGCTGGGGGCTGCTCTGCGGAGCAGCAGGCTGGTCCAGCAAGCTTGTCGCTGGCGCATCCCCCGCCCCTGCGATGGGCTCATCCTCAAGATCGACCACCGGGATCTTGGCCCTCTTCGCCATCCTCTGGGCCAGGGTCCTGGAAGGCAGGCATCAAACAGAATCAGATAAAGGAGATTCAAGACAAGAACAGCAAATTGAAGAAAACAAGAGTTGCTTTACTTACTCTTCCTCCTCCTCGTCGGAACTGAGGACGGAGAAGTCAAAGTCCGCCTCGCGCGTCCTGGCGCAAGGAGCTGGAGGAGTAGGCTCCCTCGGGCGCTTGGCGGGCACCAGAGCCGTGGTCTGAGAAGACCCCGCTCCGGTCGTCGCCGAGGCCCGAGGAGCGGAAGGAGCGGTGGAGCCCGTGCGGGAAGATCCTCCTCCGGCTGCTGCTGAGGCGCGAGGCGCCCCCTTCACGGCCTTGCTCGTCGTGGTGGCGCGCGTCGAGCGACGTTGCGGCTGTTGGCCCGCCGGCTGCTTCGCCGTGTCCGCAGCCTTGCGGAGACGCTTCTTCGGTTGAGGCGGAGAACTCCCCGAGGATGAAGAGGAGTCGTCAAGGCCCAGAGACCCGCCCGAGTATTTGGCAGAGTCGTCCGATTCGGCGCCTTGCTCGGCGGGCTCGCTCGACTCTGTACCTTGCCTGGCTGCCTCGCTCGTCTCGGCGGGCTGCCCGGCAGGCTTTATCAGTTTGAGGATCTCTTCCTCCTCGGCCCGACTCACCACATCCGCTGCATCCGCCTCGTCCAAGGAGTACCCAAACTCGCCCGCGGCCTCGTCTACGGCTACCTCCTCCATCCTGGTGGCGATATACGCCACCTCCCGGTCGGTGGTGTCGCGGGTGAGACCTTTCTTCTCATCAAGATTGATCGGCAGCTCCACCAAGTTGTCGAAGAAGGTTTGCGCGGCTTCGTCAGAAGGCGCCAGCCAAGTGGGGTCAACCCCGTGGGAGTCGCACAATGGCATCGCCGCGCGGATAGCACTAAGCGACGAATTGTTGCATAGTGGAACTACCCCCCGCGGCGAGGCAAACCACTCCGGGTGCTTGGCGTCGTGCTTGAACAGCTCACGGAGCATCCCTTTGAGCTCCAAGACTGTGAAGTTATAGTTAAGGCCGGGGCGCAGCCTCATACAGTCTGCCGCGTTGCCGAAATCCCAAGCAGGCCTCTTCCTCTCCTGCAAGGGAGCAATGCGTCGGCGAAGGAAATCTGCCCCGACCTCACCTACAGTAAGATTGGCTTGCCGGAGGCGAAGAATCGTAGTGAGGGCTATCTTCAGTTTCTCATCCTCCGGGGCCAGATCGCTCCAGTCCTTGCCGCGCACTATTGCAGCTCGTCGCGGGGAAGTAAACTGCTGGGGTCCATCCTCCATGATCCAGCACCAGTCGGCCCTCCACTCCTCCCACTTGCCGCGGAGCTCTCCAATCAAGTATGCCTCTTTCTTATTGAGCCTAAAGATCCAAGAAATCCCACCGGACAGAGGAGACCCAGACTCTACCCGAGGCATAAAAAAATGGCGGAAGAGGGCTACATTGGGGTGGACACCGACAAAGTTTTCGCACAGATGTGCGAAAACGGCCATGGTTAAGACTGCGTTCGGGGTGAATTCCAGAATATGGAATCCATACGTGTTCATAACATCGCAGAAGAATTCGGAGTATGGAGTGTTGGAAATATGCCCTAGAGGCAATAATAAATTGGTTATTATTATATTTCCTTATTCATGATAATTGTTTATTATCCATGCTAGAATTGTATTGATAGGAAACTCAGATACATGTGTGGATACATAGACAAACACCATGTCCCTAGTAAGCCTCTAGATGACTAGCTCGTTGATCAATAGATGGTTACGGTTTCCTGACCATGGACATTGGATGTCGTTGATAACGGGATCACATCATTAGGAGAATGATGTGATGGACAAGACCCAATCCTAAGCCTAGCACAGATCGTGTAGTTCGTATGCTAAAGCTTTTCTATATGTCAAGTATCTTTTCCTTAGACCATGAGATTGTGCAACTCCCGGATACCGTAGGAATGCTTTGGGTGTACCAAACGTCACAACGTAACTGGCTGGCTATAAAGGTGCACTACAGGTATCTCCGAAAGTGTCTTTTGGGTTGGCACGAATCGAGACTGGGATTTGTCACTCCGTATGACGGAGAGGTATCTCTGGGCCCACTCGGTAGGACATCATCATAATGTGCACAATATGTGATCAAGGAGTTGATCACGGGATGATGTGTTACGGAACGAGTAAAGAGACTTGCCGGTAACGAGATTGAGCAAGGTATCGGTATACCGACGATCGAATCTCGGGCAAGTGCTATACCGATAGACAAAGGGAATCATATACGGGATTGATTGAATCCTTGACATCGTGGTTCATCCGATGAGATCATCGTGGAACATGTGGGAGCCAACATGGGTATCCAGATCCCGCTGTTGGTTATTGACCGGAGAGTCGTCTCGGTCATGTCTGCGTGTCTCCCGAACCCGTAGGGTCTACACACTTAAGGTTCAGTGACGCTAGGGTTGTAGAGATATAAGTATGCGGAAACCCGAAAGTTGTTCGGAGTCTCGGATGAGATCCCGGACGTCACGAGGAGTTCCGGAATGGTCCGGAGGTAAAGATTTATATATAGGAAGTCCTATTTTGGCCACCGGAAAATGTTCGGGATTTTTCGGTATTGTACCGGGAAGGTTCTAGAAGGTTCCGAAGTGGGGTCCACCTGCATGGGGGGACCCACATGAACGTGGGTAGTGGGGGCAAGGCCCCACACCCCTGGTCAAGGCGCACCAAGATCCCCCCTTAGAAGGAATAAGATCATATCCCGAAGGGATAAGATCAAGATCCCTAAAAAGGGGGGATAACAATCGGTGGGGAAAGGAAATGATGGGATTTCTTTCCCCCACCTTTGCCAACGCCCCAATGGACTTGGAGGGCAAGAAACCAGCCCCCTCCACCCCTATATATAGTGGGGAGGCGCATGGGAGCAGCACCCCAAGCCCTGGCGCCTCCCTCTCCCTCCCGTGACACATCTCCCTCCTCCCGCAGCGCTTGGCGAAGCCCTGCCAGAATCCCGCTACTTCCACCACCACGCCGTCGTGCTGCTGGATCTCCATCAACCTCTCCTCCCCCCTTGCTGGATCAAGAAGGAGGAGACGTCCCCGCTCCGTACGTGTGTTGAACACGGAGGTGCCGTCCGTTCGGCGCTAGGATCATCGGTGATTTGGATCACGACGAGTACGACTCCATCATCCCCGTTCTCTTGAACGCTTCCGCTCGCAATCTACAAGGGTATGTAGATGCACTCACTCTCCTTTATGCTCGTTGCTAGATTACTCCATAGATAGATCTTGGTGACGCGTAGGAAAAATTTTGATTTTCTGCTACGATCCCCAACAGTGGTATCAGAGCTAGGTCTATGCGTAGTATCTTGCACGAGTAGAACACAAAGTAGTTGTGGGCGTAGATCATGTCAATTTACTTGCCGTTACTAGTCTTATCTTGATCCGGCGGCATCGTGGGATGAAGCGGCCCGGACCGACCTTACACGTACTCTTACGTGAGACAGGTTCCACCGACTGACATGCACTAGTTGCATAAGGTGGCTAGCGGGTGTCTGTCTCTCCCACTTTAGTCGGATCGGATTCGATGAAAAGGGTCCTTATGAAGGGTAAATAGAAATTGGCATATCACGTTGTGGTTTTGGCGTAGGTAAGAAACGTTCTTGCTAGAAACCTATAGCAGCCACGTAAAAACTTGCAACAACAATTAGAGGACATCTAACTTGTTCTTGCAGCATGTGCCGTGTGATGTGATATGGCCAAAAGGATGTGATGAATGATATATGTGTGATGTATGAGATTGATCATGTTCTTGTAATAGGAATCACGACTTGCATGTCGATGAGAATGACAACCGGCAGGAGCCATAGGAGTTGTCTTATTTATTGTATGACCTGCGTGTCACTGAATAACGCCATGTAATTACTTTACTTTATTGCTAAACGTTAGCCATAGTAGTAGAAGTAATGTTTGGCGAGACGACTTCATGGAGACACGATGATGGAGATCATGGTGTCATGCCGGTGACAATGATGATCATGGAGCCCCGAAGATGAAGATCAAAAGGAGCAAAATGATATTGGCCATATCATGTCACTATTTGATTGCATGTGATGTTTATCATGTTTTACATCTTATTTGCTTAGAACGACGATAGTGAATAAGATGATCTCTCACTAAAATATCAAGAATAGTGTTCCCCCTAACTGTGCACCGTTGCTAAGGTTCGTTGTTCCGAAGCACCACGTGATGATCGGGTGTGATAGGTTCTAACATTCGCATACAACGGGTGTAAGACAGATTTACACACGCGATACACTTAGGGTTGTCTTGACGAGCCTAGCATGTACAGACATGGCCTCGGAACACGGAAGACCGAAAGGTCGAACATGAGTCGTATAGAAGATACGATCAACATGAAGATGTTCACCGTTGATGACTAGTCCGTCTCACGTGATGATCGGACACGGCCTAGTCGATTCGGATCATGTATCACTTAGATGACTAGAGAGATGTCTATCTGAGTGGGAGTTCATTAGATGAACTTCATTGTCATGAACAATAGTCTAAGTTGTCTTCGCAAATTATGTTGTAGACCAATAACTGCGTTGTAGCTCACTGTTTAATACGATCCTAGAGAAAGACTAAGTTGAAAGATATTGTAAGCAAGGATGCGGACTGGGTCCGTAGTCCGAGGAGTGTCCTCACTGCTGCACAGAAAGCTTACGTCTTTGATGCACCGCTCGATGTGCAAACCCCTACAACGTTGTCTGTGGATGTTGTGAACACCTGAGAGACACGTCCTGATGACTACTTGATAGTTTAGTGCACCATACTTTACGGCTTAGAATCGGGATTCCAATGACGTTTTGAACGCCATAGAACATATGAGATGTTCTAAGAGCTGAAATTGGGATTTCAGGCTCATGCCCGTGTTGAGAGGTATGAGACCTCTGACAAGTTCTTTTGCCAAAAAGATGGAGGAGAATGGCTCAACTAGTGAGCATGTGCTCAGAATGTCTGGGTGCTAAAATCACTTGAACCAAGTGAGAGTTAATCTTCCAGGTGAGATAGTGGTTGACATAATTCTCTGGACACTATCACCAAGCTACTAGAACTTCGTGATGAACTATGACATGCAAAGGATGGAGATGATCCCGGAGCTATTAGCGGTTCTTAAGACCGCGAAAGTAGAAATCAAGAAGGAGCATCAAGTGTTGATGGTTTAACAAGATCACTGGTTTCAAAAAGGGGCAAGGGCTAGAAGGGAAACTTCATGAATGGCAAACCAGTTGTCGCTCTAATGAAGGAACCCAATGGTTGAACCCAAACCTCGAGACTAAGTGCTTCTATTGTAAGGGGAACGGTCACATGGTAGCGGAACTACCCTAAATACATGGTAGATAAGAATAGCTGGAAACTTCAACAAAGTATATTTGATATATGTATTATTGATGTGTACCTCACTAGTACTCCTTGTAGCACCTGGGTATTGGATACCGGTTCAGTTGCTATTATTAGTGACTTGAAGCAAAAGCTACGGACTGAACGGAGACTAGCTAAGGGCGAGGTGACGATGTGTTGGAAGTGTTTCCAAGGATGATAAGATCACCATCGCACGCTCCCTCTATTTTCGGGATTAGTGTTGAACCTAGATAAATGTTATCAGGTGTCTACGTTGAGCATGAATATGATTAGATCATGTGCATTGCAATACGGTTATTCATTTAAGTTAGAGAATAATGGTTATTCTGTTTACATGAATAATACCTTTATGGTCATGCACCCAATGGTTTATTGAATCTCGATTATAGCAATACACATGATGATAATATTAATGCCAAAAGATGTAGAGTTAATAATGATAGTACCACTTTCTTGTGGCACTGCCGCTTAGGTCATTTTGGCATAAAATGCATGAAGAAACTCCATGCTGATGGACGTTTGGAGTCACTTGATTTTGAATCGCTTGACACATGTGAGCCATGCCTCATGGGCAGGCTGACTAAGACCCCGTTTTCAGGTACAATGAAACGGGCAAGTGACTTGTTGGAAATCATACATGCTGATGTGTGTGATCCAATGAGAATTAAGGCGTGTGGTGGATATCATTATTTTCTCATCTTCACCGACGATTTGAGTAGATATGGGTATATTTACTTAATGAAGCAAAAGTCTGAAACGTTTGAAAAGTTCAAGCAATTTCAGAGTGAAGTTAAGAATCATCATAACAAGAAGATCATGTTCCTACGATCTGATCAAGGGAAGATTTTCTGAGTTGTGAGTTTGGCAATCACTTAAGACATTGTGGAATTGTTTTGCTGTTGAAGCCACCTGGAACACCACAGCGTAATGGTGTGTCTGGACGTCATAATCGAACCTTATGAGATATGGTACGATCTATGATGTCTCTTACCGATCTACCGCTATTATTTTGAGGTTATGCATTAGAGACAGCTGCATTCACTTTAGATAGGGCACCATCTAAGTCCGTTGAGACGACGTCGTATGGTTTGGCAAGAAACCGTAGTTGTCGTTTCTCAATGTTTGGGGCTGCGAGGCTTATGGCTTCAGCCGGGAAAAGCTCGAACCCAAAGCGGACAAATACATCTTCATGGGATACCCACTGGTAACGGTTGGGTATACCTTCTATCTCAGATCCAAGGAAAAAAATGTTTGTCACTAAGAACGGGTCCTTTCTCGAGAAAGAGTTTCTCTCGAAAGAATTGAGTGGGAGGAAGATAGAACTTGATAAGGTTTTCGAACCCTCACTTCAACCGGAGAGTAGTGCAACACAGAAAGATGTTTCTGTGGAACCTACGACTGTTGAAGAGGAAACTAATGATAGTGATCATGAAGTTTCGGATCAAGTTGCTATCAAACCTCGTAGGTCGACAAGGATAAGTACTACTCCTGAGTGGTACGGTGATCCTGTCTTAAATGTCATGTTGTTGGACAACAATGAACCTACGAACTATGGAGAAGCGATGGTGGGTCCATATTCCGACAAATGGTTAGAAACCGATAAATCCGAGATAGGATCCATGTATCAAAACAAAGTATGGACTTTGGTGGACTTGCCCTATGATCGGCAAGCCATTGAGACAAATGGATCTTTAAGACTAAGACGGACGTGGACGGTAATGTCACCGTCTATGAAGCTCGACTTGTGGCGAAGAGTTTTTCACAAGTTCAAGGAGTTGACTACGATGAGATTTTCTCACCCGTAGCGGTGCTTAAGTCCGTCGGAATCATGTTAGCATTAGCTGCATTTATGAAATCTGGCAGATGGATGACAAAACAAGTTTCCTTACCAGTTTTCTTAAAGAAAGGTTGTATGTGATACAATCAGAAAGGTTTTGTCGATCCTAAGGATGCTAAAAGGTATGCTAGCTCCAGCGATCCTTCCATGGACTAGAGCAAGCATCTCGGAGTCAGAATATACACTTTGATGGAGTGATCAAAGTTTTTGGGTATACAAAGTTTGTTAGAAACTTGTATTTGCAATAAAGTGAGTGGGAGCACTACAACATTTCTGATAAGTATATGTGAATGACGTATGGTTGATGCGAAATGATGTTGAATTTCTGGAAAGCGTAAAGGGTTGTTTGAAAGGAGTTTTTCAAAGGAAGACCTGGATAAAGCTGCTTACATATTGGGCATCAAGATCTATAGAGATAGATCAAGACGTCTGATGATACTTTCAAAAGGAACACACACCTTTGACATGATTTTGAAGGAGTTCAAAATAGGTCAGTTAAAGAAGGAATTCTTACCTGAGTTATAAGGTGTGAAGTTGAGTAAGACTCAAAACTTGACCACGGCAGAAGGAAGAGGAAGGACGAAGGTCGTCCCCTATGCTTTTGTCATAGGCTCTATACGGTATGCCATGATGAGTACCGCACCTGATGTGTGCCTTGCCACATGTCTGGCAAGAGGGTGCAAAGGTGATCCAGGAGTGGATCACCAGATAGTGGTCAAAAATTATCCTTGGAGGAATAAGGAAATGTTTCTCGGTTATGGAGGTGATAAAGAGTTCGACGTAAAGAGTTACGTCGATGCAAGCTTAACACCTATCCGGATAACTTTGAGTAGAGATACCGGATACGTATAATGGAGCAACAGTTTGGAATAGCTCCAAGTGGAACGTGGTAGCAGCATCTACGATATGACATAAAGTTTTGCAAAGTACATAGCGATCTGAATGTTGCAGACCCATTGACTACAACCTCTCTCACAAGCATAACATGATCAAACCCAGAACTCATTGAGTGTTAATCACATATTGATGTGAACTAGATTACTGACTCTAGTGAACTCTTTGGATGTTAGTCACATGGCGATGTGACCTATGAGTGTTAATCACATGGCGATGTGAACTAGATTATTGACTCTAGTGCAAGTGGGAGACTGTTGGAAATATGCCCTAGAGGCAATAATAAATTGGTTATTATTATATTTCCTTGTTCATGATAATTGTTTATTATCCATGCTAGAATTGTATTGATAGGAAACTCAGATACATGTGTGGATACATAGACAAACACCATGTCCCTAGTAAGCCTCTAGATGACTAGATCGTTGATCAATAGATGGTTACGGTTTCCCGACCATGGACATTGGATGTCGTTGATAACGGGATCACATCATTAGGAGAATGATGTGATGGACAAGACCCAATCCTAAGCCTAGCACAGATCGTGTAGTTCGTATGCTAAAGCTTTTCTATATGTCAAGTATCTTTTCCTTAGACCATGAGATTGTGCAACTCCCGGATACCGTAGGAATGCTTTGGGTGTACCAAACGTCACAACGTAACTGGGTGGCTATAAAGGTGCACTACAGGTATCTCCGAAAGTGTCTTTTGGGTTGGCACGAATCGAGACTGGGATTTGTCACTCCGTATGACGGAGAGGTATCTCTGGGCCCACTCGGTAGGACATCATCATAATGTGCACAATATGTGATCAAGGAGTTGATCACGGGATGATGTGTTACGGAACGAGTAAAGAGACTTGCCGGTAACGAGATTGAGCAAGGTATCGGTATACCGACGATCGAATCTCGGGCAAGTGCTATACCGATAGACAAAGGGAATCGTATACGGGATTGATTGAATCCTTGACATCGTGGTTCATCCGATGAGATCATCGTGGAACATGTGGGAGCCAACATGGGTTTCCAGATCCCGCTGTTGGTTATTGACCGGAGAGTCGTCTCGGTCATGTCTGCGTGTCTCCCGAACCCGTAGGGTCTACACACTTAAGGTTCAGTGACGCTAGGGTTGTAGAGATATAAGTATGCGGAAACCCGAAAGTTGTTCGGAGTCCCGGATGAGATCCCGGACGTCACGAGGAGTTCCGGAATGGTCCGGAGGTAAAGATTTATATATAGGAAGTCCTATTTTGGCCACCGGAAAATGTTCGGGATTTTTCGGTATTGTACCGGGAAGGTTCTAGAAGGTTCCGAAGTGGGGTCCACCTGCATGGGGGGACCCACATGAACGTGGGTAGTGGGGGCAAGGCCCCACACCCCTGGTCAAGGCGCACCAAGATCCCCCCTTAGAAGGAATAAGATCATATCCCGAAGGGATAAGATCAAGATCCCTAAAAAGGGGGGATAACAATCGGTGGGGAAAGGAAATGATGGGATTTCTTTCCCCCACCTTTGCCAACGCCCCAATGGACTTGGAGGGCAAGAAACCAGCCCTCTCCACCCCTATATATAGTGGGGAGGCGCATGGGAGCAGCACCCCAAGCCCTGGCGCCTCCCTCTCCCTCCCGTGACACATCTCCCTCCTCCCGCAGCGCTTGGCGAAGCCCTGCCGGAATCCCGCTACTTCCACCACCACGCCGTCGTGCTGCTGGATCTCCATCAACCTCTCCTCCCCCCTTGCTGGATCAAGAAGGAGGAGACGTCCCCGCTCTGTACGTGTGTTGAACACGGAGGTGCCGTCCGTTCGGCGCTAGGATCATCGGTGATTTGGATCACGACGAGTACGACTCCATCATCCCCGTTCTCTTGAACGCTTCCGCTCGCAATCTACAAGGGTATGTAGATGCACTCACTCTCCTTTATGCTCGTTGCTAGATTACTCCATAGATAGATCTTGGTGACGCGTAGGAAAAATTTTGATTTTCTGCTACGATCCCCAACATGGAGGGCAGAGTCCGCAATGGAAGAATAGGGCAAAGTAAGGATAACCTCCCGGAAACATGTCGCAGGCTTCGGCGGGGAGAACCCTGGTGCGCGGGTGAGCTTTCGTTTCCCACGACCAGAAGAGGTAGAACTTGTCCTTCAGCTCCCTCGCGCCGAGCCTCGGCGGGAAGACCACCATCCTCTTCCGCATTGCTGCAAGCTTCGCCGCCCGTTCGGTCTTCGCGGCTTTCGCCTTGTCGCCCTTCGGGGCCATGGCGGGGACAGCGAGGGGGGGGGGGCGGCGCTGGGGAGGCTGGCGGCGGCGGAAGAGTGGCAGAGCGCTGCTCTCTTTCGACCTTCGGGAAGGAGGAGAGCGGCGGGGGTTTCTGGAGGTTGAAGACGCAATGAAGCAATGGGGCAAACTACCCATGTTTCCTCTGCTTTTAAGGGGGAGAGGGGGACGTTCCGCATTTTCCCCATTAAAGAAACAGGCCACGATCTCTCCCACGACGCCGCAATCGACGCGTGCCGTTAGGGAGGGATGCGGCTGATGCGGATTGGGCTGCGGCGCGCCGTGGGCCTCGTGAGCCCGTGCATTGTTTTGGGCCTGGCCCAACAGTGCTCGGCACCGTGTGTGGCCCAGGCCCGGGGGCTCCTGTCGGTGTACTAAAGATGGGGTACTTTAGTATCCCAACTTGTGCACGGGCAGTGGCAGCGTCCCGTGGCTGGGCTTGCCACGCGCCCGCCAAGGCCTGCTCTGGTTCCTTTGGAGCCATTCAAGAACAAAGTATTCAAGTCAGAGAAACAAGGCCCCGGCAAGAGGAGCTTGCCGGGAAGGCCGCTCCAGGCTCAAGACCACCCATTTATCACAAGACCCTGGCAAGAGGAGCTTGCCAGGAAGGCCAAAGCATGGCATTTCAGAAGACTTGCCGTGGCGCATCGCGCGCCCCGGCAAGGCCCGGAGAGCGACAAGCTTCCGAGCGCGGCAAGGTAGCGACCGCGACAAGGCGCTTGCCACGGCAAGCTTCCACTGTGTGCCTGCGCTCCAGCTCATCCGGCCACGCGTCCCATAGGGCCCTTCCAGGGGCACGTGGCCGAAGGCTGTGCAGCCTGGGGGACACGGTGGCAAGCCACGATGACGAGGCTACTGTCGTGGCGAACGGAGACGCCCGGACGGACGCTTTTTGCACTGTTTGGGGGCGACGGTGACGGGCATTCAATGCCCTTGTCCCCCACCGTCAGGGTTAGGTACAAAACACTGTACATGCACTGTTACAACTACCACCATTTTTACGTTTTTACCCTCACCTACGTTGTCACATGTCGGTGACCCCTTTGACCTATAAAAGGAGGCCCATGCACAACGTAGGGGGGGTTCCAACTTTTGATCACTCCGGCGCTCGGTGTAGCTAGCAGCAAGTACTGTAGCTCTTCTTGCTCCCGAGCCAAGAACACAATACAAACCAAGCAGGAGTAGGGTTTTACGCATCCGTGCGGCCCGAACCTGGGTAAACTGCCGCGCTCGCCTCGATCCGCTCTTCATGCACCCTCCGCTCCCTTGCCGTACCGAAAAGGGGCTCCGGTCCCGTAGGTGTTCGTGGGTGATCAGTTTCCCCGACATCTTTGGCGCGCCAGGTAGGGGGCGTCGAAGTTGTGCTAACCTGATCCGGCGTTCGCACGGGCGAAATCTTCAGCAACTTCATCAATTTTGTTAGCTTCATCGACATGCCCCCGAAGAAGAAAGCTTCGGAGGTAGGAGGCCCGTCCGCGTCGATCCCACCACCACCAGAACCAACGGTTGGTTGGGTAGACGCCGGTGGAAGGACGGACGCCGGCGAGGAAACTCACGGCGCCGCCAAATTCAAGGACAAGACGGACGACCGAGCGCACTCCAAGACCTCGGTGTCCGTGCACGCACCGCGTCCCTCTCAGGAGGTGCCGGAACGGCAGCGGCGTGGTACGCAGGGTACCATCTGCTTGCTGGGCCAAGGACAAGCTGGCGGGTCGCGGGACACTCAAGGCCAACGCGCTGGCACGAGCAAGGTGCAGTCGCCGGGGCGAGAACCCGCTCCTTCTAACGCGGTTAGAAGTCCGAGCGTATCTCGCTCCTCGCACCGCTCGCCACCGCTTCCCTCCACCCCAGCAGAAGCTCTAGCTAGAGCTCAGCTGCTCCTCGACTTCCCTCCAGCGGCAGACAAGGCCGAAGACTGGAGGGCCACCATCCAAAGCCTCATCGCCTTCGCCAACAACGACACGCCGCAGCAGCTGGCGACGTCATGGCCGCGGCAAGTCAGCCAGGCGCGGGCTGATGGAGACAAGACCGCCGGGGGTGCAACTACCGTGCACTCCCCGCCGTGGAGGCCGAAATCGCCGACTCGCCGGATCAAAATCGACGACGACTCCACGGCGTCGTCGGATCCGCGAGCTCGCCGCGATCAACGCAAAGTCCTCGACGACAGACGACAAGAAGACGCTCGAACTCGCATCTAGCGTCGAAGAGAAGCGCGACGACAGTCCGACCAGCGCGCTGGGACTGCTGTCGACATGCACGCGCCCAGAGAACCTGGCGACTTGCCGTACGCGGTAGGTTGACCTGCGTTCACCCGTGAGCTGCGGCAAGTCCAGTGGCCCAGCATGAAGAACTTCAAGCCCGACGTACCCGAGAAGTACGACGGCAAGACCCATCCCTCGGAGTTCCTCAGCATCTACACCATTGCGGTGCAGGCTGCCGGGGGACGGGACGAGAAGATACTAGCGAACTACTTCCCGCTCGTGCTTAAGCCAAACGTCAGATCTTGGCTTATGCACTTGCCGGAAAACTCCATCTCTTCTTGGGCCGACCTGTGCCACCAGTTTGTCGGCGCCTTCACGGGCGGCCACAAGCCCCATGGCCAGGAAAGTGATCTCCACATACTTGCCCAGAAGGAGGGAGAATCCCTGCGAAAATACATCCAGAGATTCAGCCGCATCCAGCACAACATCCCGGACGTCCACCCTGCCACGGTTATTAGCGCGTTCCATCAGAACGTGCGTAACCGCAGGATGAGGGAGGAAATGGCGATGTGCAAGATAAGAGATGTCAGTGAGCTTTATGCCCTGGCTGACAAGTGTGCACGCGCTGAAGAGGGGAGGAGACTCCCCGGAGAGGATGCTGGAGCAGGAGGAATGGACAGTGAGGATGCCGCCCCGGCAAGGAAAAACCGGCGGCGGAATAACAAGAAAAAGAAAAACAAGGAAGTACTGGCCGTGGAGCATTCCGGCAAGGAGACAAGCGCCAAGAAAGCTCAGACTGGTAGCTCCGGCAAGGGAGCTGCCACTATAGCCGCCGCCGACAAGCAGGACGGCTCCGACAAGCAGTACTGCAAGATCCACCGCACCGAGGGCCACGATCTCCAGAACTGCAAGAGGGTCGAGTACCTCGTCGAACAGCAGAAGGCTGAGTACGAGCGACGCGACAAGGAGAAGGCCCAGGGAGGCGGAGGAGAGTCCGGCAAGAAGCGGCCATTCAATGGCCGGGGAGGACGCCGCGGCAAGGCCAAGCAGCGGCAAGGAGATAGACCTCCCCGCAGCCGCGACAAGGACGAAGACGAAGACGACGACGAGGACATGGACGACGGAGACAACAACGAGCAGGAGTTCCAGAAGGCCACATAAGTTCTGTGCGTCGATGGAGGTGCCTCTCTGCATACTTTCCACCGCCAACTCAAACAATGGGTACGGGAAGTTAATGCAGCTGAGCCACCCGTCGAGTCGCGCAAACTCCTAAAGTGGTCCAGCACGCCCATCATCTTCGACATTGAGGATCATCCTGAATGCACAACAGCGGTCGGGTGCTTGCCGATGTTGGTTTCACCAACCATCCGCAACCTCAAGGTCACCAAGATGTTGGTTGACGGCGGGGCCGGCCTGAACCTGATCTCCTCCGCTGTGATCCGGAAGCTGCAGATCCCCAACAGCGAGCTCGAGGAGACCGGCACGTTCCAAGGGATCAACCCGGGAAGGAGCAAGCCGAAGGGGAAGATTACGCTGCCAGTAACCTTTGGCGGAGAGCTAAACTTCAGGACTGAGAGAATCACCTTTGACGTTGCCGATATCCCATTGCCATACAATGGGATACTTGGCCGTCCGGCGCTCGCTAAGTTCATGGCAGCCTCTCACTATGCATACAACATGCTCAAGATGCCGGGGCCGATAAGAGTCATCTATGTCCCCGGCGACAAGAAGGACGCGCTTATCTGCGCCGACAAGATCTACCGGGACGCAGCAGCTGCAACAGATAGCAAAACACTTGCCGCTGAAGCTCCCGGGGGGAAGAACAAGACCAAGTCCGGCAAGAGCTCTGGGGCCCCCTCCGGCAAACGCACCTCTTCGGAGTGCTGCGCTGCCGTCGAGGACGCACCATCGAGCTCCACCGACAAGAGCAAGAAGGGAATGGCAGCTCCACCTGCAACCAAGAAGGTGTCCGCCAAGGTGGACGGCACTGGTGGTACTTTCACCATCAGTGCCGCGCTTGATCCTAAATAGGAAAGCGCGCTCGTTGCTTTCCTGCGGGCGAATGTCGACGTGTTTGCATGGCAACCATCTGACATCCCCGCTGTTCCCTGGAAAGTGATTGAGCATAAGCTTGCTACTAGGCTTCTCGCCCCTCGTTGGTTACCCCAAGTGGAAGGTGTGAGATGTAGTGTTGCGGAAGTTTTTCCCTTGGCAAAGATACCAAGGATCGAATCCCCAGAGACTCCTAGGTTCAACAAGAAGGTGTCAACTGCTACGGCGCCAGATATTATCAATAAACGTGGACCTGCACACAGATACAAATAACTTTGCTCCCAACGAGTACAGAGAGGTTGTCAATCCCTCCGGCCTTGAAGTTTACAAAGGATTAAACGCAGATGATAGTAGTGATAGATAATGTTTGCAATAGTAAATAATAGCGAAAAGTAAATAGCGGATGTGATAAATGATGGTAATATGGACCGGAGTCTCATGATGTTCACTAGTGATGTCTCTCTCCCAAAAGACGATAAAACAACTATGTGAGGGAAACAAATTACAGCTGGGCAATTTATTGGACCACGAACGCAAATCAATGCTGACTAAAATGCAAGAGAGGTTGAGGTTCAAAGCATGGGCGGTACGCCAAAGTAAGTAGACCGAAATCCATCAATATCTACTACTAATCATCCACCTTGAGATATCTATCCAGAACATCTCGCTGGTATTAAGATGCGAGCCCCACCCATAGTGTAAACTCAAAGCAACAGACAACTGCATTAAAAGAACTTTGCGTAAAGTAAACAATCCTTGCACCCGCGGGCACAAGCACCGTAGTTTTCCCCCTTGTGGCAACAGCACATCCCCTAGACTCATGTTTCTGTCACTCAAACTAGTCATCGAGGGGCATGAACCCACAATCGAGCATAACGTTCCCTCTTGGAGTCACTACCTATTACTTGGCCAAAGCAATAAATAACAACGGAGAACATGCAAGAATTACCTATGAACATAAATATAAAAGAGGTAGATCAAATATATTACTCAAGCACAATCTGAACATAATCTCATAATCCATCGGATCCCAGCAAACTCATCATAGCAACAGCATAAGGATTACATATGTGCCTCGATCATGTAGGGCAGCTCACGAGGACTAATTAGTGAAGCACAAGAACGGGAGGAGAACATCACATAGCTACTGGTCTTGGACTCATGGTCCAAGGGAGACTACTCACAACTCATCCGGGAGGCGTCCATGGTGGTGGAGAGGCTCCCGGTGGTGATCCTCCCCTCCGGCAGGGTGCCGGGATGGGTTCTCCTGGTGCTCCCGATCTTGGAAGCGGCGGCGACGGCGGAACAGAGATGAGATCGCGAAAAAGAGTTCCCGTTTCGAGGGTTTCTCGAGACGCTTTAAATATATGCCAAAGGGAGGCATCGGAGTTGCCTCGGGGGGCCCAGGCGCCCCCCCGGCGCGG
>LR738715.1:11694245-11722398 GCA_902687465.1 Secale cereale | reverse complement strand
GGGGGGGGGGGCGCCGCCAGGGCGCCTGGAGCCCTGGTGGCCCCCCCGGCTATCCTTCGGGCGCACGGTAGGTTCTGGAACACTGATTTTTTATATAATTTTTCTGGATTTTTCCTGGCAGTTCTCGCAATGTGAAAACCTGAAATACAAAAACAGCCGAAAACAGAAACTGGCACTGGGGTGCACTGAGTTAATAGGTTAGTCCAAATATGATCAATAGTGTATGGAAGTGTATAAATATCATAGCAATATCACCCAAAAGAGGCATGGAGCAAGCAGAAATTATAGATACGTTTTGGACGTATCAACATCCCCAAGCTTAATTCCTGCTCGTCCTCGAGTAGGTAAATGATAACAAGAATAATTTCTGTGGTGACATGCTATTAACCATATAGGACTTCTCATAGTCATATGACAAAAGCTTACTGAGACAATGAATCTATAGTAATTAAGTTGCCTCATGAGAAAATCACAAAAGACTGAAAGTTTTACAATATGATATTGAAGCATCAAATAGATTTGCAATGAACATGATGTGCAAATATGATAAAGTGATATCTAGCTTGCGCCCTTTAGTGATGCAAAACATAAATGCAGGGGCACCTTCAAGGTTTAAGTGATGACTAGATACAATGATTTCAAAATAAGCGATATCACAATCATGCAAAAGACAATGCTACTTTGGGACAATGCACATTACACTCAGAATGACAATCATGCTCTCAGTAGTTGGTGCTTTGAAGAAAGAAGGTGGAGACTCAACATAGAAGTAAAAGAATGGCCCTTCGCAGAGGGAAGCAGGGATTACTCATGTGCTAGAGCTTTTTATTTTGAAAACATAGAAGCAATTTTGTCAACGGTAGTAGTACTTCATATGTGTTATGCATAAGACATCCTATAAGTTGCAAGCCTCATGCATCGAATACCAATAGTGCTCGCACCTTGTCCTAATTAGCTCGGATTTCCATGGATTGTCATTGCATTACATATGTTTCAACCAAGTGCCACAAAGGGGTACCTCTATGTCACCTGTACAAAGGTCCAAGGAGATGGATCACATTTGATTTCTCGTTTTTGATAGATCTCAACTTGAGGACATCCATACCGGGACAACATAGAAAATAGATAATGGACTCCTCTTTAATGCTTAAGCATATTCTCATAAGAGATTGAGGATTAATGTCCAAGCTAAAACTTCCACCATGATACATGCCTTTGGTTGGCGGCCCAATGTTCTTCTCTAACAATATGCATACTCAAACCATTCAACTCATGGCAAATCACCCTTACTTCAGACAAGACGAACATGCATAGCAACTCACATGATATTCAACAAAAGTGTAACAGTTAATGGCGTCCCCAAAAACATGGATACCGCTCAGCAAGCAACTTATAAGAAATAAGATACATAAGCGACATATTCTTTACCACAATAGTTTTTAAGCTACTTTCCCATGAGCTATGTATTGCAAAAACTGAAGGTTTTAAAGGTAGCACATGTAAATTTACTTGGAGTGGCGGTGAAATACCACATATAGGTAGGTATGGTGGACTCATATGGCATAACTGGTTTAAAAGGATGTGGATGCACAAGCAGTCAGTCCGCTTAGTACAGGTGGAGGTTAGCAAAAGACTGGGAGCGACCAACTAAGAGAGCAATGACGGTCATAATCATGCAGAGCGACAAAGCAACATTGAATCAGGCATGGAAGTTATATCGCTACTCAGAAATAAAAGATCATCAAGGCTTGACAGACTTTCTTTACAGTCTTAAATATGCGTGAGAATACGCCAAGTCAATCAAAATAAATTCTTGAGGGAAGATATTACTAAACCATACCACATCATTGGCAAACAAATCATATTGGTATTCCAATAGCACATTGGGAATCCCCCTGCTATTTGAGACTAACCATAAGAAAACCTGAACTACTAAGCTCCATCATGCACGTAGCATCTTTATCATAGACATATTAACCAATGCAACGGAAGCAAACTCTCTTAATAAGATAAGTATGATAATTAAAGAGAGTTCAAGCAACCAACTAAACACAAGCTCTTTAAAAAGATAAGCATGAATACTAAGAGCAGAGCATGATAGTAGCTATTAAAAGACAAAGAACACACACAGCAAAGATAGTCATGAAAATTCTATGTTATGTTCTAGGTAGAAGTGGAGCGTGTTTCTCTCCCACATAAAGAAAGCTGAGTTCCGACTCGTTATGAAAAGCTATAGAAAACTAAAAACTAGACGCTCCAAGCATAGCACATAACACATGAAGTGATTAAAATATAGTGGAACGAAAGGCGAACTGATAATGTTGATGGAGAAGGGGATGCACGGGGGCATCCCCAAGCTTAGACGCTTGAGTCTCCTTGAATATTTCTTGGGGGTGCAGGGGGGCATCCCCAAGCTTGAGCGCTTGACACTCCTGAATCTTTTTATCATCTTCTCTCGCACACTTGAAAACTCCCTTCATACATAACTCATCATAATCTGATTAGCGAGGTTAGTACCCATAATAAAATAATTGCACCTTGCTGGAAATAAAGATATTCTTGAAGGTCTATTGTTTCTCAAGATTGCCAAAAGAGTTTTGCAAAGAAAAAGCAAGCTCTTGGTTTGCAAAATGAAAGAAAGGCAAAACAGGACAGAATCTGTGAAAAACAGAACAGCAGGTAGTAATTGATTTGTTCGGGGTACTTCTGCAACTCAAATCAAAAAACTCAGAACAGATGCACGAAAGAAAATTATATAGAGAACGCTGTCGAAAAAATTCAGACCAAAAAGATGATCTGGTGATTTTATACGAATTCTTCTATCCAAGGACAGAATCTGTTTCCTGGACAGCACCTCACAACTTTTGAACTTTCTAGCAATCAGAGGCTATACTTGGCACAAAATTGAAAAGCAAAGATACAATGATGATGCTACTGTAGTAAACAACATCAAGACACAACAAAAGCAAAATAAAAATTTATTCATGTGGGCTGCCTCCCAAAAGCGCTTTCTTTTATGCCTTTAAGCTAGGCATAATGCATAGAGATCAAGTTTTATCAAGAGTAAAATAATAGCTAGCCCGTACAACGGACTCAAAAGGTAACTTGACCTTCTTTCGAGGGAAGTGTTCCATCCCTTTCTTGAGAGGAAACTGCAATTTTATATTACCCTCTTTCATGTCAACGATAGCACCAGCGGTGCGTAAAAAGGGACGTCCCAAAATAATTGGACACGAAGGATCACATTCAATATCCATAATAGTAAAATCAACGGGAACATAATTGTCATTGACAATGATAAGAACATCGTCGATCCTCCCCAAAGGTTTCTTTATGGAAGAATCAACGAGACGAACACCAAAAGAACAAGAATCAAAAGGTTTCAATTTAAGCATATCATATATTCTTTTGGGCATAACAGAGGTACTAGCTCCAACATCACATAATGCATAGCAAGAGAAGTCATTCAATTTAATTTTTATCATAGGATCCCAACCATCTTCTAGCTTTCTAGGTATGGAGGCTTCTACTCTAAGTTTCTCCTCCCTAGCTTTGATGAGAGCATTAGTGATATGCTCTGTGAAGGCAAGGTTAAGCGTGCTAGTGCGGGGGTCTCTAGACATCTTGTGAAGGAAATCAATAACTTCGGTGAGAGTGCAATTATCAAAATCAAGATCACTAGCATCAAGTAAAGTGGTAGTGGTGTCCTTAAGGTCCACTTGTTTGGTAGTTTCTATAGTCATAGCATCACCATTAATAGGTCCAATGGGACCAGGAGTACATTGGGTGCTAAGAGTTTGGATATCCTCAACAACTTGGATAGTAGCAACAGTGTGGTGGGTAGGAAGGCTCTTAATTCTATCTTCTTCCTCCCTTTCTCTAGCCGATCTTTCTTTAAGTTTAGCCATCATCCTAAAATTTTCATTAATTTGCACTTGAGTAGCATTAATAGGAGTGACCTTCCTCTCCTCAAGAGGAGAAGTTTTAATTTTAAGCAATTCTATCTCATTGGCTAAGTGGTCTACCTTCAAAGAGAGATCATCTAGTTTGTGTAGTTTTTCTTCTACACTCTTATTAAAGGCTTTTTGGGTAGTGATGAAATCTTTAAGCATAATCTCTAGTTCAGTATTGGAGTTCTTGGTGTTAGGATAAGCATTGTTGTTCCCATAAGAGTTAGAGGGGAACGGTCTAGGATTGTTACCAAAGTTACTCCTATAAGCATTGTTATTAAAATTGTTTCTAGAGATAAAATTCACATCTACTTGTTCTTGAGCAATCAAAGAATTTAAAGGAATATCACGAGGATCAACAGAAGATTGCTTCAAAAGTAGAGACATGATCAAGTCAACTTTTTCATTAAGGGAGGAAATCTCCTCGACAGAGTTTACCTTCCTACCTGTTGGAGCGCGTTCGGTGTGCCATTGGGAATAGTTGGTCATCATCTCATCGAGAAGTTTTGTGGCAACACCAAGTGTAGTTGACATAAAGGTTCCTCCCGCGGCCGAATCTAACAAGTTCCGCGAGGTAAAGTTCAAGCCTGCATAAAAAGTTTGGATAACCATCCAAGTAGTCAAACCGTGAGTAGGGCAGTTCTTGATAAGAGATTTCATACGTTCCCAAGCTTGGGCAACGTGTTCATTATCCAATTGTTTAAAATTCATTATGTTACTTCTCAATTGGATAATTTTAGCAGGTGGATAGTATTTTCCAATAAAAGCATCTTTGCACTTGTCCCATGAATCTATGCTATTTCTAGGCAAAGACTGAAACCAAATTTTAGCTCCTCCTCTCAAGGAGAAAGGAAAAAGCTTAAGCTTAACAATATTACCATCTATTTCTTGGTACTTTTGCATATCACAAAGTTCAACAAAGTTGTTTAAGTGTAAAGCAGCATCATCTCCAGCACCGGAGAATTGATCTCTCATGACTAGGTTCAGTAAAGCAGGTTTAATTTCATACGAAGGTGCTGAAGTGGCAGGTGTAGTGATAGGTGTGCTGATAAAGTCGTCGTTGTTGTGACTAGTGAAGTCACACAACTTGGTGTTCTTGGTGGAACCCATAGTAGCAAGCAAACAAGATAACTATTTTTGTGATTTTCGATAAAAGATACTAAAGCAAAAACTGAAAGGTAAACTAACAAGACTAAAAAGCAAAGGTAAAAGATAGCATGCAACTCCCCTATCTTGAAGAGTGGAGTCCCCGGCAACGGCGCCAGAAAAACTCTTGCTAGGCTTCTCGCCCCTCGTTGGTTACCCCAAGTGGAAGGTGTGAGATGTAGTGTTGCGGAAGTTTTTCCCTTGGCAAAGATACCAAGGATCGAATCCCCAGAGACTCCTAGGTTCAACAAGAAGGTGTCAACTGCTACGGCGCCAGATATTAGCAATCAACGTGGACCTGCACACAGATACAAATAACTTTGCTCCCAACGAGTACAGAGAGGTTGTCAATCCCTCCGGCCTTGAAGTTTACAAAGGATTAAACGCAGATGATAGTAGTGATAGATAATGTTTGCAATAGTAAATAATAGAGAAAAGTAAATAGCGGATGTGATCAATGATGGTAATATGGACCGGAGTCTCATGATGTTGACTAGTGATGTCTCTCTCCCAAAAGACGATAAAACAGCTATGTGAGGTAAACAAATTACAGCTGGGCAATTGACAGGACCACGAACGCAAACCAATGCTGACTACATTGCAAGAGAGGTTGAGGTTCAAAGCATGGGCGGTACGCCAAAGTAAGTAGACCGAAATCCATCAATATCTACTACTAATCATCCACCTTGAGATATCTATCCAGAACATCTCGCTGGTATTAAGTTGCGAGCCCCACCCATAGTGTAAACTCAAAGCAACAGACAACTGCATTAAAAGAACTTTGCGTAAAGTAAACAATCCTTGCACCCGCGGGCACAAGCACCGTTGTTTTCCCCCTTGTGGCAACAACACATCCCCTAGACTCATGTTTCTGTCACTCAAACTAGTCATCGAGGGACATGAACCCACAATCGAGCATAACGTTCCCTCTTGGAGTCACTACCTATTACTTGGCCAAAGCAATAAATAACAACCGAGAACATGCAAGAATTACCTATGAACATAAATATAAAAGAGGTAGATCAAATATATTACTCAAGCACAATCTGAACATAATCTCATAATCAGTCGGATCCCAGCAAACTCATCATAGCAACATCATAAGGATTACATATGTGCCTCGATCATGCAGGGCAGCTCACGAGGACTAATTAGTGAAGCACAAGAACGGGAGGAGAACATCACATAGCTACTGGTCATGGAATTATGGTCCAAGGGAGACTACTCACAACTCATCCGGGAGGCGTCCATGGTGGTGGAGAGGCTCCCGGTGGTGATCCTCCCCTCCGGCAGGGTGCCGGGAAGGGTTCTCCTGGTGCTCCCGATCTTGGAAGCGGCGGCGGCGGCGGAACAGAGATGAGATTGCGAAAAAGAGTTCCTGTTTCGAGGGTTTCTCGAGACGCTTTAAATATATGCCAAAGGGGGGCATCGGAGGAGCCTCGGGCGGCCCAGGCGCCCCCCCGGCGCGGCCCAGGGGGGGGGGGCGCCTGGAGCCCTGGTGCCCCCTCCCCCCCCCGGCTGTCCTTCGGGCGCATGGTAGGTTCTGGAACGCTGATTTTTTATATAATTTTTCTGGATTTTTCCTCGCATTTCTCGTAATGTGAAAACCTGAAATACAAAAACAGCCGAAAACAGAAACTGGCACTGGGGTGCACTGAGTTAATAGGTTAGTCCAAATATGATCAAAAGTGTATGGAAGTGTATAAATATCATAGCAATATCACCCAAAAGAGGCATGGAGCAAGCGGAAATTATAGATACGTTTTGGACGTATCACTTGCCGTTTGTCCTCACGCGTGGCCCGTCAAGCAGAAGGTCAGAAAGCAAGCAGTGGAGCGCCAAGAGTTTCTCGCTGAGGAAATCAAGAAGTTGGAAGCAGCAGGCCTTGTTAGAGGTGTACTTCATCCCACGTGGCGGGCCAACCCTGTTGTCGTGCGCAAAGCTAATGGGAAGTGGAGGCTCTGTATAGACTTCACCGATGTGAATAAAGCTTGTCCCAAAGATCCATTTCCTTTGCCGCGCATTGACCAGATCGTTGACTCCACGGCTGGATGTGAGTTTCTTTCATTCCTTGATGCATACTCCGGATACCACCAGATATTCATGGCTGAAGAGGATGAGGAGAAGACCGCATTCATTACTCCATGTGGCACTTATTGCTTCATACGCATGCCCTTTGGATTGAAGAATGCGGGTTCAACATTTGCAAGGGTGGTCCACACCGCTTTTGAGCCACAGATACACAGGAATGTAGAGGCCTACATGGATGATATAGTGGTCAAGAGCAAGGATAAGGATACCCTGATTCAAGACCTAGATGAAACTTTTGCAAATCTGCGCAAAATACAACTCAAGCTTAACCCCGAGAAGTGCGTCTTCGGAGTCCCCTCCGGCAAGCTTCTCGGGTTCTTTGTGTCCCAGAGGGGGATTGAAGCCAATCCCGACAAGATCAAAGCCATTGAGCAGATCGAAGCCCCGAAGCACGTTAAGGATGTGCGGAGACTTGCCGGCTGCGTGGCTGCCCTCAGCAGGTTCATTTCTAAGTCTGCAGAACGCGCCCAGCCATTTTTCAAAATCTTGAAAAAGGCAGGTCCGATGAAATGGACTCCGGAAGCGGAGGCAGCGCTGCAAGACTTGAAACGATACCTATCCTCCACTCCAATACTTGTCGCACCTAAGCCACAGGCAAAGTTGCTGCTGTACTTAGCAGCGACCAATCAAGTGGTTAGTGCTGCGTTGGTAGCGGAAAGGGAGGCAGATGAGGAACCCACAGCCCTGACAAGCACATCCAGCGACAAGCCGGGGGCTTCCCCGACAAGCTCTGGCCCCGACAAGGATGAGGCTGCGCAGATGCAAGAAGAAGTGCGAAAGAAGATGGTGCAGCGCCCAGTTTATTTTGTAAGTTCCCTCTTGCAGGGGGCTAGGTCAAGATACTCTGGGGTGCAGAAGCTGCTCTTCAGGCTCCTCATGGCCTCGAGAAAGCTGCGCCACTACTTCCAAGCACATGAGATAACGGTGATCACTCGCTTTCCGCTAAAGAGGATATTGCAAAATCCAGAAGCAACAGGCAGGATTGTCGAGTGGGCACTGGAGCTGTCAAGCTTTGGTCTTAAGTTTGAAAGTACTTCAACTATCCAGAGTAGAGCATTGGCAGAGTTCATAGCGGAATGGACACCCACGCCAGACGAAGAAGTTCCAGAGACAAGCATCCCCGTCAAAGAAGCAAGCAAAGAATGGGTAATGTACTTTGATGGAGCCTTTTCGCTGCAAGGCGCCGATGCTGGTGTGCTGCTTGTCGCACCCACCGGAGAGCTCCTCAAGTACGTTGTCCAAATGCACTTTCCCAAGGAACAAGCAACAAACAATACTGCAGATTATGAAGGTTTGCTTGCCGGACTCAGAATTGCAACAGAACTTGGGATCAAGAAGCTGATTGTCCGGGGAGATTCGCAGTTGGTTGTCCGACAAGTGAACAAGAGCTACCAGAGCCCATTGATGGAAGCTTACGTCGACGAAGTGAGGAAGCTTGAAGAGCACTTTGAAGGCATACAGATGGAGCACGTTCCAAGAGCTCAAAATGACATCGCAGACGGCCTTTCAAAGTGTGCTGCACTAAAGCTACCTGTGAAACCAGGGATCTTCGTGCTCAAGCTAACTCAACCATCTGTTACACCATCAGTTGGGCAAAGCAAGAACAGAAAGTTGGTCTCCGGTGACTACTTGCCGGCGGATCTCCACGAGGTCGCCGCCAAGGTCCCCAAGATCAACCATCGAGTTGCTGAGGAACAGTCTGCTCCTGCGGACCCAAGGGTCCGTACAGCTGAAGCAGGCGTTCCCGACAAGTCTTGCCCCGGCAAGCTTGCCGGGGAACGTCTAGCTCCGGCCGAGCCGCAGGTTCTTGCCGTAGAAGCTAACGTTCCCGCAGCAGCAATGATGCCTTTAGTCCTTGTTGTTGAGCCTCAGGCTCCAGCATGGGCGCAGCAAATTGTCCACTTTCTTTAGACTGGGGAACTTCCCGAAGAGCCAGAAGAAGCAGAAAGAATAACCAGGCAGTCAAGTATGTACCAGTTCGTCGGCAACGAACTGTACAGAAGAAGACTCAATGGTGTCAGGTTGAAGTGCATCCCCCGGGAAGATGGGCAAAATCTGTTGGCAGAGATACAAGGAGGCATATGTGGCCACCACATTGGCGCAAGAGCACTTGCCGGCAAGGCGTTCCGGCAAGGTTTCTTTTGGCCAGAAGCCCTCCAAGATGCAACTGCACAAGTAACCAAGTGTGAAGCGTGCCAGTTCCATGCCAAGCAAATACATCAGCCAGCTCAAGCTCTCCAGACGATCCCTTTGTCCTGGCCACCACTGCTCCACTGCTCCACCGTCTGCCTGAAGTTGTTTTGCGTGAGGGCGGCGCTGTCCAGCAGTGCCCTCTCAGCCCGGATATCTTCCTTCAGCATCGTCTCCCGGTTCCTGGCGCTGTCAAGTGATTCAGTGAGGGTGGACAACTTCAATTCCAAGTCCGCGACGGAGTCCTTGGCGATGGCGAGCTCCTTGCCCTTGTCGGAGAGACGGACCTGCAGCTCCGAGTGGCTGTGGGCGTCTTTCTCCCTCTCCAATGTGAGCGCGGCAACCTTCTCCTCGCTCATCCTCAAGCTGAGCTCCAACTGTGCCACCCTCGCCTCCAAGTCTCTCTTGGCGGTCTCTGCAGCTGCAGCGGTGTCCCTCGCTTCCTGCAGAGCCCCGCCAAGGGACTGCTCGCACACGGTGAGGTCGTCCTCATGGCTATCGAGGTCGACCTTCCGTTGCCTCAGCTCTCCTTCCCGCCAAGACAGATCTTCGGCGGCAAGCCGTTGCTGCTCCTCTGCTTCGGCCTTTTCAAGGACGAACGCCTGGTGCGCCTCGGCGAGCTCCTCCCGCTCCTCCGCCAAAGACCGGAGGGCCGCCTGGTTGGCGGCGCGGAGCTCCTCGGCGCGTTTCTCCAGATCGATGCCTGCCTTGGCAGCCAGAGCCTCTCGGGACTCCAGCTTGGCCTGCCTGGCACGGTACAGGGCCAGAAGCCGGCGCAGAAGCTGCTCCTACTCGGCCTCGTTGCTGCTGCCGGGCGCGTCGACAAACTTCAGCCCTGCGGAGGCGAGGACTTCCCCATCGAAGACCTCCCCCTCCGCGGGCGCCCTTGATGAAGAAGCCCACGGGATCTGAATGAAGACCCCGTTCCCAGCCTCCATGTAGGCACCGGTTCCAGCCGCGGCAGCGGCAGGGTCGGCGGTCGGCGCAGCGTCAAACGCTCCTGCGGCCTCGGGGCCGTCAGTGCGACCGCCGGTCCCCTTCTCGGCTGCCGCGTCAGTGTCCCTGGTTGCCTCTTCGACGGCGGGCTCCTCAGTGCCAATCGTCTCCTCGGTGGCGGCCTCCGTCTCCATAGGCTCTGGAGTGGACGAGTCTGAAAGCAAGAAAAAGAAAGAAGAATTGTCAAGCAAATATCCAAAAAGAAGAAGTCAAGAGAAGAAAAGTACAAGGGTTACCTGCGCGGGCCTCTTCCTCGACGGGGTTCCTTGCCGGGGAGTTCTCCCTCGGTGGCGTGGTAGTAGCCTCTGTCGGCGGAGGGCCGCTGGCGCCTTCCCTTGGCGGGGTGCTCACCCTTGGCGGGGTACTCACCCTTTGCGGAGTACCCGTCCTTGGCGGAGTATTCTCCCTCGCCGGGGAGCTCCTCCTTGGCGGGGAGATTGAGACGCGCCGCTCGTCGGGGGCAGTCTCTTGCCGCTCCTGAAGCTGCGGCTCCGTTTCTGTACAAGCCAACAAACAAGCAAAACATCAATGAAGATAAGAAGCCCACGCGCGCCTGACAAGCAAAGGAGTCAACAGAAGACTTACGTTGGGGGCTGCGCTGGGGGCAGCTCTGCGGAGCAGCAGGCTGGTCCAGCAAGCTTGTCGCTGGCGCATCCCGCGCCGCTGCGACGGCCTCATCCTCAAGATCGACCACCGGGATCTTGGCCCTCTTCGCCATCCTCTGGGCCAGGGTCCTGGAAAGCAGGCATCAAACAGAATCAGATAAAGGAGATTCAAGACAAGAACAGCAAATTGAATAAAAAAAGAGTTGCTTTACTTACTCTTCCTCCTCGTCGGAACTGAGGACGGAGAAGTCGAAGTCCGCCTCGCGCGTCCCGGCGCAAGGAGCTGGAGGAGTAGGCTCCCTCGGGCGCTTGGCGGGCGCCGGAGCCGTGGTCTGAGAAGACCCCGCTCCGGTCGTCGCCGAGGCCAGAGGAGTGGAAGGAGCGGTGGAGCCCGTGGGGGAAGATCCTCCTCCGGCCGCTGCTAAGGCGCGAGGCGCCCCCTTGACGGCCTTGCTCGTCGTGGTGGCGCGCATCGAGCGACGCTGCGGCTGTTGGCCCGCCGGCTGCTTCGCCGTGTCCGCAGCCTTGCGGAGACGCTTCTTCGGTTGAGGCGGAGGACTTGGTGGTGGTTGAGGCGGAGGACTTGGTGGTGGCGGAGAACTCCCCGAGGATGAAGAGGAGTCGTCAAGGCCCAGAGACACGCCCGAGTCTTCGGCAGAGTCGTCCGATTCGGCGCCTTGCTCGGCGGGCTCGCTCGACTCTGTACCTTGCCCGGCAGCCTCGCTCGTCTCGGCGGGCTGCCCGGCAGGCTTTATCAGTTTGAGGATCTCTTCCTCCTCGGCCCGACTCACCGCATCCGCTGCATCCGCCTCGTCCAAGGAGTACCCAAACTCGCCCGCGGCCTCGGCTACGGCTGCCTCCTCGATCCTGGTGGCGATATACGCCACCACCCGGTCGGTGGTGTCGCGGGTGAGACCTTTCTTCTCATCAAGATTGATCGGCAGCTCCACCAAGTTGTCGAAGAAGGTTTGCGCGGCTTCGTCAGAAGGCGCCATCCAAGTGGGGTCAACCCCGTGGGAGTCGCACAACGGCATCGCCGCACGGATAGCACTATGCGACGAATTGTTGCATAGTGGAACTACCCCCCGCGGCGAGGCGAACCACTCCGGGTGCTTGGCGTCGTGCTTGAACAGCTCACGGAGCATCCCTTTGAGCTCCAAGACAGTGAAGTTATAGTTAAGGCCAGGGCGCAGCCTCATACAGTCTGCCGCGTTGCCGAAATCCCAAGCAGGCCTCTTCCTCTCCTGCAAGGGAGCAATGCGGCGGCGAAGGAAATCTGCCCCGACCTCACCTACAGTAAGATTGGCTTGCCGGAGGCGAAGAATCCTAGTGAAGGCTATCTTCAGTTTCTCGTCCTCCGGGGCCAGATCGCTCTAGTCCTTGCCGCGCACTATTGTAGCTCGGCGCGGGGAAGTAAACTGCTGGGGTCCATCCTCCATGATCCAGCACCAGTCGGCCCTCCACTCCTCCCACTTGCCGCGGAGCTCTCCAATCAAGTATGCCTCTTTCTTATTGAGCCTAAAGATCCAAGAAATCCCACCGGACAGAGGAGACCCAGACTCTACCCGAGGCGTAAAAAAATGGCGGAAGAGGGCTACATTGGGGTGGACACCGACAAAGTTTTCGCACAGATGTGCGAAAACGGCCATGGTTAAGACTGCGTTCGGGGTGAAATCCAGAAGATGGAATCCATACGTGTTCATAACATCGCAGAAGAATTCGGAGTATGGAGGGCAGAGTCTGCAATGGAAGAACATGGCAAAGTAAGGATAACCTCCCGGAAACATGTCGCAGGCTTCGGCGGGGAGAACCCTGGTGCGCGGGTGAGCTTTCGTTTCCCTCGACCAGAAGAGGTAGAACTTGTCCTTCAGCTCCCTCGCGCCGAGCCTCGGCGGGAAGACCACCATCCTCTTCCGCATTGCTGCAAGCTTCGCCGCCCGTTCGGTCTTCGCGGCTTTCGCCTTGTCGCCCTTCGGGGCCATGGCTGGGACGGCGAGGGGGGGGCCGGCGGCGCTGGGGAGGCTGGCGGCGGCGGAAGAGGGGCGGAGCGCTGCTCTCTTTCGACCTTCGGGAAGGAGGAGAGCGGCGGGGGTTTCTGGAGGTTGAAGACGCAATGAAGCAATGGGGGAAACTACCCCTGTTTCCTCTGCTTTTAAGGGGGAGAGGGGGACGTTCCACATTTTCCCCATTAAAGAAACATGCCACGATCTCTCCCACGACGCCGCAATCGACGCGTGCCGTTAGGGAGGGATGCGGCGGATGCGGAGTGGGCTGCGACGCGCCGTGGGCCTCGTGTGCCCGTGCATTGTTTTGGGCCTGGCCCAACAGCGCTCGGCACCGTGTGTGGCCCAGGCTCGGGGGCTCCTATCGGTGTACTAAAGATGGGGTACTTTAGTATCCCAACTTGTGCACGGGCAGTGGCAGCGTTCCGTGGCTGGGCTTGCCACGCGCCCGCCAAGGCCCGCTCTGGTTCCTTTGGAGCCATTCAAGAACAAAGTATTCAAGTCAGAGAAACAAGGCCCCGGCAAGAGGAGCTTGCCGGGAAGGCCGCTCCAGGCTCAAGACCACCCATTTAGCACAAGACCATGGCAAGAGGAGCTTGCCAGGAAGGCCAAAGCATGGCATTTCAGAAGACTTGCCGTGGCGCATCGCGCACCCCGACAAGGCCCGGAGAGCGACAAGCTTCCGGGTGCGGAAAGGTAGCGACCACGGCAGGGTGCTTGCCGCAGCAAGCTTCCACTGTGTGCCCGCGCTCCAGCTCATCCGGCCACGCGTCGCCCTGGGGCCCTTCCAGGGGCACGTGACGGAAGGCTGTGCAGCCTGGGGGACACGGTGGCAAGCCACGATGATGAGGCTACTATCGTGGCGAACGGAGACGCCCGGACAGACGTTTTTTGCACTGTTTGGGGGCGACGGCGATGGGCCTTCAATGCCCTTGTCCCCCACCGTTAGGGTTAGGTACAAAACACAGTATATGCACTGTTACAACTACCACCATTTTTACGTTTTTACCCTCACCTACGTTGTCACCTGTCGGTGACCCATTTGACCTATAAAAGGAGGCCCATGCACAACGTAAGGGGGGTTCCAACTTTCGATCACTCCGGTGCTCGGTGTAGCTAGCAGCAAGTACTGTAGCTCTTCTTGCTCCCGAGCCAAGAAAACACAATACAAACAAAGCAGGAGTAGGGTTTTACGCATCCGTGCAGCCCGAACCTGGGTAAACTGCCCGCGCTCGCCTCGATTCGCTCTTCGTGCACCCTCCGCTCCCTTGCCGTACCGAAAAGGGGCTCCGGTCCCATAGGTGTTCGTGGGCGATCAATTTCTGATACGTCCAAAACGTATCTATAATTTCTGCTTGCTCCATGCCACTTTTGGGTGATATTGCTATGATATTCATACACTTCCATACACTTTTGATCATATTTGGACTAACTTACTAATCCAGTGCACCCCAGTGCCAGTTTTTGTTTTCGGCTGTTTTTGTATTTCAGGTTTTCACGTTTCGAGAACTGCCCAGAAAAATCCAAAAAAATTATATAAAAATTCAGCGATCCGGAAACAACACTGCGTCCGAAGGGCAGCCTGGGGGGGGGGGGCACAGGGGCTCCAGGCGCCCTGTGGGCGCCCCCCCTGGGCCGCGCCGGGGGGGCGCCTGGGCCCCCCGAGGCTCCCCCGGTGCCCTACTTTGGCATATATTTAAAGGACCCTCCGAAACCCTCAGAACAGGACTTCTTTTCGCGATCCCATCTCTGTTCCGCCGCCGCCGCCGCTTCCAAGATCGGGAACACTAGGAGAACTCTTCCCGGCACCCTGCCGGAGGGGAGGATCACCACCGGGAGCTTCTCCACCACCATGGACGCCTCCCGGATGACTCGTGAGTAGTCTCCCTTGGACCATGAGTCCATGACTAGTAGCTATGTGATGTTCTCCTCCCGTTCTTGTGCTTCACTAATTAGTCCTCGTGAGCTGCCCTACATGATCGAGGCACCTATGTAATCCTTATGTTGTTGCTATGTTGAGTTTGCTGGGATCCGATGGATTATGAGATTATGTTCAGATTGATCTTGAGTAATATATTCGATTCACCTCTTTTATATTTTAGTTCATAAGTAATTCTTGCATGTTCTTCGTTGTTATTTATTGCTTTGGCCGAGTAATAGGTAGTGACTCCAAGAGGGAACGTTATGCTTGATTGTGGGTTCATGCCCCTCGATGACTAGCTTGAGTGACAGAAACATGAGTCTAGGGGATGTGCTGTTGCCACAAGGGGGAAAACAACGGTGCTTGTGCCCGCGGGTGCAAGGATTGTTTACTTTACGCAAAGTTCTTTTAATGCAGTTGTCTGTTGCATTGAGTTTACACTATGGGTGGGACTCGCAACTTAATACAAGCGAGATGTTCTGGATAGATATCTCAAGGTGGATGATTAGTAGTAGATATTGATGGATTTCGGTCTACTTACTTTGGCGTACCGCCCATGCTTTGAACCTCAACCTTTCTTGCAATGTAGTCAGCATTGGTTTGCGTTCGTGGTCCTGTCAATTGCCCAGCTGTAATTTGTTTACCTCACATAGCTGTTTCATCGTCTTTTGGGAGAGAGACATCACTAGTGAACATCATGAGACTCCGGTCCATATTACCATCATTGATCACATCCACTATTTATTTTTCGTTATTGTTTACTATTGCAAAAACTATCTATCACTACTATCACTGCTTTTAACCCTTTGTGAACTACAAGGCCGGAGAGATTGACAACCTCTCTGTACTCGTTGGGAGCAAAGTTATTTGTATCTGTGTGCAGGTACACGTTGGTTGCTACTAATCTGGCGCCGTAGCAATTGACACCTACTTGTTGAACCTAGGAGTCTCTGGGGAATCGATCCTTGGCATCTTTGCTAGGGGAAAACACTTCTACTTACTGCATCTTACACCTTCCACTTGGGGTAACCAACGAGGGGTTCGAGGCCCATCAGTTTCCCGGACATCTTTTGTCGGTGTACTAAAGATGGGGTACTTTAGTATCCCAACTTGTGCACGGGCAGTGACAGCGTCCCGTGGCTGGGCTTGCCACGCGCCCGCCAAGGCCCGCTCTGGTTCCTTTGGAGCCATTCAAGAACAAAGTATTCAAGTCAGAGAAACAAGGCCCCGGCAAGAGGAGCTTGCCGGGAAGGCCGCTCCAGGCTCAAGACCACCCATTTAGCACAAGACCATGGCAAGAGGAGCTTGCTAGGAAGGTCAAAGCATGGCATTTGAGAAGACTTGCCGTGGCGCATCGCGCGCCCCGGCAAGGCCCGGAGAGCGACAAGCTTCCGGGCGCGGCAAGGTAGCGACCGCGGCAAGGCGCTTGCCGCGACAAGCTTCCACTGTGTGCCCGCGCTCCAGCTCATCCGGCCACGTGTCGCCCTGGGGCCCTTCCAGGGGCACGTGGCGGAAGGCTGTGCTGCCAGGGGGACACGGTGGCAAGCCACGATGACGAGGCTACTGTCGTGGCGAACGGAGACGCCCGGACGGACGCTTTTTGCACTGTTTGGGGGCGACGGCGACGGGCATTCAATGCCCTTGTCCCCCACCGTCAGGGTTAGGTACAAAACACTGTACATGCACTGTTACAACTACCACCATTTTTACGTTTTTACCCTCACCTACGTTGTCACCTGTCGGTGACCCCTTTGACCTATAAAAGGAGGCCCATGCACAACGTAGGGGGGGTTCCAACTTTCGATCACTCCGGCGCTCGGTGTAGCTAGCAGCAAGTACTGTAGTTCTTCTTGCTCCCGAGCCAAGAACACAATACAAACCAAGCAGGAGTAGGGTTTTACGCATCCGTGCGGCCCGAACCTGGGTAAACTGCCCGCGCTCGCCTCGATCCGCTCTTCGTGCACCCTCCGCTCCCTTGCCGTACCGAAAAGGGGCTCCGGTCCCATATGTGTTCGTGGGAGATCAGTTTCCCTGACATCTTTGGCGCGCCAGGTAGGGGGCGTCGAGGTTGTGCGAACCTGATCCGGCGTTCGCGCGGGCGAAATCTTCAGCAACTTCATCAATTTCGTTTGCTTCATCGACATGCCCCCGAAGAAGAAAGCTTCGGAGGTAGGAGGCCCGTCCGCGTCGATCCCACCACCACCAGAACCAACGGTTGGTGGGGTAGACGCTGGCGGAAGGACGGACGCCGGCGAGGAAACTCACGGCGCCGCCAAATCCAAGGACAAGACGGACGACCGAGCGCACTCCAAGACCTCGGTGTCCGTGCATGCACCGCGCCCCTCTCAGGAGGTGCCGGAACGGCAGCGGCGTGGTACGCAGGGTACCATCCGCTTGCTGGGCCAAGGACAAGCTGGCGGGTCGATGGACGCTCAAGGCCAACGCGCTGGCACGAGCAAGGCGCGGTCGCCGGGGCGAGAACCCGCTCCTTCTAACGCGGTTAGAAGTCCGAGCGTATCTCGCTCCTCGCACCGCTCGCCACCGCTTCCCTCCACTCCAGCAGAAGCTCTAGCTAGAGCTCAGCTGCTCCTCGACTTCCCTCCAGCGGCAGACAAGGCCGAAGACTGGAGGGCCACCATCCAAAGCCTCATCGCCTTCGCCAACAACGACACGCCGCAGCAGCCGGCGACGTCACAGCCGCGGCAAGTCAGCCATGCGCGGGCTGATGGAGACAAGACCGCCGGGGGTGCAACTACGGTGCACTCCCCACCGCGGAGGCCGAAATCGTCGACTCGCCGGATCAACATCAACGACGACTCCACGACGTCGTTGGATCCGCGAGCTCGCTGCGATCAACGCCAAGTCCTCGACGACAGACGACAAGAAGACGCTCGAACTCGCATCGAGCGTCGAAGAGAAGCGCGACGACAGTCCGACCAGCGCGCTGGGACTGCTGTCGACATGCACGCGCCCGGAGAACCAGGCGACTTGCCGTACGCGGCAGGTTGCCCTGCGTTCACCCGTGAGCTGCGGCAAGTCCAGTGGCCCAGCATGAAGAACTTCAAGCCCGACGTACCCGAGAAGTACGACGGCAAGACCCATCCCTCGGAGTTCCTCAGCATCTACACCATTGCGGTGCAGGCTGCCGGGGGACGGGACGAGAAGATACTAGCGAACTACTTCCCGCTCGTGCTTAAGCCAAACGTCAGATCTTGGCTTATGCACTTGCCGTAAAACTCCATCTCTTCTTGGGCCGACCTGTGCCACCAGTTTGTCGACGCCTTCACGGGCGGCCACAAGCCCCATGTCCAGGAAAGTGATCTCCACATACTTGCCCAGAAGGAGGGAGAATCCCTGCGAAAATACATCCAGAGATTCAGCCGCGTCCAGCACAACATCCCGGACGTCCACCCTGCCGCGGTTATTAGTGCGTTCCATCAGAACGTGCGTAACAGCAGGATGAGGGAGGAAATGGCGATGTGCAAGATACGAGATGTCAGTGAGCTTTTATGCCCTGGCTGACAAGTGTGCATGCGCTGAACAGGGGAGGAGACTCCCCGAAGAGGATGCTGGAGCAGGAGGAACGGACAGTGAGGATGCCGCCCCGGCAAGGAAAAACCGGCGGCGGAATAACAAGAAAAAGAAGAACAAGGAAGTACTGGCCGTGGAGCAGTCCGGCAAGGAGACAAGCGCCAAGAAAGCTCAGACTGGTAGCTCCGGCAAGGGAGCTGCCACTGTAGCCGCCGCCGACAAGCAGGACGGCTCCGACAAGCAGTACTGCAAGATCCACCGCACCAAGGGCCACGATCTCTAGAACTGCAAGAGGGTCGAGTACCTCGTCGAACAGCAGAAGGATGAGTACGAGCGACGCGACAAGGAGAAGGCCCAGGGAGGCGGAGGAGAGTCCGGCAAGAAGTGGCCATTCAATGGCCTGGGAGGACGCCGCGGCAAGGCCAAGCAGCGGCAAGGAGATAGACCTCCCCGCGGCCGCGACAAGGACGAAGACGAAGACGACGACGAGGACATGGACGACGGAGACAACAGCGAGCAGGAGTTCCAGAAGGCCACATAAGTTTTGTGCGTCGATGGAGGTGCCTCTCTGCATACTTCCCACCGCCAACTGAAACAATGGGTACGGGAAGTTAATGCAGCTGAGCCACCCGTCGAGTCGCGCAAACTCCTAAAGTGGTCCAGCACGCCCATCATCTTCGACATTGCGGATCACCCTGACCGCACAACAGCGGTCGGGTGCTTGCCGATGTTGGTTTCACCAACCATCCGCAACCTCAAGGTCACCAAGATGTTGGTTTACGGCGGGGCCGGCCTAAACCTGATCTCCTCCGCTGTGATCCGGAAGCTGCAGATCCCCGACAGCGAGCTCGAGGAGACCGGCACGTTCCAAGGGATCAACCCGGCAAGGAGCAAGACAAAGGGGAAGATCTGCCAGTAACCTTTGGCGGAGAGCTAAACTTCAGGACTGAGAGAATCACCTTTGACGTTGCCAATATCCCATTGCCATACAATGGGATACTTGGCCGTCCGGCGCTCGCCAAGTTCATGGCAGCCTCTCACTATGCATACAACATGCTCAAGATGCCGGGGCCGATAGGCGTCATCTCTGTCCCCGGCGACAAGAAGGACGCGCTTATCTGCGCCGACAAGATCTACCGGGACGCAGCAGCTGCAACAGATAGCAAAACACTTGCCGCTGAAACTCCCGGGGGGAAGAACAAGACCAAGTCCGGCAAGAGCTCTGGGGCCCCCTCCGGCAAACGCACCTCTTCGGAGTGTTGCGCTACCGTCGAGGACGCACCATCGAGCTCCACCGGCAAGAGCAAGAAGGGAATGGCAGCTCCACCTGCAACCAAGAAGGTGTCCACCAAGGAGGACGGCACTGGTGGTACTTTCACCATCAGTGCCGCGCTTGATCCTAAATAGGAAAGCGCGCTCGTTGCTTTCCTGCGGGCGAATGTCGACGTGTTTGCATGGCAACCGTCTGACATCCCCGGTGTTCCCAGGAAAGTGATTGAGCATAAGCTTGCCCTTTGTCCTCACGCGCGGCCCATCAAGCAGAAGGTCAGAAAGCAAGCAGTGGAGCGCCAAGAGTTTATCGCTGAGGAAATCAAGAAGTTGGAAGCAGCAGGCCTTGTTAGAGGTGTACTTCATCCCACGTGGCTCGCCAACCCTGTTGTCGTGCACAAAGCTAATGGGAAGTGGAGGCTTTGTATAGACTTCACCGATGGGAATAAAGCTTGTCCCAAAGATCCATTTCCCTTGCCGCGCATTGCCCAGATCGTTGACTCCACGGTGGATGTGAGTTGCTTTCATTCCTTGATGCATACTCCGGATACCACCAGATATTCATGGCTGAAGAGGATGAGGAGAAGACCGCATTCATTACTCCATGTGGCACTTATTTCTTCATATGCATGCCCTTTGGATTGAAGAATGCGGGTTCAACATTTGCAAAGGTGGTCCACACCGCTTTTGAGCCACAGATACACAGGAATGTAGAGGCCTACATGGATGATATAGTGGTCAAGAGCAAGGACAAGGATACCCTGATTCAAGACCTAGATGAAACTTTTGCAAATCTGCGCAAAATACAACTCAAGCTTAACCCCGAGATGTGCGTCTTCAGAGTCCCCTCCGGCATGCTTCTCGGGTTCCTTGTGTCCCAGAGGGGGATTGAAGCCAATCCCGACAAGATCAAAGCCATTGAGCAGATCGAAGCCCCGAAGCGCGTTAAGGATGTGCGGAGACTTGCCGGCTGCGTGGCTGCCCTCAGCGGGTTCATTTCTAAGTCTGCAGAACGCGCCCTGCCGTTTTCCAAAATCTTGAAGAAGGCAGGTCCGATGAAATGGACTCCGGAAGCGGAGGCAGCGCTGCAAGACTTGAAACGATACCTGTCCTCCACTCCAACACTTGTCGCACCTAAGCCACAGGAAAAGTTGCTGCTGTACTTAGCAGCGACCAATCAAGTGGTTAGTGCTGCGTTGGTAGCGGAAAGGGAGGCAGATGAGGAACCCACAGCCCCGACAAGCACATCCAGCGACAAGCAGGGGGCTTCCCCGACAAGCTCTGGCCCCGACAAGGATGAGGCTGCATAGATGCAAGAAGAAGTGCGAAAGAAGATGGTGTAGCGCCCAGTTTATTTTGTAAGTTCCCTCTTGCAGGGGGCTAGGTCAAGATACTCTGGGGTGCAGAAGCTGCTCTTCGGCCTCCTCATGGCCTCGAGAAAGCTGCGCCACTACTTCCAAGCACATGAGATAACTGTGGTCACTCGCTTTACGCTAAAGAGGATATTGCAAAATCCAGAAGCAACAGGCAGGATTGTCGAGTGGGCACTGGAGCTGTCAAGCTTTGGTCTTAAGTTTGAAAGTACTTCAACTATCCAGAGCAGAGCATTGGCAGAGTTCATAGCGGAATGGACACCCACGCCAGATGAAGAAGTTCCAGAGACAAGCATCCCCGTCAAAGAAGCAAGCAAAGAATGGGTAATGTACTTCGATGGAGCCTTCTCGCTGCAAGGCGCCAGTGCTGGTGTGCTGCTTGTCGCACCCACCGGAGAGCACCTCAAGTACGTTGTCCAAATGCACTTTCCCAAGGAACAAGCAACAAACAACACTGCAGAGTATGAAGGTTTGCTTGCCGGCCTCAGAATTGCAACAGAACTTGGGATCAAGAAGCTGATTCTCCGGGGAGATTCGCAGTTGGTTGTCCGACAAGTGAACAAGAGCTACCAGAGCCCATTGATGGAAGCTTACGTCGACGAAGTGAGGAAGCTTGAAGAGCACTTTGAAGGCATACAGATGGAGCACGTTCCAAGGGCTCAAAATGACATCGCAGACGGCCTTTCAAAGTGTGCTGCACTAAAGCTACCTGTGGAACCAGGGATCTTCGTGCTCAGGCTAACTCAACCATCCGTTACACCATCAGTTGGGCAAAGCAAGAAGAGAAAGTTGGTCTCCGGTGACTACTTGCCGGCGGATCTCCCCGAGGTCGCCGCCAAGGTCCCCAAGATCAACCACCGAGTTGCTGAGGAACTATCTGCTCCTGCGGAACCAAGGGTCCGTACAGTTGAAGCAGGCGTTCCCGACAAGTCTTGCCCCGGCAAGCTTGCCGGGGAACGTCTAGCTCCGGCCGAGCCGCAGGTTCTTGCCGTAGAAGCTGACGTTCCCGCAGCAGCAATGATGCCTTTAGTCCTTGTTGTTGAGCCTCAGGCTCCAGCATGGGCGCAGCAAATTGTCCACTTTCTTCAGACCGGGGAACTTCCCGAAGAGCCAGAAGAAGCAGAAAGAATAACCAGGCAGTCAAGTATGTACCAGTTCGTCGGCAACGAACTGTACAGGAGAAGACTCAATGGTGTCAGGTTGAAGTGCATCCCCCGGGAAGATGAGCAAAAGCTGTTGGCAGAGATACATGGAGGCATATGTGGCCACCACATTGGCGCAAGAGCACTTACCGGCAAGGCGTTCCGACAAGGTTTCTTTTGGCCAGAAGCCCTCCAAGATGCAACTGCACAAGTAACCAAGTGTGAAGCGTGCCAGTTCCATGCCAAGCAAATACATTAGCCAGCTCAAGCTCTCCAGACGATCCCTTTGTCCTGGCCATTTTCGGTCTGGGGGCTCGATATCCTCGGCCCCTTTCCCCGCGCAGTCGGGGGCTTTGAGTACTTGTACGTCGCCATCGACAAGTTCACAAAGTGGTCGGAAGTGGAACCAGTGAGAAAGGTGACCGCATAGTCAGCAGTCAAGTTCTTCAGATCAATTGTTTGCCGTTTCGGAATCCCTAACAGGATCATCACCGACAACGGCGCACAATTCACAAGTCGCACCTTCATGCACTACGTCCAGGACCTTGGCGCCAAGGTCTGCTTCGCTTCTGTTGCTCACCCGAGGAGCAATGGTTAAGCGGAGAGGGCAAACGCTGAAGTGCTGCGCGGGGTCAAGACAAGAACTTTCAACAGGCTACACAAGTGCGGAAGAAACTGGATTGAGGAGTTGCCGGCGGCTCTTTGGTCAATCAGGACGACACCAAATCGGGCCACCGGACAGACACCCTTTGCTCTTGTCTATGGAGCAGAGGCAGTTCTCCCCACGGAACTCGTATACGGGTCGCCTCGAGTGCTCGCTTACGATGAGCTCGAGCAAGAGCAGCTGCGGCAAGATGATGCACTGCTACTCGAGGAGGACCGTCTTCAAGCTGTTGTACGAGCTGCTCGATACCAGCAAGCTTTGCGCCGCTACCATAGCCGCAAAGTCAAGGCCAGAAGTCTCGAGGAAGGCGACCATGTTCTTCGGCGTGTTCAGTCCGCCAAGAATTCCAACAAGTTGACGCCGAAGTGGGAAGGCCCTTATCGGGTGAGACAAGTCACAAGGCCCAGCGCTGTCCGCCTTGAGACCGAAGAGGGCTTACCGGTGAGCAACTCCTGGAACATTGAGCACCTTCGCAAGTTTCACCCATAAGGCGCGGTTGCCGTGATCCGCTCCGGCAACCACCTTTTGTATAAGTCTTGCCGCTGTTGCATGTAAACCTTTGTACAAAGCCGGGCGCATACCCCGTGCATCAGTAAAGCTTTTATGCCTTGCACAACTTGTCGTTTCATGCTTTTCTATTTTCTTGCATGTACTATCTGACACTTTGTGTAGCACGCACCCCCGGTAAGCAATAACGAGCTACAAGGCTCCATGCATATGTTTCCTCCCTTTTCTTTCTTTTCTCAAGCAGGAGAAGTTGTTCCTCGCGCACAAGTTTGCCGGGGGGGGGGGGGAAGGAGACAGTGGTATAGACCAAGTGCCGTTCAAGAAAGCCTCGCCTTGCCGGGAAGCAAACAACACAAAAGCTAAGTTGCCAAAGTTTGAGCATTCAAAATTTTAAATTTTGAAGTTATCTTCCTTGAACGACCATGCTTTCTATAAAAAAACTGTGCGCGGAGGAACCTACCCGTGGCTAGCCGCGCCCTTACTTTGTTTCGAGCACGCTCAACGGCTTAAGTGAGCCGCGACAAGTGTCGCGCCCTTACTTCGTTTTCGAGTTCGCTCAACAAACTAAGCGTGCTGCGACTAGCTGCGGCAAGGTTTCTTGCCGGTAGAGGCGTTGCCAGCAGGCTGCTAGAGTCCCGCACTCAGCGCTCGCGGCAAGGGTCCCTTTGCCGGCAAGTTCCCTAAAAGCGTAGGGTAAAAGCATACAAAGTAAAGAAGTCGAACAAAGGGAGTAACACTGCATTAACTACCCAAAATAAAGTTATATTACAAGATGACTTGTCGCTATTCTAATAAACTACTATCCATGACATGATTGGCAGCAACAAGGGAAGCAGAAAGAAAGCAACCTAATCCACACGGTCATTGTCAACTCTCCTGATCTTGCCCACCTTGGCCACGATGGGTGCGACAAGGGCCTTCAACGCCTCCTGGTCGGCGTTGGACGGCAAGGTCCGGAGGACGTTCTCAAGGTTGATCCCAGGGTTGCGGTAGACAATCTTCGTCAGCACTCTCTCCACAACTCCCGTGCAAAGCATGCGTGCCTCGTTCGCCAGCTGCGTGGGGATCCTCTCCCGGAGCTGCTCAAGGGCCGGCGCCACTCCCCTAAAGAATAAACTCAGCTTGGCGCTGTGAGGGAGATTTGCGTCGGGGGAGTACCCGAGGTGCTCCGTCCCCAGCCCTGCCATCTCCCTATCGATGTCAGCGGCGGCGGCGACAAGCTCCTCGGTCCACTGCTCCACCGTCTGCCTGAAGTTGTTTTGCGTGAGGGCGGCGCTGTCCAGCAGTGCCCTCTCAGCCCGGAGATCTTCCTTCAGCTTCGTCTCCCGGTTCCTGGCGCTGTCAAGTGATTCAGTGAGGGTGGACAGCTTCAATTTCAAGTCCGCGACGGAGTCCTTGGTGATGGCGAGCTCCTTGCCCTTGTCGGAGAGACGGACCTGCAGCTCCGAGTGGCTGTGGGCGTCTTTCTCCCTCTCCAATGTGAGCGCGGCAACCTTCTCCTCGCTCGTCCTCAAGCTGAGCTCCAACTGTGCCACCCTCGCCTCCAAGTCTCTCTTGGCGGTCTCTGCAGCTGCAGCGGCGTCCCTCGCTTCCTGCAGAGCCCCGCCAAGGGACTGCTCGCGCGCGGTGAGGTCATCCTCATGGCTATCGAGGTCGACCTTCCGCTGCCTCAGCTCTCCTTCCCGCCGAGACAGATCTTCGGCGGCAAGCCGTTGCTGCTCCTCTGCTTCGGCCTTTTCGAGGACGAACGCCTGGTGCGCCTCGGCGAGCTCCTCCCGCTCCTCCGCCAAAGACCGGAGGGCCGCCTGGTTGGCGGCGCGGAGCTCCTCGGCGCGTTTCTCCAGATCGATGCCTGCCTTGGCAGCCAGAGCCTCTCGGGACTCCAGCTTGGCCTGCCTGGCACGGTACAGGGCCAGAAGCCGGCGCAGAAGCTGCTCCTCCTCAGGCTCGTTGCTGATGCCGGGCGCGTCGACAAACTTCAGCCCCGCGGAGGCGAGGACTTCATCGAAGACCTCCCCCTCCGCGGGCGCCCTTGACAAAGAAGCCCACGGAATCTGAATGAAGACCCCGTTCCCAGCCTCCAAGTAGGCACCGGTTCCAGCCGCGGCAGCGGCAGGGTCGGCGGTCGGCGCAGCGTCAAACGCTCCTGCGGCCTCGGGGCCGTCAGTGCGACCACCAGTCCCCTCCTCGGCTGCCGCGTCAGTGTCCCTGGTTGCCTCTTCGACGGCGGGCTCCTCAGTGCCAATCGTCTCCTCGGTGGCTGCGGCGCCACCAGTGTTGCCGCGCGCGGCCTCCTCGGTGGCGGCCTCCGTCTCCATAGGCTCTGGAGCGGACGAGTCTGAAAGCAAGAAAAAGAAAGAAGAATTGTCAAGCAAATATCCAAAAAGAAGAAGTCAAGAGAAGAAAAGTACAAGGGTTACCTGCACGGGCCTCTTCCTCGACGGGGTTCCTTGCCGGGGAGTTCTCCCTCGGTGGCATGGTATTAGCCTCCGTCGGCGGAGGGCCGTTGGCGCCTTCCCTTGGCGGGGTGCTCACCCTTGGCGGGGTGCTCGCCCTGGGCGGGGTACTCGCCCTTTGCGGAGTACCCGTCCTTGGCGGAGTATTCTCCCTCGCCGGGGAGCTCCTCCTTGGCGGGGAGATTGAGACGCGCCGCTCGTCGGGGGCAGTCTCTTGCCGCTCCTGAAGCTGCGGCTCCGTTTCTGTACAAGCCAACAACCAAGCAAAACATCAATGAAGATAAGAAGCCCACGCGTGCCCGACAAGCGAAGGAGTAAACAGAAGACTTACGCTGGGGGCTGCTCTGCGGAGCAGCAGGCTGGTCCAGCAAGCTTGTCGCTGGCGCATCCCCCGCTGCTGCGACGGGCTCATCCTCAAGATCGACCACCGGGATCTTGGCCCTCTTCGCCATCCTCTGGGCCAGGGTCCTGGAAGGCAGGCATCAAACATAATCAGATAAAGGAGATTCAAGACAAGAACAGCAAATTGAAGAAAACAAGAGTCTACTCTTCTTCCTCCTCGTCGGAACTGAGGACGGAGAAGTCGAAGTCTGCCTCGCGCGTCCCGGCGCGAGGAGCTGGAGGAGCAGGCTCCCTCGGGCGCTTGGCGGGCGCCGGAGCCGTGGTCTGAGAAGACCCCGCTCCGGTCGTCGCCGAGGCCCGAGGAGCGGAAGGAGCGGTGGAGCCCGTGCGGGAAGATCCTCCTCCGGCCGCTGCTGAGGCGCGAGGCGCCCCCTTGAAGGCCTTGCTCGTCGTGGTGGCGCGCGTCGAGCGATGCTGCGGCTGTTGGCCCACCGGCTGCTTCGCCGTGTCCGCAGCCTTGCGGAGACGCTTCTTCGGTTGAGGCGGAGGACTTGGTGGTGGCGGAGAACTCCCCGAGGATGAAGAGGAGTCGTCAAGGCCCAGAGACCCGCCCGAGTCTTCGGCAGAGTCGTCCGATTCGGCGCCTTGCTCGGCGGGCTCGCTCGACTCTGTACCTTGCCCGGCAGCCTCGCTCGTCTCGGCGGGCTGCCCGGCAGGCTTTATCAGTTTGAGGATCTCTTCCTCCTCTGCCCGACTCACCGCATCTGCTACATCCACCTCGTCCAAGGAGTACCCAAACTCGCCCGCGGCCTCGGCTACAGCTGCCTCCTCCATCCTGGTGGCGATATACGCCACCTCCCGGTCGGTTGTGTCGCGGGTGAGACCTTTCTTCTCATCAAGATTGATCGGCAGCTCCACCAAGTTGTCGAAGAAGGTTTGCACGGCTTCGTCAGAATGCGCCAGCCAAGTGGGGTCAACCCCGTGGGAGTCGCACAACAGCATCGCCGCGCGGATAGCACTAAGCGACGAATTGTTGCATAGTGGAACTACCCCCCGCGGCGAGGCGAACCACTCCGGGTGCTTGGCGTCGTGCTTGAACATCTCACGGAGCATCCCTTTGAGCTCCAAGACAGTGAAGTTATAGTTGAGGCCGGGGCGCAGCCTCATACAGTCTGCCGCGTTGCCGAAATCCCAAGCAGGCCTCTTCCTCTCCTGCAAGGGACCAATGCGGCGGCGAAGGAAATCTGCCCCGACCTCACCTACAGTAAGATTGGCTTGCCGGAGGCGAAGAATCCTAGTGAGGGCTATCTTCAGTTTCTCGTCCTCCGGGGCCAGATCGCTCCAGTCCTTGCCGCGCACTATTGTAGCTCGGCGCGGGGAAGTAAACTGCTGGGGTCCATCCTCCATGATCCAGCACCAGTCGGCCCTCCACTCCTCCCACTTGCCGCGGAGCTCTCCAATCAAGTATGCCTCTTTCTTATTGAGCCTAAAGATCCAAGAAATCCCACCGGATAGAGGAGACCCAGACTCTACCCGAGGCATAAAAAATGGCGGAAGAGGGCTACATTGGGGTGGACACCGACAAAGTTTTCGCACAGATGTGCGAAAACAGCCATGGTTAAGACTGCGTTCGGGGTGAAATCCAGAAGATGGAATCCATACGTGTTCATAACATCGTAGAAGAATTCGGAGTATGGAAGGCAGAGTCCGCAATGGAAGAACAGGGCAAAGTAAGGATAACCTCCCGGAAACATGTCGCAGGCTTCGGCGGGGAGAACCCTGGTGCGCGGGTGAGCTTTCGTTTCCCTTGACCAGAAGAGGTAGAACTTGTCCTTCAGCTCCCTCGCGTCGAGCCTCGGCGGGAAGACCACCATCCTCTTCCGCATTGCTGCAAGCTTCGCCGCCCGTTCGGTCTTCGCGGCTTTCGCCTTGTCGCCCTTCGGGGCCATGGCGGGGACGGCGAGGGG
>LR738715.1:11676266-11694005 GCA_902687465.1 Secale cereale | reverse complement strand
GGAAGAGGGGCGGAGCGTTGCTCTCTTTCGACCTTCGGGAAGGAGGAGAGCGGCGCGGGTTTCTGGAGGTTGAAGACGCAATGAAGCAATGGGGGAAACTACCCCTGTTTCCTCTACTTTTAAGGGGGGGAGGGGGACGTTCCGCATTTTAACCCTTAAAGAAACATGCCACGATCTTTCCCACGACGCCGCAATCGACGCGTGCCGTTAGGGAGGGATGCGGCGGATGCGGAGTGGGCTGCGGCGCGCCGTGGGCCTCGTGTGCCCGTGCATTGTTTTGGGCCTCGCCCAACAGCGCTCGGCACCGTGTGTGGCCCGGGCCCGGGGGCTCCTGTCGGTGTACTAAAGATGGGGTACTTTAGTATCCCAACTTGTGCACGGGCAGTGGCAGCGTCCCGTGGCTGGGCTTGCCACGCGCCCGCCAAGGCCCGCTCTGGTTCCTTTGGAGCCATTCAAGAACAAAGTATTCAAGTCAGAGAAACAAGGCCCCGGCAAGAGGAGCTTGCCGGGAAGGCCGCTCCAGGCTCAAGACCACCCATTTAGCACAAGACCCTGGCTAGAGGAGCTTGCCAGGAAGGCCAAAGCATGGCATTTCAGAAGACTTGCCGTGGCGCATCGCGCGCCCCGGCAAGGCCCGGAGAGCGACAAGCTTCCGGGCGCGACAAGGTAGCGACCACGGCAAGGCGCTTGCCGCGGCAAGCTTCCACTGTGTGCCCGCGCTCCAGCTCATCCGGCCACGAGTCGCCCTGGGGCCCTTCCAGGGGCACGTGGCGGAAGGCTGTGCAGCCTGGGGGACACGGTGGCAAGCCACGATGACGAGGCTACTGTCGTGGCGAACGGAGACGCCCGGACAGACGCTTTTTGCACTGTTTGGGGGCGACAGCGACGGGCATTCAATGCCCTTGTCCCCCACCGTCAGGGTTAGGTACAAAACACTGTACATGCACTGTTACAACTACCACCATTTTTACGTTTTTACCCTCACCTACGTTGTCACCTGTCGGTGACCCCTTTGACCTATAAAAGGAGGCCCATGCACAACGTAGGGGGGGTTCCCACTTTCGATCACTCCGGCGCTCGCTGTAGCTAGCAGCAAGTACTGTAGCTCTTCTTGCTCCCGAGCCAAGAACACAATACAAACCAAGCAGGAGTAGGGTTTTACGCATCCGTGCAGCCCGAACCTGGGTAAACTGCCCGCGCTCGCCTCGATCCGCTCTTCGTGCACCCTCCGCTCCCTTGCGGGCAGTTTACCCAGGTCCGGGCCGCACAGATGCGTAAAACCCTACTCCTGCTTGGTTTGTATTGTGTTCTTGGCTCGGGAGCAAGAAGAGCTACAGTACTTGCTGCTAGCTACACCGAGCGCCGGAGTGATCGAAAGTTGGAACCCCCCCTACGTTGTGCATGGGCCTCCTTTTATAGGTCAAAGGGGTCACCGACAGGTGACAACGTAGGTGAGGGTAAAAACGTAAAAATGGTGGTAGTTGTAACAGTGCATGTACAGTGTTTTGTACCTAACCCTGACGGTGGGGGACAACGGCATTGAATGCCCGTCGCCGTCGCCCCCAAACAGTGCAAAAAGCGTCCGTCTGGGCGTCTCCGTTCGCCACGACAGTAGCCTCGTCATCGTGGCTTGCCACCGTGTCCCCCAGGCTGCACAGCCTTCCGCCACGTGCCCCTGGAAGGGCCCCAGGGCGACGCGTGGCCGGATGAGCTGGAGCGCGGGCACACAGTGGAAGCTTGTCGCGGCAAGCGCCTTGCCACAGTCGCTACCTTGCCGCTCCCGGAAGCTTGTCGATCTCCGGGCCTTGCCGGGGCGCGCGATGCGCCACGGCAAGTCTTCTGAAATGCCATGCTTTGGCCTTCCTGGCAAGCTCCTCTTGCCAGGGTCTTGTGCTAAATGGGTGGTCTTGAGCCTGGAGCGGCCTTCCCGGCAAGCTCCTCTTGTCGGGGCCTTGTTTCTCTGACTTGAATACTTTGTTCTTGAATGGCTCCAAAGGAACCAGAGCGGGCCTTGGCGGGTGCGTGGCAAGCCCAGCCACGGGACGCTGCCACTGCCCGTGCACAAGTTGGGATACTAAAGTACCCCATCTTTAGTACACCGACAGTCTCTCTCAAGCAACCCTGCAACCAAATAACAAAGAGTCTCTTGTGTCTCCAACACACCCAATACAATGGTAAATTGTATAGGTGCACTAGTTCGACGAAGAGATGGTGATACAAGTGCAATATAGATGGTAGATAAAGGTTTTTGTAAACTGAAAATATAAAAACAGCAAGGTAGCAAGTGGTAAACATGAGCATAAACGGTGTTGCAATGATAGTAGGCAAGGCCTAGGGTTCATACTTTCACTAGTGCAAGTTCTCTCAACAAGGATAACATAATTGGATCATATTACTAACCCTCAACATGCAACAAAGAGTCACTCCAAAGTCACTAATAGCGGAGAACAAACGAAGAGATTATGGTAGGTTATGAAACCACCTCAAAGTTATTCTTTCTGATCGATCTATTCAAGAGTCCGTAGTAACGTTCAATCTATCATAGAGTTAGTACTAGAATAACACCTTAAGACTCAAATCAACCAAAACCCTAATGTCACCTAGATACTCCATTGTCACCTCAAGTATCCGTGGGCATGATTATACGATATGCATCACACAATCTCAGAAACATCTATTCCACCAACACATGGAACTTCAAAGAGTGCCCCAAAGTTTCTACCGGAAAGTCAAGACGAAAACGTGTGCCAACCCCTATGCATAGATTCCCAAGGTCACGGAACCCGCAAGTTGATCACCAAAACATACATCAAGTCGATCACGTGATATCCCATTGTCACCACAGATAAGCACATGCAAGGCATACATCAAGTGTTCTCAAATCATTAAAGTCTCAATCCGATAAGATAACTTCAAAGGGAAAACTCAATCCATTACAAGGGAGTAGAGGGCGAGAAGCATCATAAGATCCAACTATAATAGCAAAGCTCGCGATACATCAAGGTCGTGCCATCTCAAGAACATGAGAGTGAGAGATCGAACACATAGCTACTTATACATACCCTCAGCCCCGAGGGTGAACTACTCCTCCCTCGTCATGGAGAGCGCCGGGATGATGAAGATGGCCACCGGAGAGGGATTCCCCCCTCCGAAAGGATGCCAAAACGGGTCTAGATTCATTTTCGGTGGCAACAGAGGCTTTCAACGGCGGAACTCCCGATCTAGGTTCTTTTTCGGAGGTTTCTGTATTTATAGGATTTTTTGGCATAGGTCCCACGTCAGGGGGGCTTCTGGGCTGTCCATGAGATAGGAGGGCGCCACCACCTTCCCAGGGCGCGCTCTCCACCCTCGTGGGCAGCCCGTGGCTCTCCTGGCCCTACTCTTTTGCTTTGGGGGCTTCTTTTGGTCCAGAAAAAATCATAAGAAATTGGCTCGTCAATTGGACTCCGTTTGATATTCCTTTTCTGTAAAACCCTAAAACAGGAGAAAAACAAAAACTGGCATTGGGCTCTGGGTTAATAGGTTAGTCCAAAAAATCATATAAAAGTGTATAATAAAGCCCATAAGACATCCTAGAAGCATAATATAATAGCATGGAACAATCAAAAATTATAGATACATTGGAGACGTATCATGCAGCCCGGGACTCTTCTGGCCCAACTCTTTTACTCCCGGGGCTTCTTTTGTTCCATAAAAAAACATCAAAAATTGGCACGTCAATTGGACTCCGTTTGGTATTCCTTTTCTGTAAAACTCAAAACAAGGAAAAAAAACAGAAACTGGCACTGGGCTCTAGGTTAATAGGTTAGTCCCAAAAATCATATAAAAGTGTATACAAAAGCCCATAAAACATCCTAGAAGGATAATATAATAGCATGGAATAATAACAAATTATATATACGTTGGAGACGTATCAAGCATCCCCAAGCTTAATTCCTGCTCGTCCTCGAGTAGGTAAATGATTAAAACAGAAATTTTGATGTGGAATGCTAACCAACATAATTTTTAATGAAATTTTCTTTATTGTGGCATGAATGTTCAGATCCGAAAGATTCAAGATAAAAGTCTATGTTGACATAAGAAATAATAATACATCAAGTATACTAACAAAGCAATCATGTCTTCTCAAAATAACATTGCCAAAGAAAGTTATCCCTACAAAATCATATAGTCTGGCTATGCTCCCTCTTCATCACACAAAATATTCATATCATGCACAACCCCGGTTTCAGCCAAGCAATTGTTGATTTGTTTCATACTCAAATATTTTCAAACCTTTCAACTTTCACGCAATACATGAGCGTGAGCCATGTATATAGCACTATAGATGGAATAGAATGGTGGTTGTGGAGAAGACAAAAGAGGAAGATAGTCTCACATCAACTAGGAGTATCAATGGGATATGGAGATGCCCATCAATAGATATCAATGTGAGTGAGTAGGGATTGCCATGCAACAGATGCACTAGAGCTATAAGTGTATGAAAGCTCATCAAAAGAAACTAAGTGGGTGTGCATCCAACTTAATTGCTCATGAAGACCTAGGGCATTTGAGGAAGCCCATCGTTGGAATATACAAGCCAAGTTCTATAATGAAAAATTCCCTCTAGTATATGAAAGTGACAAAACAAGAGACTCTCTATCATGAAGATCATGGTGCTACTTTGAAGCACAAGTGTGGAAAAGGATAGTAGCATTGTCCCTTCTCTCTTTTCGCTCATTTTTTGGAGGGGCTTTTTTTTAGCCCCTCTCTATTTTTTTGGGACATCTCTTTTTTATTTGGCCTTTCTCTTTTTTTTTCCTCACACGGGGCAATGCTCTAATAATGAAGATCATCACACTTTTATTTAGTTACAACTCAAAGATTACAACTCGAATCTAGAACAAAATATGACTCTAAGTGGATGCTTCCAGCGGTGTATTGGGACGTTCCATGAATCATGAGTGACATGTATGAAAAATTATGCATGGTGGCCTAGCCACGAATACGATGTCAACTACATGATCATGCATGGCAATATCACAATATGAAGCATGTCATATGAACAGAACGGTGGAAAGTTGCATGGCAATATATCTCGGAATGGCTATGGAATGCCATGATAGGTAGGTATGGTGGCTGTTTTGAAGAAGGTATATGTTGGGTGTATGGTACCGGTGAAAGTTGCGCGGTACAAGAGAGGCTAGCAATGGTGGAAGGGTGAGAGTGCGTATAATCCATGGACTCAACATTAGTCATAAAGAACTCATATACTTATTGCAAAAGTCTACAAGATATCAAAACAAAGTATTCAACGCATGCTCCTAGGGGAAGGGTTGGTAGGAGTTAACCATCGCGCGATCCCGACCTCCACACAAAGGATGACAATCAATAAATACCTCATGCTCTAACTTTGTCACATAGCGGTTCACCATACGTGCATGCTACGGAAATCACAAACTTTAACACAAGTATTTCTTGATTTCATAATTACCCCACTAGCATTACTCTAATATCTCCATCCTCATATCTCAAAACAATCATCAAGTATCAAATTTCTCCTATCATTCAATGCACTTTATGTGGAAGTTCTTACTATACCCATCTTGGACGCCTATCACATTAGGACTAGTTTTATAACCAAAGCACATTACCATGCTGTTCTAAAAGACTCTCAAAAAGATATAAGTGAAGCATGAGAGTTCATCTATTTCTTCAAAATAAAACCACCACCGTGCTCTAGAAAGATATAACTGAAGCACTATAGCAATAACAAACTACTCCGAAAGATATAAGTGAAGATCAATGAGTAGTTCAATAATTATGTAACTATGTGAAGACTCTCTAAAATTTAAGAATTTCAGATCTTGTAATATTATTCAAACAGCAATCAAAACAAAATAAAACAAAATTGATGCTCCAAGCAAAACACATATCATGTGGTGAATAAAAATATAGCATCGAGTAAAGTTCCCGATAGACGAAGACGAAAGAGGGGGGATGCATGTTTCAAAAAAAAAAAAAAAAGAGGGGGGATGCCTTCCCGCGGCATCCCCAAGCTTAGGCTTTTGGTTGTCCTTGAATTTTACCTTGGGGTGCCTTGTGCATCCCCAAGCTTAGGCTCTTGCACTCCTTATTCCATAGTCCATCAATATTTATCCAAAACTTGAAAACTTCACAACACAAAACTTAGCAGAAAACTCGTAAGCTCCGTTAGTATAAGAAAATAAAACCACCACTTAGGTACTGTTGTGAACTCATTCTAAATTCACATTGGTGTTATATCTACTGTATTCCAACTTCTCTATGGTCATACCCTCCGATACTACTCATAGATTCATCAAAACAAGCAAACAACACATAGAAAACAAAATCTGTCAAAAACAGAACAGTCTGTAGCAATCTGTAACTTTCGAATACTTCTGTAACTCTATAAATTCTGAACTAAATTGGTAGACCTAAGGAATTTTTCTATTAATTATCTGCCAAAAGAATCAACTAAAAAGCACTCTACAGTAAAAAATGACAGCCAATCTCGTGAGCGCTAAAGTTTCTGTTTTTTTACAGCATGATCACATATACTTCACACAAGTCTTCCCAAAGGTTCTACTTAGCACAAACACTAATTAAAACACGAAACCACATCTAAATAGAAGCTAGATGCAATATTTATTCCTAAACAGAAGAAAAAAAGCAAAGAACAAAAATAAAGTTGGGTTGCCTCCCAACAAGCGCTATCGTTTAACGCCCCTAGCTAGGCATGATGATTTCAATGATGCTCGCATAAAAGATAAGATTTGAAACATAAAGGGAGCATCATGAAAAATATGACTAGCACATTTAAGTCTAACCCACTTCCTATGCATAGGGATTTTGTGAGCAAACAACTTGTGGGAACAATAATCAACTAGCATGGGAAAGCAAAACAAGCATATAGAGAGGAAACTTGATATTATTGCAATAGGTAGAAACATATGTTCCTCTCTCATAATAATTTTCAGTATCATCATGAATGAATTCAACCATAAAACCAGCACATAAAGCATTCTTTTCATGATCTACTTGCATAGAAATTTTACTACTCTCCACATAAGCAAATTTATTCTCATTCATAGTAGTGGGAGCAAACTCAAAAAAATAATTATCATGTGAGGCATAATCCAATTGAAAACTAAAATAATGATGATAAGTTTCATGTTTATCCTTATTCTTAATAGCATACATGTCATCACAATAATCATCATAGGTAGCAACTTTGTTCTCATAATCAATTAGAACCTCTTCCGAAATAGTGGATTCATCACTAAATAAAGTCATGACCTCTCAAAATCCACATTCATCAATATAATCATCATAAATAGGAGGCATGCTTTCATCATAATAAATTTGCTCATCCAAACTTGGGGGACTAAACATATCATCTTTATCAAACATAGCATCCCCAAGCTTGTGGTTTCGCATATCATTAGCATCATGGATATTCAAATAATTCATACTAACAACAATGCAATCATGCTCATCATGCACATATGCCAAGCATTCGATGTAATTCTTCTTCTAGTACTTGAGCACAATTTTCCTTCCGATCATTTTCACGAAAGATATTAAAAAGATGAAGCATATGAGGTAACCTTAGTTCCATTTTTCGTAGTTTTCTATTATAAACTAAACTAGTGATAAAACAAGAAACTAAAAGATTCGATTGCAAGATCTAAAGATATAACTTCAAGCACTCACCTCCACGGCAACGGCGCCTGAAAAGAGCTTGATGTTGATGTCTACACACGCTTCTACTCTTGTAGACTATGTTGGGCCTCCAAGCGCAGAGGTTTGTAGGACAGCAGCAATTTCCCTCAAGTGGATGACCTAAGGTTTATCGAACTCAGGGAAGTAGAGGTTGAAGATGGTCTCTCTCAAGCAACCATGCAACTAAGATACAAGAAGTCTGTTGTGTCCCCAACACACCTAATACACTTGTTAGATGTATAGGTGCACTAGTTCGGCGAAGAGATGTTAAATGGCAAATGATATGGATGGCAAAATAAAGTAATATAAATCTGTAATAAAAAGTGCCGCAAGCAAACAAGTGGTAAACGTGAGCACAAATGGTATTGCAATGGTGGAAACAAGGCCTAGGGTTCATACTTTCACTAGTGGCAACTCCCAACAACATTAACATAATCGAATCACATGATATTTCCCATAAAACATGCAATGGAGACGCACCCGGAGGTCATTCCTTCGTGGTCAAGAGAGGACGAGAATTATGTAGGGCTACAAAAGCACACCTGAAAGTTCGTAGTTCTCAATCTAAGGATTTCCCAATGTCACCGCGGCCATCCAAAGAGAGTCTCACAATCACCACAACATATCTAAAGGATAGTCAAAGACAAGCACCAAGAGACTCTCAATCTTCAATCAACACACAAGAGAGGAAATCACTCATGAAAATATTTTTCTAATCCATGTCCAATAGACCGCTGTCACCTTGGTCTCGGGGATTATACTAGATAAAGACAAGTGAGTACATCAATCCAATACATAGAGGAAGGGGAAATATCATGGGATCACCCTAGATTAACATAGCCTATGATCACAACGAAGATCACATCATGGGAGAGAGAGATAACCACATAGCTACACGTACGAGCCCTCGGCCCCGGAGGAAACTACTCACACATGGACATGGTGAGGAGGAGGTTGATGATGGTGTTGATGGAGAGGTGCAGCCCCGCGAGGAGGAGACGGCCGGGGGCAGCCACGGAGGCGGCGGCGGCGGCCCTTGGGGGCGGCGGCGGCGGCGGCGGCCCTAATGGGCAGCGGCTCCTTGGCCCCCCTTCTTCCTTGAAGATGGTGCTACAATGGTGCTGGTCCTCCCCTCCAAGACGGCGGCTCGGGAGGAGGAAAATTCGTGGCCCTTGGTGACCTAGGTTTCCTCTCTTTATATAGACTCTCGGATTCCCGTCATCAGATTTTGGGCCTCAGTAAAATGGGCTTTACTCGGACGTCCGGACTCCGATTTGGACGAATTATATATCCAGAATCATCGTCTCGAAATTCCCCACAACTTTCGCAACAAGACTTTTTCCGTTTGACGTCATCTTCGGGCCGGAACGTGACCATCTTTAAAAAACGTTCTCTAACAGATTTCAGGAAAGTCAGAGTCCTACTCCAATACGACTCCTTTTGCGTTTTTGTCAATTTCCAAGTAATTCCTACACAATAAAGTGTAAAACAAGAACATTGTGCACTTTTGCAACCATTAGTAGGTTAGTCCAAATATGATCAAAAGTGTATGGAAGTGTATAAATATCATAGCAATATCACCCAAAAGAGGCATGGAGCAAGCAGAAATTATAGATACGTTTTGGACGTATCAACATCCCCAAGCTTAATTCCTGCTCGTCCTCGAGTAGGTAAATGATAACAAGCATAATATTCTGTGGTGACATGCTATTAATCATATAAGAACTTTTCACAGTCACATGACAAAAGCTTACTGAGACAATGAATCTGTAGTAATTAAGTTGCCTCATGAGAAAATCACAAAGAACTGAAAGTTTTACAATATGATATTGAAACACTCAATAGATTTGTAGTGAGCATGGTGTGCAAATATAACAAAGTGGTACCTCGCTTGCCCCCTTTAGTGAAGCAAAACATAAATGCAGGGGCACCTCCAAGGTTTAAGTGACGACTAGATACAATGATTTCAGAATAAACGATATCATAATCATGCAAAAGACAATGGTACTTTGGGACAATGCACATTACACTCAGAATGACAATCATGCTCTCAATAGTTGATGCTTTAAAGAAGGTGGAGACTCTCGAACCATGGCTTTCGATGGCAAGGTTGAAAACCCGTGGTCGGAAACAAAAACTAAACATGTACTAGAGCTCTTGGTTTTAAAAACAGAGGTAAAAATTATTATTTTTAGAATATGCATATTTCGTCAACGAATGCTAGTAGATAACTCAATTACTTCTCGAGCTGGACAAGTTTCGAGGAACGGCTCCCGCATGAGGACGATCACATCCTCTTAATCTCCTTTGTTTACCACTGCCAAAGTTTTCTGATTTCTCATGAACAAAGCGTGGAGGGTTTGTTCGTTGTATTATTTTTTAATGAGCCGGACGCACTCTTTGCCAGTTCCTTCTCGTATTAGGGGTTTGCACATTAGACATGCAATCCCGGGTTGAAGCTTGTCCAACTTAAAAAGATCATGAATTAACTACTACTTCCTCATGAGCTAAAACAGAGGCACAAAAGAGAAATGCTTTTTTGAATAATTTCGAGATGTTACATGAAAGTCTTCATTAGGAATGGCAGGTAAATACCATGTATAGGAAGGTATGGTGGACACATATGGCATAACTGGTTTAAAGGATTTTGGATGCACAAGTAGTCAGTCCGCTTAGTACAGGCGAAGGTTAGCAAAAGACTGGGAGCGACCAACTAAGAGAGCAATGACGGTCATAATCATGCAGAGCGACAAAGCAACATTGAATCGGGCATGGAAGTTATATCGCTACTCAAAAATTAAAGTTCATCAAGGCTTGATAGACTTTCTTTACAGTCTTAAATATGCGTGAGCATATGCCAAGTCAATCAAAATAAATTCTTAAAGGAAGATATCACTAGACCTTACCACATCATAGGCAAACAAATCATGTTGGTACTCCAATAACGCATTGGGAACCCCCCAGCTATTTGAGACTAACCACAAGAAAACATGAACTACTAAGCATCATTATGCACATAGCATTTTTATCATAGACATATCGACCAGTGCAACAGAAGCCAACTCTCTTAACAAGATAAGCATGATAACTAAAGAGAGCTCCAGCGACCAACTAAACAAAAGCTCTTTAAAAAGATAAGCATAAAAACTAAGAGCTAAGCATGACAGTAGCTATTGAAAGACCAAGAACACACACAACAAGGATAGACATGAAAATTCTATGTTATGTTCTAGGTTGAAGTGGAGCGTGTTTCTCTCCCACACAAAGAAATTTGAGTTCCAACTCGTTATGAACAGCAAGCAAAGCTAAAGAAAACTAAAAACGAAAACTAAAAGCAAGACGCTCCAAGCATAGCACATAACACATGAAGTGATAAAAATATAGTGGAACGAAAGACGAACTGATAATGTTGATGGAGAAGGGGATGCACGGGGGCATCCCCAAGCTTAGACGCTTGAGTCTTCTTGAATATTTCTTGGGGGTGCATGGGGGCATCCCCAAGCTTGAGCGTTTGACACTCCTGAATCTTTTTATCATCTTCCCTCGCACACTTGAAAACTCCCTTCATACATAACTCATTATAATCTGATTAGCGAGGTTAGTACCCATAATAAAATAACTATTCTTTGCTGGAAATAAGGATATTCTTGAAGGTCTACTGTTTCTCAAGATTGACAAAAGGTTTTTGCAAAGAAAAAGCAAGCTCAAGGTTTGCAAAATGAAGGAAAGGCAAAACAGGACAGAATCTGTGAAAAACAGACCAGCAGGTAGTAAATTATTTTTTCGGGGCACTTCTGCAACTCAAATCAAAAAACTCAGAACAGACGCCCGAAAGCCAATTGTATAGAGCACGCTGTCGAAAAAATTCAGACCAAAAATATTATCTGGTGATTTTATACGAATTTTTCTATCCAAGGACAGAATCTGTTTCCTGGACAGCACATCACAACTTTTGAACTTTCATGCAATCAGAGGCTACACTTGGCACAAAGCTGAAAAGTAAAGATACAACGATGATGCTACTATAGTAACAACCTCAAGACACAACAAAAGCAAAATAAAATTTTATTCATTGTGGGCTGCCTCCCAAAAGCGCTTTCTTTTATGCCTTTAAGCTAGGCATAAGACTTTAATGATGCTCTCGTAGGAATAAGAGTTGAAGAACAAAAGAGAGCACCAAGAAGCAAATACCAAACACATTTAAGCCTAACATGCTTCCTATGCATAGGAATATTGCAATAGAATAATTCATTGAAGCACAAAGCAATAAGCATAGGAAGGCAAAACAAGCATAACTTCAAAATATTCACCATAAAAAGAGGAAACTTCTTATTATTAAGATATTTAGAACCATGTCTCCCTCTCTCATTATAAATTTCAGTGGCATCATGGATGAACTCAACAATATAACTATCACATAAGGCATTATTTCCATGATCCAAAAGCATAAAAGTGTCATTACTCTTCATATAAGCAAAATCTTTCTTATTAGGAATAGTGAGAGTAAGACTATCATAACCATCATGGTAATCATCGTATTTAGGAGGCATATCATAATCATAATAAATTTTATCCTCAATAGTAGGTGGACTGAAAATATCATATTCATCATTGTAATCATCATATATAGGAGGCATAGTATCATCAAAGTAAATTTTCTCCTCAAAAGTTGGGCGACTAAAAATATCATGTTCATCAAACGTGTCATCCCCAAGCTTAGAGCTTTCCATGTCATTAGCAATATTGATATTAAATAAAAACATACTAATAACATCACCACCATCATGATTGTAATGCAAATTAAGTTCCAAAGGTTTTTTAATTTTCTCTTCGAACACATCATGTCCAAGTTCAAGGTAGAGCTTATAAAGCTTTCTCATATTTTTGTTGTTCTCCAATAAGCAAAACTAGTGAAAATAAAAACAAGAAACAAAAAGATTTAATTGCAAGATCTACAGATATACCTTCAAGAACTCACCTCCCAGGCAACGGCGCCAGAAATAGCTTGATGTCTACACACACTTCTACTCTTGTAGACTATGTTGGGCCTCCAAGCGCAGAGGTTTGTAGGACAGCAGCAATTTCCCTCAAGTGGATGACCTAAGGTTTATCGAACTCAGGGAAGTAGAGGTCGAAGATGGTCTCTCTCAAGCAACCCTGCAACTAAGATACAAGAAGTCTCTTGTGTCCCCAACACACCTAATACACTTGTTAGATGTATAGGTGCACTAGTTCGGCGAAGAGATGTTAAATGGCAAGTGATATGGATGGCAAAACAAAGTAATATAAATCTGTAATAAAAAGTGCAGCAAGCAAACAAGTGGTAAACGTGAGCACAAATGGTATTGCAATGGTGGAAACAAGGCCTAGGGTTCATACTTTCACTAGTGGCAACTCCCAACAACATTAACATAATCGAATCACATGATATTTCCCATAAAACATGCAATGGAGACGCACCCGGAGGTCATTCCTTCGTGGTCAAGAGAGGACGAGAATTATGTAGGGCTACAAAAGCACACCTCAAAGTTCGTAGTTCTCAATCTAAGGATTTCCCAATGTCACCGCGGCCATCCAAAGAGAGTCCCACAATCACCACAACATATCTAAAGGATAGTCAAAGACAAGCACCAAGAGACTCTCAATCTTCAATCAACACACAAGAGAGGAAATCACTCATGAAAATATTTTGCTGATCCATGTCCAATAGACCGCTGTCACCTTGGTCTCGGGGATTATACTAGATAAATACAAGTGAGTACATCAATCCAGTACATAGAGGAAGGGGAAATATCATGGGATCACCCTAGATTAACATAGCCTATGATCACAACGAAGATCACATCATGGGAGAGAGAGATAACCACATAGCTACACGTACGATCCCTCGGCCCCGGAGGAAACTACTCACACATGGACATGGTGAGGAGGAGGTTGATGATGGTGTTGATGGAGAGGTGCAGCCCCGCGAGGAGGAGACGGCCGGCGGCAGCCACGGAGTCGGCGGCGGCGGCCCTTGGGGGCGGCGGCGGCCCTCGGGGCGGCGGCAGCCCTAGGGGGCAGCGGCTCCTTGGACCCCCTTCTTCCTTGTAGATGGTGCTGCAATGTTGCTGGTCCTCCCCTCCAAGACGGCGGCTCGGGAGGAGGAAAATTCGTGGCCCTTGGTGACCTAGGTTTCCTCTCTTTATACAGACTCTCGGATTCCCGTCATCAGATTTTGGGCCTCAGTAAAACGGGCTTACTCGGCCGTCCGGACTCCGATTTGGACGAATTTTATATCCGGAAGCATCGCCTCGAAATTCCCCACAACTTTTGCAACTAGACTTTTTCCGTTTGACGTCGTCTTCGGGCCGGAACGTGACCATATTTAAAAAAAGTTATCAGACAGATTTCAGGAAAGTCAGAGTCCTACTCCAATACGACTCCTTTTGCGTTTTTGTCAATTTCCAAGTAATTCCTACACAATAAAGTGTAAAACAAGAACATTGTGCACTTTTGCAACCATTAGTAGGTTAGTCCAAATATGATCAAAAGTGTATGGAAGTGCATAAATATCATAGCAATATCACACAAAAAAGGCATGGAGCAAGCAGAAATTATAGATACGTTTTGGACGTATCGGATGTCTACTGCGCAACAGTCTCCTTGTAGACGTTGTTGGGCCTCCAAGTGCAGAGGTTTGTAGGACAGTAGCAAGTTTCCCTCAAGTGGATGACCTAAGGTTTATCAATCTGTGGGAGGCGTAGAATGAAGATGGTCTCTCTCAAACAACCCTGCAACCAAATAAAAAAAGAGTCTCTTGTGTCCCCAACACACCCAATACAATGGTAAATTGTATAGGTGCACTAGTTCGGCGAAGAGAAGGTGATACAAGTGAAATATGGATGATAGATATAGGTTTTTGTAATCTGAAAATATAAAAACAGCAAGGTAACTAAAGATAAAAGTGAGCATAAACGGTGTTGCAATGATAGGAAACAAGGCCTAGGGTTCATACTTTCACTAGTGCAAGTTCTCTCAACAATAATAACATAACTGGATCATATAACTATCCCTTAACATGCAACAAAGAGTCACTCCGAAGTCACTAATAGAGGAGAACAAACAAAGAGATTATTGTAGGGTACGAAACCGCCTTAAAGTTATTCTTTCTGATCGATCTATTCAAGAGTCTGTAGTAAAATAACACGAAGCTATTCTTTCTGTTCGATCTATCATAGAGTTCGTACTAGAATAAAACTTTAAGATACAAATCAACCGAAACCCTAATGCCACCTAGATACTCCATTGTCACCTCAAGTATCCGTGGGCATGATTATACGATACGCATCACACAATCTCAGATTCATCTATTCAACCAGCACAAAGTTCTTCAAAGAGTGCCCCAAAGTTTCTACCGGAGAGTCAAGACGAAAACGTTTGCCAACCCCTATGCATAGATTCCTAAGGTAACCGAACCCGCAAGTTTATCACCAAAACATACATCAAGTGAATCAATAGAATACCCCATGGTCACCACAGGTATCCCACGCAAGACATACATCAAGTGTTCTCAAATCCTTAAAGACTCAATCCGATAAGATAACTTCAAAGGGAAAACTCAATCCATTACAAGAGAGTAGAGGGGGAGAAGCATCATAAGATCCAACTGTCAGGACCCCGATCCTAAGTCACATAGGTCTAGCCTGTAACACACCATATCACTTTGCGGCCTCACGCATGGTATCCCCACGGGTGCCACCTTACCTGGCCCGGGACCGTTTGCGCATTTTGGCTCACGTATATGATAGTGTCGCTAGCATCCATATGACAGAGAACCCGGGCCGACATGACCAGTTATAAACCAAAAGTGGCACTAAATTACAGAGACAGGCATACATGACCCAGCAATGAACCTGTCGGTCATCAACGTATGAACCCAAGTCGTAGCAAGCTACAAGGACTTAAAGGAACAACGCGTGACATTTCCCCTAAGGGACAGACACAGGAACGAAGAAGGACACATGCCGGCCAGCCTAAGTGTTCCGGAGCAGTAGCAAGCTACCAAGGCTCAATGGAAGCACTAGGAGACATTTCCCTATAAGGTAGGCTACCAAAGGTAAACAACTAGGTGTCGGATCCCACACATAGCAATACACATTACACGTACGCATAACATGCAAGTATGTGATGTTCAACAAGGCATCACAACATAACTCAACAACTCATATAGATAAAGGCCCAGAAGAGTCATCATAGCATTTATTACAATCAGAGGTCACATGACCCAACACACAGAGCATACAGGCATACAAGCACAAGCGGAAGCTACATGTCTGAGTACAGACAACTACAAATGAAAAAGGCTAAGAAGCCTGACTATCTACTAGACCCTACAAGGGTACAAGATCGTAGCTGAGGTAACAAGCTAAACGTCGAAGTCCACGCGGAACCACTAGCGAGACTGAGGTCTCTCTGCAAAAACATAAATTAAGCAAACGTGAGTACAAAGGTACTCAGCAAGACTTACATCAGAACTAGCTACATATGCATCAGTATCAACAAAGGGGGTGGTGCAGTTTGACTGCAGCAAGCCAGCTTTGACACGGTGGCTATCCTGAACTACGACTGCAAGTAACTCTTTTGAGGTGGCACACACGAGTCCACATATTCACCAAACAATACTCCACTATGGATCCGCTCCCGTCTCCCTACGAGAAGGCCATCCATAGCACTCACGCTTATCTTGCGCGTTTTAGAGTATCCACTTTCACTTGTCTATGAACTGTAATAGGCAACCCAGAAGTCCATTTCCGCGGACACGGCTATTCGAATAGATTATGTATATAACCCTGCAGGGGTGTACTTCTTCACACACGCTCTCACAACTTATCGCCGTTTACACGACATGTACTCGGCAACCTTCAAGCGGAGGCCCAGCGAGGGTTTCGGCCACGACCTGACTAACCACACAAGTCTCTCGTCCAGGTTTATCGCCTATTTGGGTTCCATCCGTGGGGAGATCCGGCCGGGGTGCGCTCACGGCCCCAAACGATGTGTACAGGGTTCCCGCATCACCAAACGGGCAATCGGTACACCGTGACACGTACCTGCCGCGTCACAGCCCACCCCCGAGGGTCAGCGCTGCACACGACCTCTAGTAAACTACAAACACCAGAAACTAGTTGCAACTCCTAGACAGAGATCATGTTGATTAATAAGTCGAGAGAGTCAATTAAGGATCCCAATATGTGGTAGTAGCTGTTTCATGGATCAACCAACACAAAACTCGGTTCCTGAGGACGGCTGCAATGAGACAACCCACCATGTACTCCTACATGGCCTCTCATCGCTACCTTTACCAAATAGTGTTCACACACTTAGCTCACACACATTAGGATATGTTCATCACCATTCCAATTCATCCCCGATGAATCAGACCTGACACAACTCTAAGCAATAGCAGGCACACTACTAGAAAAAGGGCTATCCGTAATATCACTATTAGTGGCGCACCGTGGATGTGGTGCGCCACTGCTATATAGCAGTGGCGCACCATAAACAGGTGCGCCATTACTATTTTGTTACTAGTGGCGCACCTGGTGTGTGGTGCGCCACTAGTAAGTTTGTTCTGTGCACACCCCCCTCCCCAGACATACTAGTGGCGCACCGTGTGGAGGTGCGCCATTACTAGTTAGTAATGGCGCACCTCCACACGGTGCGCCACTACTAACTTACTAGTAATGGCGCACCTCCACACGGTGCGCCACTACTAACATTTTTTTTTTTAAAAAATTTCAAAGTTAGTAGTGGCGCACCGTGTGGAGGTGCGCCATTACTAGTTAAACTAGTAATGGCGCACCTCCACACGGTGCGCCACTACTAACATTTTATTTTTTAAATTTTTTTTCAAAGGTAGTAGTGGCGCACCGTTGCAGAGGTGCGCCATTACTAGTTTACCGTTGCAGAGGTGCGCCATTACTAGTTAAACTAGTAATGGCGCACCTCTGCAACGGTGCGCCACTACTAACATTT
>LR738715.1:11646045-11676244 GCA_902687465.1 Secale cereale | reverse complement strand
AAAAAAATTCAAAATATGATATGTAAAATGACCGGGAAGTTTGAAATATTTTTTCAAAATTTCATCACACTCATGAACATGAACAAACTCATAGACATCAACAAGGTTTAATAGGATTGATATGATAGATATATCAACAAGTGCCTGCTAAGTGAGCTGGTGCTGGGGTTGGATAGAACTCAGAAGTTAAGCGTGCTTGGGCTGGAGTAGTGTAGGATGGGTGACCTTCCGGGAAGTTTGACCACGGAGTGCGATTTGACCCGAGATTAAGCCATATTGACCCGAGATTATGGAAAAAAAATTCCCGCCAAAATTGAAAAAAAAAATTTGAAAAAAAAAATTCAGGAAAAAAATTTGAAAAAAAAAATTGTTACTAGTGGCGCACCTGTAGCAATATCAGTGGCGCACCTGTAGCAATTCTGGAATAAAATTTGAAAAAAAAAATTCTGAAAAAATATCAGTGGCGCACCCTTATACTTAGTAGTGGCGCACCAGCAGGCCATCCCTATACATTATCAGTGGCGCACCCGGGGGGATATCAATTGCGCACCAGGTGGTGCGCCACTGATATCTGGATTAGTAATGGCGCACCTCTGGTGCGCCACTAATACACATTACTAGTGGCGTGGTAATAGTGGCGCACCAGAGGTGCGCCACTAATACCCAAAAGTGGTGCGCCACTAATGAGCTTTTTTCTAGTAGTGGCATAACCAGAAAGCTTGAATGAGTAGGCACAACATGGCTCAAACAACTCCTACTCATACTAGTGGGTTTCAACTATTTACTGTGGCAATGACAGGTCATGCAGTGGAAAGGGGTTCAACTACCGCAGCAGGTAACAGTTGAAGCGTTGTTGTCCTAATGCAGTAAAAGAGAGCAAGAGCGAGAGAGTGGGATTGTATCGGAATGCTCAATGGGGTTTTGCTTCCCTGGCACTTTTGAAGATAACATTGAGTCTTCATCGGTGTCATCGATCACATCGTCGGAACACGTCTACTGAAAGGGGACAAGCACCGGCAAACAAGAGAGAACACAATCAATGCAATGCGACAAAATGATGCATGATCAGGACATGGCAATATGCTGTTGATTGAGCTAATGCAACTAGCAACTATATTAAATGAAGTTGGTTTGAACCAAAGATTCAAATTCAAACTCCATATGTGATTATTTAATTGTCATTTAATTGATTTGACCTGATCAGCAGGTTTAATTTGTTCAAACATGCATGAAAATGCCATAAACAGATTCCTTGGATTTTTCTGATCATTTTTCATATATAAATTATTTTCATCTGAGCTATGGTTGATTTTATATGATTTTTCCAAGTTTTGGCTATTTTCTGAAATAAATAAATCATTTATGATTTATTTAAAATTCCAGAAAATAGATACTGCGTCAGCATTGAGTAAGCATGACGTCAGTAGGGTCAAAGGACTGCCCTGGGTCAAACCTGACCAGTGGGGCCCACTGGTCAGTGACCCACTAGCTAACAGGGTTAGTTAGTTTTTAAACTAACACTAACTAAACTGTTGGTGGGGCTTGGGCCCACATGTCAGTCTCTCAGGGCCTAATTAAGTTTAGTTTTAACTAAACTAATTTAGCAGGGGTTGGCCCCACGTGTCAGTGACTCATAGAGCTAAGCACAGAGATTAGTACTTAATTAAAACCTAAACTAAAACTAATCAACGGTCGGCCCCACATGTCATGGACACAGGGGGGGTCCAGCCGGAGTCAAACGTGGTCAAAACCACCGGCGGCTCAACGCCGGCGAGGCCAGACACGGCGGAGAGGCTCGGAAATCCTCCTCCGGCGACCAAACGGCCGGCGGAAGGCATCAACATGACGCGGGCACTCTTCCGCGTCGAGTGGTGGCGGTAGTTGGCCATGGGGTGGCCGGAAAAGTGGTCGGCGACGAGGTCCAGCGGTGGAAGGGGTCGGGCTTGCGCGGGCGCGGTGCTGCAGGCTGCGGCTGGGCACGCTGAGGGCTCCAGGAGGGAGCTCGTGCTCTCCCGCATCCATCCCCGCAAGTGGGAGGAGCTGGGGTGGCCGGAGCTCGTCGGAAACGAGCTCGCGGCGGCACCGGAGTTCGGGCACCGTCGAGTTGGGTGTTGCGGGGCACGGGGAGGTGAGCTGGTGGGTGCGTTCGGCTCCTGGGAGCTCGGTGAGCGCGGTGACGTGCTCGGTTCCGAGCTTGCGTGTCTGTGGCTACGACGGCGACAAGCTCAGCGGCGGCCGGCGACGGTAAGGAAGGGGGCGACGGCTACGGCGAGTTGCCGGCCACGGGGACAGGGGGAAACGGCGGGGAAGCTCACTGCGGGATCGACGGGGGTCTCAGGAGGCTCGGGGAGGCGCCAGCCTTCGCGAATTCGACGGCGAGGTCGTCGGCGGCCGGAGGTTGAAGAAGACGAAGACGGCGGCGTTTCGGGGCTTCCGGCGTCGGGCGGCTCGGCGAGGAGGAAGAGAGGGACGAGGCGAAGCTCGTGGGCATGCTAGAAGGGCGAGGCGGCAGCGATGGCTATGCGTGCGGCGAACAGCGGCGACGGCCGTGTTTGGTGGGGGGAAACGAAGGAGGAGGAGAATGTTCTGGGGAGAGGGGGAGAGGTGCAGGGGGTCCAAAGGGTGTCGTGGCGCTCGTCCAGGGCATCGGGGAGGAGGCAGGCAGGCTAGAGGTGGCCGGCGCGTGGCTGCGGGCGCCGGGCACACGCCTCCGTCCTTCTATCACGAGGAAGACGACAGGGGAGGGCCAGGTGGGCTGGGCTGAAACTGCTGGGCCACCAGGTAAGTGGGCCTCAGGTAAGCTTCTCTCTCCCTCTTTTCTTTCTGTTTCTGTTTTCTATCTTTATCTTCTGTTTTCTATTTTGTTACTTTGTTCTGGGCTTTATTAAAAATACTTAGGCACACTCAAAAATCATGAAACCAAGCATGGCTACTGTTTAGAATAAATCCAACAGTAAACATTTTAGCTTATGATTATTTGAGCATTTAAATTAATATATAAAATTTAAATGCCCAAATGCAAGTAAGATATGATTTAATTCAAAAATTCAGAATGGTCCTAGAAATAAGTGCATCATTTTTGGCAGAGGTTTTTAATCAATCCAAAAATGATGAACTTTTCCAAGGGGCATTTTGGGTTCTTGAAAAAGATTTTAATTTGACCCTAGTTAAATTCATTTAGTGCTAGGGTTTGAGCATCCCCATTTCAGGTTTCCTTTGAAAATAAACATGATGCAACAGACAGGTGCTATCCTAATGCAAGGTGAAGCTGGGGATGTGACAACTCACCCCCACTAAACAAGAATCTCGTCCCGAGATTCAAGATGTGAGATAAGAAATCAGAGGGGACACTATCTAACACAATCTTCTTGATCCAGTTTTCCTCCTCAAAAATTGTTGATTCGTAGCATCATGTTGATCCTGACATCCTTGATTACCAGATCTTTGTCCAACACAGTGATAACAGAAGAAACTCTACGGTAATCTATCTTGCCGAAGATCGAGCAACTCAGATCAACTTATGGAGTGAGACGTTGAAACATCTCTTGAGCTGAGACACGGAGTACACCTCCAGAGGGACGTAGTGAAATAAATGATGAAGGTTCACCTAATGGCAATAATTCCACACCTAAGAAGAGGGTGATCGATGTAACCAGACGAGGGACCTTAGAGAAGGTGACTTGTAGAGTTATTCCCTTAAGTGGCAAAAGGAATTACTTTTGATGTAGAGGTTATTAAAACTCTCTATACCAGCCGGAGGCAAATCACAATCGATCATTTGACGGTGTTCGAAAGAATGACATACTCGGCCAGAATGGATGATGTGGACTACCTTGTTAAAGACAACACAAGGGATGATTTTGGTTATCATCGGAAATGGGTGGGACCCATGGTAAGTCCACTTTTGAGGATGATCCTGAACAGCAATTGCTGAAAAGGGCAGCCCATGGTAGACGACACAATGGTGGTGCAAGCTGGGAACAAAATGCAAATGTTGGCAATGATTCTGGTAACTGGGAGGAAACCCAACAGTAGAGAGTGAATCTACTCTTTGAGAGGTTATAGCATAACCAATCACACTGGGAGCAATCCCGCTTAGTGTCCAGGATAACACCTAGTGCTTGTGCGTGCTCTCAAGAACTTGAGTATTCCCATATCCATCAAGGTTTTACCAATATCCGTGTCAAGGATCCTGGCAACATCACATACTACCATGATGAATAATGATGGATGATGCAGATGCAAAGGAAGATAACACTTCTCAGATTTCACCTTGGCGAGGCCAAGGGGACGAAATCTGGATGATCAACCGAGAGACATTTAGCACTCCGCTTCTAATGTTCTCCTTGATGTGCTAGCGTAAGCCATTTATTAGAATGGTTTTGTACCTAGAACGTTAAGTAAAAGGTCAGACTTCAGGAGCACAAAAATCCATAAGGAGGAACTAGGGAGTAAATCCTACGAAATCCTTATGGGGAGGTGGCCAACTTCTTCAATCAAGATACTACAATAATAGGTCTTCCGGCTGTGTGTGTTGGCCACGACATCCACTTTACCGGTTATCGAGAGACCAATATTATAGTTCTTGGGAAAAGCTCCAACCATCATATCTGCCTGAGATTCAATACTGGTTGGTGTCAGGATATTCCAGACTCATCGAGTCTAGAAAGAAAAGAAATTTCACAACACAAATCGACGAGATGGTGTTGCGAGATTCTCGGGAAGTGAACTACGGTAGCAAGCTCCAAAACATGAGCTGGTTCTGCTACATACATGTGAACACATTGTCCAAGACAAACATGACCACGTAGTAGTCTTACAATGAAACACTACCAAGGTCGGGTTGGGGAACCATCAACGAGGATATTGAAGTCCTTGCATAAGTCTAGCTCTTAAGAAGAAACTTCTTCTCCTTGAACAAATCAATCAGTGGCTTGGTGTGCTAGGGATACATATGGAATGAAGATGATCAGTCTATCAGACCATGGAATACTTCGCACGTATGCATGACTGAATTGGGATGATTCCAGGGAAGTAAAACAAACTTTCTCAAATTCACGGTGGCAACTTGCATCAAATGCACATGAATTAGAGGGAGTCACTTCTTACATCAAGACATCTACTTCATGAGCTAACACAAAGATGATGCTTACAAAAGTTTCCAACACTAGCTTAATGTTCAACAAAATCATGGAGAGGATAGGGATGTTGTCGATGGGCTCAACAATAACTCATCCAGGTTTCCATAAAGGTGTAATTCCACAATTAAGTGAACACGGTGTTAGCATTGGGCAGACCCAGAGATATAACTGTGTATGCTCGAGGGATCAGCCACGAGTAAGACAACATTATGAACATCGTTGGTTCTGATTTGATTTGATGATAGCCCGTACTTAAATCAAAGTTTTGATATGACTATAGGTCCAACAACTGATCACAGGGACCAATTGATGAAGATATCATCTCTCTTCAACACACACACAAAAGATATCCCTTGGAAGGAACTAAGTCAGGCAAGCTTTTATCTGCCAACTCTCCAAGTTGTCGTTTAGCTTAACCAACTAGCTCAGGGTATCCAACACAGATTCTTGGAGAAAGGGTGGTTTAGAGAGAAACCAGCTTGATCACGAGCTCAACATAACGGTTAGGGGACAACCTGGTAATACTTCTGGAAAGATAACCAGAAATTCACGATCCGCCAATATGTTACTAAGCTCGAGAACAATCTTGCTTTTCAGGGCAAGACGATATGACCAAATGAGCAAGGACTTAACAAAATCCTAACTCATCAATCAAGGAGTGCACCAAGAAAGATGGACTAGTAGCACGATCGATCTTAGAATGGTGATTTGGTAACCAACACACTAAGAATGAGATTATCATCCATTTGCTACCAAGCAACGAAGTTGCTAGGAGTATTGATTTCACACATCACAATTCACTTGTCGGTATTCCGGTTACAATAACACGGAGACTGAGGAATGAGCGATAATGGCGAGAAGTATCACTGTATCAAGAGTTCATAAGAGATAGTGCAATTCTCATGACATTCTTGACATAAAGATGGTAATACTCCAGGATAGAACAGTTTAGAAGATGGATTAACATTCTTCATCTGCGGAGTACAACTTCTTTGACACAATCCTGGATATGGATAAGGTACTGGAGTTTGTTTCTCCTAGTCATTCCAGAATAGAATGGATTGACGGACCACAAGAGTAAAAGGCATCGATGCACGAGTGCACAACTACCCCTGACTATCGATTGATAGACGAAGGTCATAAAACAACTGAAAAGGGACAACTCAAAGGAACATATATCTTTCTGAGTTGTGGATGCATAGGTTAGTATGTCGAATGAGTTCCACATATTTCTTCCGGATAACCCATGCAGAAAGTAGAATTGGCAGAGTCACAATATGAATGGAGTACTACTCAAGAGCACTCTGGTTGTGATCTTTTGGTTCGGAAGAACTTCTGCCAAAGGTGGTTCATGGTATTTGGAAGAAGGATATACCACGGACATCGAGGACTATCACAAGGTTACTAATATCCTAAAGGAACGAGCAAATACTATCAACATGAAATAAGTAGGGTGAAACTCGGGTTTAAGAACCCAGAAATGGAATGCCTACTAACTAAATAGCATCACGGGATGCTTTCGGGAATAACGGCCAGAATCATCATACTGAGGATACAAGGTATTGTTGCATTACTGGGTAATCTTCTAAGACACCTAGGGTCATAATAATAAGTCCAACCATTTGTCGAGGTAATAAAGTACCTCAACACAACGACTAATATGGTTAATCTGGCCCAAAGGAGCATCGGGACAGGAAGAAGGGATTTGCAAATGCATCAGACTATTAGAAACCTGGGATGACTCGGACAACATAACGGCTGTAATTGCTCGAAAATACCTTTGAGATCCAAGCAAAAGGGTAGCATAACCACTTAACATTATCATGTCAAGGTTCTGAGACCAACAGTTGAGCAACAGAAGTAGTAGAAACTAAACCGAGGGTTGAATCCACAATAACGAGATCCTGATAAATAGAATGAGAATCCTAGTTTCTTAATCCCCGTAGAAGAAGAAGGTGACTCAGATCACAAGGTCATAGGGTAAAGGAGTAAAAAGAGCCTTACGTTCCCTTTCACAAACAATTCCCTTACATAACTAAAGAGTTTCTAGACACGACTTCGACCAGTTTGGCTTGCTAATCCTACAGGCAGTCAGGCTCTGATACCAAAGCTGTCAGGACCCCGATCCTAAGTCACACAGGTCTAGCCTATAACACACCATATCACTTTGCGGCCTCACGCACGGTATCCCCACGGGTGCCACCTTACCTGGCCCGGGACCGTTTGCGCATTTTGGCTCACGTATATGATAGTGTCGCTAGCATCCATATGACAGAGAACCCGGGCCGACATGACCAGTTATAAACCAAAAGTGGCACTAAATTACAGAGACAGGCATACATGACCCAGCAACGAACATGTCGGTCATCAACGTATGAACCCAAGTCGTAGCAAGCTACAAGGACTTAAAGGAACAACGCGTGACATTTCCCCTAAGGGACAGACACAGGAACGAAGAAGGACACATGCCGGCCAGCCTAAGTGTTCCGGAGCAGTAGCAAGCTACCAAGGCTCAATGGAAGCACTAGGAGACATTTCCCTGTAAGGTAGGCTACCAAAGGTAAACAACTAGGTGTCGGATCCCACACATAGCAATACACATTACACGTACGCATAACATGCAAGTATGTGCTGTTCAACAAGGCATCACAACATAACTCACCAACTCATATAGATAAAGGCCCAGAAGAGTCATCATAGCATTTATTACAATCAGAGGTCACATGACCCAACACACAGAGCATACAGGCATAAAAGCACAAGCGGAAGCTACATGTCTGAGTACAGACAACTATAAATGAAAAAGGCTAAGAAGCCTGACTATCTACTAGACCCTACAAGGGTACAAGATCGTAGCTGAGGTAACAAGCTAAACGTCGAAGTCCACGCGGAACCACTAGCGAGACTGAGGTCTCTCTGCAAAAACATAAATTAAGCAAACGTGAGTACAAAGGTACTCAGCAAGACTTACATCAGAACTAGCTACATATGCATCAGTATCAACAAAGGGGGTGGTGCAGTTTGACTGCAGCAAGCCAGCTTTGACACGGTGGCTATCCTGAACTACGACTGCAGTAACTCTTTTGAGGTGGCGCACACGAGTCCACATATTCACCAAACAATACACCACTATGGATCCGCTCCCGTCTCCCTACGAGAAGGCCATCCATAGCACTCACGCTTATCTTGCGCGTTTTAGAGTATCCACTTTCACTTGTCTATGAACTGTAATAGGCAACCCAGAAGTCCATTTCCGCGGACACGGCTATTCGAATAGATTATGTATATAACCCTGCAAGGATGTACTTCTTCACACACGCTCTCACCACTTATCGCCGTTTACACGACATGTACTCGGCAACCTTCAAGCGGAGGCCCAGCGAGGGTGTCGGCCACGACCTGACTAACCACACAAGTCTCTCGTCCAGGTTTATCACCTATTTGGGTTCCATCCGTGGGGAGATCCGGCCGGGGTGTCGCTCACGGCCCCAAACGATGTGTACAGGGTTCCCGCATCACCAAACGGGCAATCGGTACACCGTGCCACGTACCTGCCGTGTCACAGCCCACCCCCGAGGGTCAGCGCTGCGCATGACTTCCAGTAAACTACAAACACCAGAAACTAGTTGCAACTCCTGGACAGAGATCATGTTGATTAATAAGTCGAGAGAGTCAATTAAGGATCCCAATGTGTGGTAGTAGCTGTTTCATGGATCAACCAACACAGAACTCAGTTCCTGAGGACGGCTGCAATGAGACAACCCACCATGTACTCCTACATGGCCTCTCATCGCTACCTTTACCAAATCGTGTTCACACATTTAGCTCACACACATTAGGATATGTTCATCACCATTCCAATTCATCCCCGATGAATCAGACCTGACACAACTCTATGCAATAGCAGGCATAACCAGAAAGCTTGAATGAGTAGGCACAACATGGCTCAAACAACTCCTACTCATACTAGTGGGTTTCAACTATTTACTGTGGCAATGACAGGTCATGTAGTGGAAAGGGGTTCAACTACCGCTGCAGGTAACAGTTGAAGCGTTGTCGTCCTAATGCAGTAAAAGAGAGCAAGAGCGAGAGAGTGGGATTGTATCAGAATGCTCAATGGGGTTTTGCTTGCCTGGCACTTTTGAAGATAACATTGAGTCTTCATCGGTGTCATCGATCACATCGTCGGAACACGTCTACTGAAAGGGGACAAGCACCGGCAAACAAGAGAGAACACAATCAATGCAATGCGACAAAATGATGCATGATCATGACATGGCAATATGCTGTTGATTGAGCTAATGCAACTAGCAACTATATTAAATGAAGTTGGTTTGAACCAAAGATTCAAATTCAAACTCCATATGTGATTATTTAATTGTCATTTAATTGATTTGACCTGATCAGCAGGTTTAATTTGTTCAAACATGCATGAAAATGCCATAAACAGATTCCTTGGATTTTTCTGATCATTTTTCATATATAAATTATTTTCATCTGAGCTACGGTTGATTTTATATGATTTTTACAAGTTTTGGCTATTTTCTGAAATAAATAAATCATTTATGATTGATTTAAAATTCCAAAAAATAGATACTGCGTCAGCATTGAGTAAGCATGACGTCAGTAGGGTCAAAGGACTGCCCTGGGTCAAACCTGACCAGTGGGGCCCACTGGTCAGTGACCCACTAGCTAACAGGGTTAGTTAGTTTTTAAACTAACACTAACTAAACTGTTGGTGGGGCCTGGGCCCACATGTCAGTCTCTCAGGGCCTAATTAAGTTTAGTTTTAACTAAACTAATTTAGCAGGGGTTGGCCCCACGTGTCAGTGACTCATAGAGCTAAGCACAGAGATTAGTACTTAATTGAAACCTAAACTAAAACTAATCAACGGCCGGCCCCACATGTCATGGACACAGGGGGGGTCCAGCCGGAGTCAAACATGGTCAAAACCACCGGCGGCTCAACGCCGGCGAGGCCAGACACGGCGGAGAGGCTCGGAAATCCTCCTCCGGCGACCAAACGGCCGGCGGAAGGCATCAACATGACGCGGGCACTCTTCCGCGTCGAGTGGTGGCGGTAGTTCGCCCTGGGGTGGTCAGAAAAGTGGCCGGTGATGAGGTCCAGCGGCGGCAGGGGTCGGGCTTGCGCGGGCGCGGTGCTACAGGCTGCGGCTGGGCACGCTGAGGGCTCCAGGAGGGAGCTCGTGCTCTCCCGCATCCATCCCCGCAAGTGGGAGGAGTTGGGGTGGCCGGAGCTCGTCGGAAACGAGCTCGCGGCGGCGCCGGTGTTCGGGCACCGTCGAGTTGGGTGTTGCGGGGCACGGGGAGGTGAGCTGGTGGGTGCGTTCGGCTCCTGGGAGCTCGGTGAGCGCGGTGACGTGCTCGGTTCCGAGCTTGCGCGTCTGTGGCTACGACGGCGACAAGCTCAGCGGCGGCCGGCGACCGTAAGGAAGGGGGCGACGGCTACGGCGAGTTGCTGGCCACGGGGACATGGGGAAACGGCGGGGAAGCTCACTGCGGGGTCGACGGGGGTCTCAGGAGGCTCGGGGAGGCGCCAGCCTTCACGAATTCGACGGCGAGGTCGTCGGCGGCCGGAGGTTGAAGAAGACGAAGACGGCGGCGTTTCGGGGCTTCCGGCGTCGGGCGGCTCGGCGAGGAGGAAGAGAGGGACGAGGCGAAGCTCGTGGGCATGCTAGAAGGGCGAGGCGGCAGCGGTGGCTATGCGTGCGGCGAACGGCGGCGACGGCCGTGTTCGGTGGGGGGAAATGAAGGAGGAGGGGAACGTTCTGGAGAGAGGGGGAGAGGTGCAGGGGGTCCAAAGGGTGTCGTGGCGCTCGTCCAGGGCATCGGGGAGGAGGCAGGCAGGCTGGAGGTGGCCGGCGCGTGGCTGCGGGCGCCGGGCACACGCCTCCGTCCTTCTGTCATGACGAAGACGAGAGGGGAGGGCCAGGTGGGCTGGGCCGAAACTGCTGGGCCACCAGGTAAGTGGGCCTCAGGTAAGCTTCTCTCTCTCTCTTTTCTTTCTGTTTCTGTTTTCTATCTTTATCTTCTGTTTTCTATTTTGTTACTTTGTTCTGGGCTTTATTAAAAATACTTAGGCACACTCAAAAATCATGAAACCAAGCATGGCTACTGTTTAGAATAAATCCAACAGTAAACATTTTAGCTTATGATTATTTGAGCATTTAAATTAATGTATAAAATTTGAATGCCCAAATGCAAGTAAGATATGATTTAATTCAAAAATCCAGAATGGTCCTAGAAATATGTGCATCATTTTTGGCAGAGGTTTTTAATCAATCCAAAAATGATGAACTTTTCCAAGGGGCATTTTGGGTTCTTGAAAAAGATTTTAATTTGACCCTAGTTAAATTCATTTAGTGCTAGGGTTTGAGCATCCCCATTTCAGGTTTTCTTTGAAAATAAACATGATGCAACAGACAGGTGCTATCCTAATGCTAGGTGAAGCTGGGGATGTGACACCAACTAAAATAGCAAATCTCGCGATACATCGCCTCGAAATTCCCCACAACTTTCGCAACTAGAATTTTTCCGTTTGACGTCGTCTTCGGGCCGGAACGTGACCATCTTTAAAAAATGTTCTCAGACAGATTTTAGGAAAGTCAGAGTCCTACTCTAATACGACTCCTTTTGCGTTTTTGTCAATTTCCAAGTAATTCCTACACAATAAAGTGTAAAACAAGAACATTGTGCACTTTTGCAACCATTAGTAGGTTAGTCCAAATATGATCAAAAGTGTATGGAAGTGCATAAATATCATAGCAATATCACACAAAAAAGGCATGGAGCAAGCAGAAATTATAGATACGTATTGGACGTATCAGATGTCTAGTGCGCAACAGTCTCCTTGTAGACGTTGTTGGGCCTCCAAGTGCAGAGGTTTGTAGGACAGTGGCAAGTTTCCCTCAAGTGGATGACCTAAGGTTTATCAATCTGTGGGAGGCGTAGAATGAAGATGGTATCTCTCAAACAACCCTGCAACCAAATAAAAAAAGAGTCTCTTGTGTCCCCAACACACCCAATACAATGGTAAATTGTATAGGTGCACTAGTTCGGCGAAGAGATGGTGATACAAGTGCAATATGAATGATAGATATAGGATTTTGTAATCTGAAAATATAAAAACAGCAAAGTAACTAAAGATAAAAGTGAGCATAAACAGTGTTGCAATGATAGGAAACAAGGCCTAGGGTTCATACTTTCACTAGTGCAAGTTCTCTCAACAATAATAACATAACTGGATCATATAACTATCCCTCAACATGCAACAAAGAGTCACTCCGAAGTCACTAATAGAGGAGAACAAACAAAGAGATTATTGTAGGGTACGAAACCGCCTTAAAGTTATTCTTTCTGATCGATCTATTCAAGAGTCTGTAGTAAAATAACACGAAGCTATTCTTTCTGTTCGATCTATCATAGAGTTCGTACTAGAATAAAACTTTAAGATACAAAGCAACCGAAACCCTAATGCCACCTAGATACTCCATTGTCACCTCAAGTATCCGTGGGCATGATTATACGATACACATCACACAATCTCAGATTCATCTATTCAACCAACACAAAGTTCTTCAAAGAGTGCCCCAAAGTTTCTACCGGAGAGTCAAGACGAAAACGTGTGCCAACCCCTATGCATAGATTCCTAAGGTAACCGAACCCGCAAGTTTATCACCAAAACATACATCAAGTGAATCAATAGAATACCCCATGGTCACCACATGTATCCCACGCAAGACATACATCAAGTGTTCTCAAATCCTTAAAGACTCAATCCGATAAGATAACTTCAAAGGGAAAACTCAATCCATTACAAGAGAATAGAGGGGGAGAAGCATCATAAGATCCAACTAAAATAGCAAATCTCGCGATACATCAACATCGTGCCATCTCAAGAACACGAGAGAGAGAGAGAGAGAGAGAGAGAGAGAGAGAGAGAGAGAGAGAGAGAGAGAGAGAGAGAGAGAGAGAGATCAAACACATAGCTACTGATACATACCCTCAGCCCCGAGGGTGAACTACTCCTCCCTCGTCATGGAGAGCGCCGTGATGATGAATATGGCCACCGGAGAGGGATTCCCCCCTCCGGCAGGGTGCCAGCACGGGTCTAGATTGGTTTTCGGTGGCAACAGAGACTTTCGGCGGTGGAACTCCAGATCTAGGTTATTTTCCGGAGGTTTTTATATTTATAGGATTTTTTGGCGTAGGGCACAAGTCAGGGGTGTCTCCGGGCTGTCCACGAGATAGGGGAGCGCGCCCAGGGGGGTGGGCGCGCCCCCCACCCTCGTGGGAAGCTCGAGACTCTTCTGGCCCAACTCTTTACTCTGGGGGCTTCTTTTGGTCCATAAAAAATCATCGAAAATTGGCACGTCAATTGGACTCCGTTTGGTATTCCTTTTCTCTAAAACTTAAAAACAAGGAAAAAACAGAAACTGGCACTGGGCTCTAGGTTAATAGGTTAGTCCCAAAAATCATATAAAAGTGTATATAAAAGCCCATAAAACATCCTAGAAGGATAATATAATAGCATGTAACAATAAAAAATTATAGATACGTTGGAGACGTATCGGTTGTCATTACGGTTTAACCGATAAAGATCTTCGTAGAATATGTAGGAACCAATATGAACATGCAGGTTCCACTGTTGGTTATTGACCGGAGATGTGTCTCGGTCATGTCTACATAGTTCTCAAACCCGTAGGGTCCGCACGCTTAACGTTCGATGACGATTTGTATTATGAGTTATGTGTTTTTGGTGACCGAAAAATTTTCGGTGTCCCGGATGAAATCACGGACATGACGAGGAGTCTCGAAATGTTCAAGTGGTAAAGATTAATATATTGGATGATGATATTCGGACACCGGAAGAGTTCCGAGAGGTACCAGGTACATATCGGAGTACCGGGGGATTACCGAAACCCCCCCAGGGAAAGTTATGGGCCGCATGGGCCATAAGGGGCAGGCAAGGTAGCCTACAAGGGTTGGCGCGTGCCCTCCCATGGGGAGTTCGAATTGGACTAGGGAAGGGGGCGGCGCACCCTTTCCTTCTCCTACTCCCTCTCTTTCCCTCCAATAGAAGGAAAGGGGGGGCGAATCCTACTAGGACTAGGAGTCCTAGTAGGACTCCCCCACTTGGGGAGCGCCCTAGGGCTGGCTCCCTCCGCCTCGCTCCTTTATATACATGGGGAGGGGGCATCTAGAACACACATAATTTGTTCCTAGCCGTGTGCGGTGCCCCCTTCCATAGTTTACTCCTCTGGTCATATTGTCGTAGTGCTTAGGCGAAGCCCTGCACCGTCACCACACCGTCGTGCTGACGAAACTCTCCCTCGACACTTTGCTGGATCAAGAGTTTGAGGGATGTCATCGAGCTGAACGTGTGCTGAACTCGGAGGTGCCGTACGTTCGGTACTTGATCGGTTGAATCACTAAGAAGTTCTACTACATCAACCGGATTAATCTAACGCTTCCGTTTTCGATCTACGTGGGTACGTGGTCACACTCTTCCCCTCTCGTTGCTATGCATCTCCTAGATAGTTCTTGCGTGAGCGTAGGATTTTTTTATAAATTGCATGCTACATTCCCAACACCAACCATAACATCCAATATATCATTTTTTACCTTCGGACTATTCTGGAGCTCCTCGTCATGTCCGTGATCTCATCTGGGACTCTGAACAACATTCGGTCACCAACATACATAACTCATATAATACTATTTCGTCAACGAACGTTAAGCGTGCGGACCCTACGGGTTCGAGAATGATGTAGACATCACCGAGACGACTCCCCGGTCAATAACCAATAGCGGGACCTGGATGCCCATATTGATTCCAACATATTATATGAAGATCTTTATCGATTGAACCTTTATGACAACATACATAGTTCCCTTTGTCTATCGGTATGTTACTTGCCCGAGATTCGATCATCGGTATCTGCATACCCAGTTCAATCTCGTTACCGACAAGTATCTTTACTCGTTCCGTAATACATCATCTTGTAAATAACCCCTTAGTCACTTTGCTTGCAAGCTTCTGTGATGTTGTATTACTGAGAGGGCCCAGAGATACCTCTCCGTCACACGGAGTGACAAATCCCAGTCTCGATCCATGCCAACCCAACAGACACCTTTGGAGATACCTGTAGAGCATATTTATGATCACCCAGTTACGTTGTGACGTTTGATAGCACACAAGGTATTCCTACAGTATCCGGGAGTTGCATGATATGATGGTCGAAGAAAAGTGTATATGACATTAAGAAAGCAGTAGTAGTTAAACTTGAACGATCATATGCTATGCTAACGGTTGGGTCTGTCCATTACATCATTCTCCTAATCATGTGATCTCGTTATCAAATGACAACTCATGTCTATGCTTAGGAAATCTTAACCATCTTTGATAAATGAGCTAGTCTAGTAGAGGCTTACTAGAGACATGGTATTTGTTTATGTATTCACACATGTATTTAAGTTTCCGGTCAATACAATTCTAGCATGAATAATAAACATTTATCACGAAGAAGGAAATATAATAATAACAACTTTATTATTGCCTCTAGAGCATATTTCCATCACCTCTTCCTCCTCCTCCAGCTCCGGCGAGTCCGAAGGCAGGCCAGCTACGATGCAGGTGGCGCACCTTGGACGGATCTCCTCCTGAATCTGGAACCGGTGCTCCGAAGTTAGCATAGCATACATCTTGTTTTTCTGGGCCATGGCGAAGCTAGACGGCGAGGGAAAAGTGGGGCAGAGAGGGAGAGACGTGGATGGGCTCAGGCTGGTGGCACGGAGAGGGAGCAAGTGGATGTGGCTAGGGCTTGGGGACACAGCTATGCATGTTGTCTATATTTTAGCAGCTCGGGAAAATTAATGAGTTTTTGATTCTTTTTTATCATGGAGCTGTTACCGACTTTGACATGGGGTTTACTCTTATGACCTACCGGACTAGCACTATATAGACATGCTGACGTCTACCCTTCCCGCTGCCACACCATATGGTTTTGCACCATTCCAGAACATTGCGCCGACACACAAGTCTTCTGCATCCCTCCTTACGGCGCGCATCGCGAGAAGGGACAACAGACCTAAAAACAAACGCACTACCGAAAGGCAACTGCTATATATCATTTATACCGAGCACTAGCTTGCGCTCGCCTGCAGAACAACTGACAAGGATCACGACCCTATGTGCACATACGATGGGGTGGTTTTCTTTCCTGTTCATGGAATGGGCGGCTCTCTTCTTGCCCCCACCCTGTTTTTTTGCTTCTGGTTTTATCTTCCCATATTTCAGCGAGGTCTTTTTCTTCTGTGTTATGTTTTGTATTAATTAATTATTTCATCCTTTTCCTGTTAGCCTCTTTTTTGTGTTTGTTGTTCTTCTCTTCTTTTCCACTTTATTATCTTTCTTTTTTTTGATTTTTTATTTATTTTTGATTTTTCATTTAAAATGAACATTACACATGACCTTTTAAATCGCACAATATGTTGGGGAACGTTGCATGGAAAACAAAAATTTTTCTCTACGTTCACCAAGATCAATCTAGTAGATGCAACTACGAGGGGAGAGTAGGATCCACATACCCTTGTAGATCGCTAAGCGGAAGCGTTATGAACGCGGATGATGGAGTCGTACTCGCCGCGATTCAGATCGCCGAAGATCCTAGCACCGAAGCAACGGTGCCTCCGCGTTCTTCACACGTACGGCACGGGGACGTCTCCTCCTTCTTGATCCAGCAAGGGGTGGAGGAGAGGTTGATGGAGAACCGGCAGCACGACGGCGTGGTGGTGATGGTGGAGGAGAATTCCAGCAGGGCTTCGCCTAAGCACCGCGGGAGAAGAAGATGTTGTGGGAGAGGGAGGGCAGCACCGAGGCACGAACTTGTGTTTGCTGCCCTCCCTTTGCCTCACTATATATAGGGGGGGTGGAGAGGTGAGGGCGCCCTAGGGTTTCCCCCCTAGGGGGCCGGCGGCCAGGGCAAGGGGGGGCGGCGGCCAAGGCAGGGGGGGCGGCGGCCAGGGCCAGGCCCTAGGGTTTCCCCCCCTAGGTGCCTTGCCCCCCAAGGCTAGGGGGTGCGGCCATCCTAGAGGGGTCCACCCCCCTTGGCGCACAAGGAGAGGGCCCAGGGGGGGGCGCACAGCCCCCTGAGGGCTGTGGTGTTCCCCCTTGTGGCCCATTAGGCCCAGAACTACTTCCGGACCCCCCGAAACCCCTTTCCGGTACTCCGCCGATTTCCCGATGCTCCCCGGAACACTTCCGAACTCCGAAACCTTTCATCCTATATATCAATCTTTGTCTCCGGACCATTCCGGAGACCCTCGTCACGTCCAGGATCTCATCCGGGACTCCGAACAACCTTCGGTAACCATACACTTTTCTCACTAACAACCCTAGCGTCACCAAACGTTAAGTGTGTAGACCCTGCGGGTTCGGAAACCATGTAGACATGACCGAGACACTCCCAGGTCAATAACCAATAGCGGGATCTGGATACCCATATTGGTTCCCACATGTTTCTCGATGATCTCATCGGATGAACCACGATGTCAAGGATTCAGGCAATCCCGTATACAGTTCCTTTTGTCTCGTCGGTATGTTACTTGCCCGAGATTCGATCGTCGGTATCTCTATACCTAGTTCAATCTCGTTACCGGCAAGTCTCTTTACTCGTTACCGTAATACATAATCCCGCGACCAACTGCTTAGTCACTTTGAGCTCATTGAGATGACGTATTACCGAGTGGGCCCGGAGATACCTCTCCGTCACACGGAGTGACAAATCCCAGTCTCGATCCATGTCAACTCAACAGACACCCTCGGAAATACCTGTAGAGTACCTTTATAGTCACCCAGTTACGTTGTGACGTTTGGCACACACAAAGCACTCCTACGGTGTTAGTGAGTTACATGATCTCATGGTCATAGGAACTTATACTTGACATGCAGAAAACTATAGCGATAACTGACACGATCAAAAGCTATGTTTAACGTTTGGGTCTCGTCCATCACATCATTCTCCTAATGATGTGATCCCGTTATCAAATGACAACTCATGTCTATGACCTGGAAACCGCGGTCATCTTTGATCAACGAGCTAGTCCTGTAGAGGCACACTAGGGACACAAAGTCTGTCTATTTATCCACACATGTATTTGAGTTTCCAATCAATACAATTATAGCATGGATAATAAACGATTATCATGAACAAGGAAATATAATAATAACTCTTTTATTATTGCCTCTAGGGCATATTTCCAACAGTCTCCCACTTGCACTAGAGTCAATAATCTAGCATTACAAGGTAATGCATCTAACACCCATAGAGTCTTGGTGTTGATCGTGCTTAGCCCGTGGAAGAGGCTTAGTCAACGGATCTGCAACATTCAAATCCGTGTGTACTTTGCAAATGTTTATGTCCTCCTCCTTGACCGAATCGCGGATGGAATTGAAGCGTCGCTTTATGTGTCTGGTCCTCTTGTGAAACCTTGGTTCCTTGGCTAGAGCAATGGCACCAGTGTTGTCACAGAACAGAGTCATTGGGTTCAGTGCACTAGGCACAACTCCAAGATCTGTCATGAACTCCTTCATCCAGACACCTTCCTTCGCCGCCTCCGAGGCAGCTATATACTCCGCTTCACATGTAGAATCAGCTACCACGCTCTGCTTGGAACTGCACCAGCTTACCGCTCCCCCGTTGAGAATATATACGTATCCGGTTTGAGACTTAGAGTCATCCGGATCAGTGTCAAAGCTCGACGTAACCCTTTACGACGAGCTCTTGATCACCTCCATAAACGAGAAACATATCCTTAGTCCTTTTCAGGTACTTTAGGATATTCTTGACCGCTGTCCAGTGATCCATGCCAGGATTACTTTGAAACCTTCCGGCCATACTTATGGCAAGGCTGACATCTGGTCTTGTGCACAGCATTGCATACATGATAGAGCCTATGGCTGAAGCATAGGGGACGACACTCATCTTTTCTCTGTCATCCGCAGTCACTGGGCATTGAGTCTTACTCAACTTCGTACCTTGCAATACCGGCAAGAACCCCTTCTTGGATTGATCCATTTTGAACTTCTTCAAAACTTTATCAAGGTATGTGCTTTGCGAAAGTCCTATCAAGCGTCTTGATCTATCTCTATAGATCTTGATGCCCAATATGAAAGCAGCTTCACCGAGATCTTTCATCGAAAAACTCTTGTTCAAATACCCCTTCACGCTATCCAAAAATTCTATATTGTTTCCAATCAGCAATATGTCATCCACATATAATATTAGAAACGCTATAGAGCTCCCACTCACTTTCTTGTAAATACAAGCTTCATTGTAAACTTGTATAAACCCAAACGCTTTGATCACCTCATCAAAGCGAAGATTCCAACTCCGAGATGCTTGCACCAGCCCATAAATGGAACGCTGGAGCTTGCATACTTTGTCAGCATTCTCTGGATCGACAAAACCTTCTGGTTGCATCATATACAACTCTTCCTTAAGAAAACCGTTAAGGAACGCTGTTTTGACATCCATCTGCCAAATTTCATAATCGAAATATGCAGCTATTGCTAACATGATTCGGACGGATTTAAGCATCGCTACGGGTGAGAAAGTCTCATCGTAGTCAATGCCTTGAACTTGTGAAAAACCCTTTGCCACAAGTCGAGCTTTATACACGGTGACATTACCGTCAGCGTCCGTCTTCCTCTTAAAAATCCATTTATTCTGAATGGCCTTCCGCCCTTCAGGTAATACTTCCAAAGTCCATACTTTGTTTTCATACATGGATCCCATCTCGGATTTCATGGCCTCTAACCATTTGTCGGAATCTGGGCCCACCATCGCTTCTCCATAGCTCGTAGGTTCACCGTTGTCTAACAACATGACCTCCAAGACAGGGTTACCATACCACTCAGGTGCAGTGCGTACCCTTGTCGACCTACGAGGTTCGGTAGTAACTTGATCAGAAGCTTCTTGATCATCATCATTGGCTTCCTCTTCAACCTCTGCAGGCTCCACAAAAACATCTTTCTGTGATGCGCTACTTTCTGGTTGAAGCAGAGGTTCAATAACCTCATCAAGTTCTACCTTCCTCCCACTCAATTCTTTCGAGAGAAACTCTTTCTCGAGAAAGGACCCGTTCTTAGCGACAAACACTTTGCCCTCGGATCTGAGATAGAAGGTGTACCCAACTGTTTCTTTTGGGTATCCTATGAAGACACATTTGTCCGCTTTGGGTTCGAGCTTTTCTGGCTGAAGCCTTTTGACATAAGCATCGCAACCACAAACCTTGAGAAAAGACAACTTAGGTTTCTTACCAAACCACAGTTCATACGGTGTTGTCTCAACGGACTTAGATGGAGCCCTATTTAAAGTGAATGCAACTGTCTCTAACGCATATCCCCAAAACGATAGTGGCAAATCGGCAAGAGACATCATAGAACGTACCATATCTAATAGGGTTCGATTACGACGTTCGGACACACCATTACGCTGTGGTGTTCCAGGTGGCGTCAACTGTGAAACAATTCCACATTTTCTTAAGTGATCACCAAACTCATAACTCAGATATTCTCCCCCTCGATCAGATCGTAGGAACTTGATCTTCTTGTTACGATGATTTTCAACTTCACTCTGAAATTGCTTGAACTTTTCAAAAGTTTCAGACTTATGCTTCATCAAGTAAATATACCCATATCTACTTAAGTCGTCAGTGAAGGTGAGAAAATAACGATATCCACCGCGCGCCGTTACACTCATCGGACCGAACACATCAGTATGTATGATTTCCAATAAGTCACTTGCCCGTTCCATTGTCCCTGAAAACGGGGTCCTTGTCATCTTGCCCATGAGGCACGGCTCGCACGTGTCAAGTGATTCAAAATCAAGAGACTCCAAAAGTCCATCAGCATGGAGCTTCCTCATGCGTTTCACGCCGATATGACCGAGACGGCAGTGCCACAAGAAAGTGGTATTATCATTATCTACTCTACATCTTTTGGCATCAATGTTATGAACATGTGTATCATCACTATCAAGATTCAATAAGAATAAACCCCTAACTTCGGGTGCATGACCATAAAAGATATTACTCATATAAATAGAACAACCATTATTCTCTGACTTAAATGAGTAACCGTCTCGCAATAAACAAGATCCAGATATAATGTTCATGCTTAACGCAGGCACTAAATAACAATTATTCAGGTTCATAACTAATCCCGATGGTAATCGAAGAGCGAGCGTGCCGACGGCGATCACATCCACCTTGGAACCGTTTCCGACGCGCATCGTCACTTCGTCCTTCGCCAGCCTCCGTTTATTCCGCAGTTCCTGTTTAGAGTTGCAAATGTGAGCAACCGAACCGGTATCAAATACCCAGGCACTACAATGAGAGTTGGTAAGGTACACATCAATAACATGTATATCACATATACCTTTGTTGTTGTTGGCCCCCTTCTTGTCCGCCAGATACTTGGGGCAGTTCCGCTTCCAGTGGCCGTTCCCCTTGCAATAGAAACACTCAGTCTCTGGCTTGGGCCCAGCCTTGGGTTTCTTCACTGGATTAGCAACTGCTTTGCCACCCTTCTTAGAGTTACCCTTCTTGCCCTTGCCATTCTTCTTGAAACTGGTGGTCTTATTGACCATCAACACTTGATACTCCTTCTGGATGTCTGCCTCAGCGACTTTCAGCATCGAAAACAGCTCGGCGATGGTCTTGTTCATCCCTTGCATGTTATACTGCTGCACGAAGCCCTTGTAGCTTGGAGGGAGTGACTGGAGAATTCTGTCAATGATAGCCTCATCCGGGAACACAAGTCCCAGATCAGCTATGCGGGTATAGTACCCAGACATCTTCAGTAAGTGCTCACTGACAGACGAATTCTCCTCCATCTTGCAAGCGAAGAATTTATCGGTGGTCTCATACCTCTCGATCTTAGCATTCTTCTCAAAGATGAATTTCAACTCCGTGTACATCTCATATGCACCATGACGTTCAAAACGCCTTTGGAGTCCTCCTTCAAAGCCGTACAACATGGCACATTGTACTATCGAATAGTCATCCGAACGCGTCTGCCAGACGTTCATATCGTCCGCAGAGGCTCCAGGAGCGGGGGGTTGACCTAGCGGTGCATTTAGGACATAAACCTTTTGGGCAGCTGTGAGGATGATCCTCAGATTGCGGAGCCAGTCCACAAAGTTGCTCCCATCATCTTTCAGTTTAGCTTTCTCTAGGAAAGCATTAAAATTCAGGGGAACTCCTGCGCGAGCCATCTACAACATAAATTTGCAAAGACATTTTTAGACTATTGTTCATGATAAGTGAGTTATTACCTAATCAAATTAATTATAACTCCCACTCAAATTGACATCCCTCCGGTCATTCGAGCGTGACATGATCCAAATTCACCAACCCAAGTCCGATCATCACGTGAGATGAGGTGGTGTCAATGGTGAACATCAACATGTTGATCATATCTACTATATGACTCATGCTCGACCTTTCGGTCCTCCGTGTTCCGAGGCCATGTCTGTACATGCTAGGCTCGTCAAGTCTAACCCGAGTGTTCTGCACGTGCAAAACTGGCTTGCACCCGTTGTATGCGAACGTAGAGTCTATCACACCCGATCATCACGTGGTGCTTCGAAACGACGAACCTTCGCAACGGCGCACACTCAGGGGGAACACAATTTTATCTTGAAATTTTAGTGAAGGATCACCTTATAATGCTACCGTCGTCCTAAGCAAAATAAGATGCATAAAAGGATTAACATCACATGCAAATCATAAGTGACATGATATGGCCATCAACTCGTGCTTTTGATCTCCATCTCCAAAGCACCGGCATGATCTCCATCGTCACCGGCGCCACACCATGATCTCCATCATCATGATCTCCATCATCGTGTTGCCATCGGGGTTGTCGGCGCCCCACCATGCTCTTACTACTATTGCTACCGTTTAGCGATAAAGTAAAGCATTACAAAGCGCTTAATGATTGACACGCAGGTCATACAAAAAATAAAGACAACCCTATGGCTCCTGCCGGTTGCCGTATGCATCGACATGCAAGTCGATGTTAACTATTACAACATGATCATCTCATACAAAATATATTTCATCATGTCATTGGCCATATCATATCACATACATACCCTGCAAAAACAAGTTAGACGTCCTCTAATTTGTTGTTGCATGTTTTACGTGGCTGCTATGGGTATCTAGCAAGAACGCTTCTTACCTACGCAAAACCACAACGGTGATATTCAAGTTGCTATTTAACCTTCTACAAGGACCGCCTTGTTCTATTCCGATTCAACTAAGATAGGAGAGACAGACACCCGCCAGCCATCTTATGCAACAAAAGTCACATGTCTGTCGATGGAACCGGTCTCATGTACGTGGACATGTAAAGTTGGTCCGGGCCGCTTCATCCTATAATACCGCTGAATCAAGAAAGACTAAGGAGGGCAGCAATTTAAACATCAACGCCACAAACCCTTTTGTGTTCTACTCGAGAAAGCATCTACGCAAGATCCTAGCTCTGATACCACTGTTGGGGAACGTTGCATGGAAAACAAAAATTTTTATCTACGTTCACCAAGATCAATCTAGTAGATGCAACTACGAGGGGAGAGTAGGATCCACATACCCTTGTAGATCGCTAAGCGGAAGCGTTATGAACGCGGATGATGGAGTCGTACTCGCCGCGATTCAGATCGCCGAAGATCCTAGCACCGAAGCAACGGTGCCTCCGCGTTCTTCACACGTACGGCACGGGGACGTCTCCTCCTTCTTGATCCAGCAAGGGGTGGAGGAGAGGTTGATGGAGAACCGGCAGCACGACGGCGTGGTGGTGATGGTGGAGGAGAATTCCAGCAGGGCTTCGCCTAAGCACCGCGGGAGAAGAAGATGTTGTGGGAGAGGGAGGGCAGCACCGAGGCACGAACTTGTGTTTGCTGCCCTCCCTTTGCCTCACTATATATAGGGGGGGTGGAGAGGTGAGGGCGCCCTAGGGTTTCCCCCCTAGGGGGCCGGCGGCCAGGGCAAGGGGGGGCGGCGGCCAAGGCAGGGGGGGCGGCGGCCAGGGCCAGGCCCTAGGGTTTCCCCCCCTAGGTGCCTTGCCCCCCAAGGCTAGGGGGTGCGGCCACCCTAGAGGGGTCCACCCCCCTTGGCGCACAAGGAGAGGGCCCAGGGGGGGCGCACAGCCCCCTGAGGGCTGTGGTGTTCCCCCTTGTGGCCCATTAGGCCCAGAACTACTTCCGGACCCCCCGAAACCCCTTTCCGGTACTCCGCCGATTTCCCGATGCTCCCCGGAACACTTCCGGACTCCGAAACCTTTCATCCTATATATCAATCTTTGTCTCCGGACCATTCCGGAGACCCTCGTCACGTCCAGGATCTCATCCGGGACTCCGAACAACCTTCGGTAACCATACACTTTTCTCACTAACAACCCTAGCGTCACCGAACGTTAAGTGTGTAGACCCTGCGGGTTCGGAAACCATGTAGACATGACCGAGACACTCCCAGGTCAATAACCAATAGCGGGATCTAGATACCCATATTGGTTCCCACATGTTTCTCGATGATCTCATCGGATGAACCACGATGTCAAGGATTCAGGCAATCCCGTATACAGTTCCTTTTGTCTCGTCGGTATGTTACTTGCCCGAGATTCGATCGTCGGTATCTCTATACCTAGTTCAATCTCGTTACCGGCAAGTCTCTTTACTCGTTACCGTAATACATAATCCCGTGACCAACTGCTTAGTCACTTTGAGCTCATTGAGATGACGTATTACCGAGTGGGCCCGGAGATACCTCTCCGTCACACGGAGTGACAAATCCCAGTCTCGATCCATGTCAACTCAACAGACACCCTCGGAAATACCTGTAGAGTACCTTTATAGTCACCCAGTTACGTTGTGACGTTTGGCACACACAAAGCACTCCTACGGTGTTAGTGAGTTACATGATCTCATGGTCATAGGAACTTATACTTGACATGCAGAAAACTATAGCGATAACTGACACGATCAAAAGCTATGTTTAACGTTTGGGTCTCGTCCATCACATCATTCTCCTAATGATGTGATCCCGTTATCAAATGACAACTCATGTCTATGACCTGGAAACCGCGGTCATCTTTGATCAACGAGCTAGTCCTGTAGAGGCTCACTAGGGACACAAAGTCTGTCTATTTATCCACACATGTATTTGAGTTTCCAATCAATACAATTATAGCATGGATAATAAACGATTATCATGAACAAGGAAATATAATAATAACTCTTTTATTATTGCCTCTAGGGCATATTTCCAACACAATATACTTTTTTTTATATACGATAACCATTTTTTAACAAACAATGAACTGTTTTTGATATATATTTTGATTTTCTTAAATACACGATAACATTTTTCAGGCGTGTTTTGGTTAAATGTGCAAAATGAAATTTTCACCTATCATAGTTTAGATATTTTTCTATAATATAATATAAAATAAACACATGCGGAGATATAGGCGTAGCTAGGAAAGATAGTGACCGCTTGCTATAGGTGATACATAGCACCATCCATGCCGAGAACTATATAATTAAGATTATTAATCATAGAGAAGTTTTAGTCAAGATTATTTTCAACATGGACACATATGCATGGGCAATCAGATGTGAAGAAGGTGATGCACATGCCGCTACCCGCTAGCATAGTCCACTGAAATTTTTCTTACTCCATCTAGCGAAATACCTCCGCATGGACCCCAGCTTGGCCCCGAGACATCTGCCAATTTTTTTGCGTTGCTATCACATCCCAAGTCCGTTGTATCGTGTCCTGAAGAGAAGAGTTCCTCTTCCACATGTATTCATAGTGGAAAAGGCGTTGTTTGTTGTTCTGCTTTCTGTGTCTCCCTAGTTGCAGCAATACCGGGAAATGGTCTGATCTGGTCGAGCAAATATGGGTCACTATGTGTGATCGGAGAAGAGGTCAGACCATGCCGGAGAGGCAACAGCCCTGTCCAACCTAGCCCTGACATTCCTACTCCCTTTCTGCGTATTATCATAGGTCCATTCAGGGCCCGAGTATCCCAGGTCATGCAGGTCACACCATGACAGCAATTCTCTGATGTTTGCCATGCTCACAGTGAGTATGTTTTGATTGCATCGACTGATCTATACAGACAATTAACTAAACAAATCTTTATGCTTTTCGAGAGACAGACGAAAACAACATTGTAGAAAATTAGCATTACCTTAGGCACGAGGTGCACTGGGTTAACTAGCAAAATGGAAAGGCCTAGCACTACGTAAGCATCATGCATGATAGATCATCCATGCTTTATTTTTCATCATCAAATCCATTGCTTGCATCAAATTAAGTGGGATGATCTCATCGTCCATGCATGCTCTATTAACTAGTAAAGATTTCTTCAAGCTTAAGAACATAGAAAGTCAACATATAAAATAATAATACTATATTAATCTGCACATGAATTGCTGCCTTGTTCATCACAGTACAATTAACAATATCATGCTTCTTGTTCACCACATACATCAAAGATAGACTAGCAAGTAGACCATTGAGCTACACTAGCTACCTTCTATATCCCAAAACATCTCCTGGCTGCAGATATCGCGGTTTCCATGGTACATTCGGCCATCACTGGAAGGTGGTAGGGCGTGCCACAGCCGTGTCGTTGCAGCAGCCGAGCAGCTCCTCGAACGTGCACTGGAAGGTGGTGTCTTCATCCGCTGCAGCGCCAGTGCCTTCTTGGACTTTGCCGTTGAGGTTGCCGGGCAAGAACCCAGACGCCGCCACCACAGCGTCGTGGAGCTTGGGAAAATCTTGAAGCATGTCGTCGCTGAAGAACCCGCCTGGATCCACGCTGCCGTCGTCCACTGCTCCGGGCGGCAAGATCGTCTCGCCTTCGTCGGACATGAACCAGCGCCCATACTCGTGAAGCGTCCCGGGTTCTTGGACGATGGGCGGTTCCTCGCGGCGTGGGGTTTGGGGACGTGGAGCATCCGGGTGCTGGACGTCGGCGGCCTTCCTTTTCCTGGAACCAGGAGCACTGATGACCTCGTCGTACATGGTCTCTCTCTTGTGACGAGACACGCAGACCTTGCAGAGCACCAGGTCGTCTTGCTTGTCGTCGGCGTGAAGGCTGTACTCGGTCATGCACCAGCCGATCCTGTTCTTGTCTTTCTCTCCCGGCACCTTCTTGACGTAGCTGAGGTTTCGTCTATGGCCTACGAGGTTACCTTGGTTGTCTAGCACGCGGATCCCGCCCTTCTCCGAGTGCCAATAGTAACCCTCGCCGGCGTCGGCCACGGCGCGTTTCCGCGTCCCGCGGCCGCGGCCGCATTTGGTCTCGTGACGCCTGGCCGGGGTGAAGAAGTACCAGACGCCCCCTTTCCCGTCGCGCTTGTCCGTTCCTGTGGCGTGTTCATACATCTCGACGAGGTCGCCGGGGGCGGCGGAGTAGGCGTCGGCCTCGTGGACGAGGCTGCTGGCGTCGAAGGCGTCCGGTCCGGCGGCGATCCGTGGGCGGAGGAACTTGGTGATCAGCTCGTGCTCGGCTGGGTCGAAGGCGTAGCCGGCGGGAGGAGCCAACTTGCCGTCGGCCATCGCAGAGTTGTACTGTACGAGATGGATCGAACCCTCAAGTCGATCGCTAGCTGCTTGCCTTGCCTGGGTACCTAGCTAGCTTATATAGATGGATCCACATATGTCATATGTGATGCCGATTCGATGCATGGTTGGATTCAGTTTCCTTGACCTTTGACCGGCCATACGTACATGAAATGGATTAGTATAGCAATCCTTGAGTAAAATGGATTAGTACAGCAATCCGTAAGTAAAATGGATTAGTACAGCAATCCGTACAGCAATCAGTATGACCGGCTCGAGTCAATGCATGCAATGCATGCATGTGTGCGCGTGGAATTGCTTACGGCTCTGGAGGAGAAACCCTAGCCGCCCCGAGCATCCCTCCCTCTCCGCGATTCCCTGGCCGCCACACCGCCAGCAGCGGTTGTAGCGGCGCCCGGCCGTCAAAGATGGCGGGCGGTTGTGGCGGCGCCCGGCCGTCAAAGATGGCGGGCGGGTGTGGCGCGCCCCAACGGGCCTTCTTCGCGCAGGGAAGCTTCGTCAAGCAGGCGGCGCGGTGAATGTCTATGGAGTGCCGGCGCACGGCGGGGAGCACTGGGAGAGGAAGAGCATGGTCGGGAGGTGAGGGGCGGCAGCCTTCCCAGGGCGTCGACGCGGTGTCGAAGGTTGTGGCGCGGAGGGATCTCAGTAGCAGTAGATCTTGGCCACGGCCTTGAACGGTGGCCAGGAGATGCCGCAGAGGCCGGGGCGCGCGGTGCGCTTCCTGCCGTCGTTGGCGTGGAGGTGGAAGGTTGTGTCTTGGGGAGCTGGTGTCTACGTGACCGGATATGGGCGCTCGATCCTGGGTCTCGCGGTGGGGAATGTGTGGTTCTCGTGCACGTGAGGGCAGTGGTGCGATGGCCTCTCGCGTGCGTGCTCCTGGGGCGCAGCCGCAGCTCGGCTGGCTGCTTGCTGCCAGGTGTGGCGTCTCCAGCACTGGCTGTGGCCGGCTATTCCTGCCAAAGCTGGAGTGGTGGTGGTTCTGGTGCTTCTTCTTTGTCCGTGTAGGAGTTGGAGGTTGATCTGCGTGCTCCTGGCCGTGCGAGGAGTGGGTCAGTGTTCCGCAACAGCTCGATCAGGACAGCAAGGTGTTGTGTCAGCGACGGTGTGGCCTCGCTTCAACTGTTTGGCCAAATCAGATTGTAGGGGTGGGAGGTGTGCGACTATGCCAAAACACCACCTCTCCTCCCGCCCGCCCCTATTGGACCGACCCATGAACTGGGCCATATGCCCCAGTTTTTCTACTTCGTTTTTTTAGCTTTTAGCTTATTTATGTTTATTTTTTCTTCTTTAAAACAATTTCCAAATTTCAAAAAAGCGAATTTTCAAAAATGTTTCAGAAATAATAAGATGTTCATGATTTTGAAAGAAAAAAAATCGCGTATTGAAAAGAATTGTGAATTCGGAAAATATTCATTAATTTCACAAAGACATTCATTGATTCAAAAAATGCTCACCGATTCAAAAGGTGATTTCAAAAATCTGCGCGTTGACGGACAAAACATAAATTCAACAAAACACTTTTGAAAAATGTTGAACAAGTATTTTAAAATATTGATGAAGCATTCAGAAAAATGTTGAACATGTGTAGAAAAAATGTTGATCGTGTATTCAAAATGAATTTCTTTACCATGTATATAAAAATGCTAATCATGCATTTTGAATAAAATGTCGAATAGATATTTGAAAAATGGTAATAAAGCATTTGGAAAAAGTTATATGTGTCTGGCTTGAGGCACATGGGCAACAGCCGCAGCTCCGGCTTGTGCGGCTCCTCTGCGTCGGCCTCCGCCTCCATGTTAAGTTTGGTGAAAAGCGTACAGGTCGCCTCCCGTTCATATCAAATGAATTATCGGTATGCCTCGACATAGGCCTCATCCTGGATGGACTCCAGGATTGCCTGCTGCTGCGCCATCTATGCTGCTCGGGCGCCCGCGAACTCTGCCATGGTGTCCTCCATGTCGAAGCGCACAGTCGGCGCCAGCTCCTCCTACAGCAACTCCGCGCTGTCCTCCTCCGGATCCCCCACGTATTCCTCCGGATCCACCACTTCCATAGGAATCGGCTGATGCCCCTCTTCCTCCTCCATCTCATTCTTCTCCCCCAGCTCCGGCGAGTCCGAAGGCAGGCCGCCTATGATGCGGGTGGCGGCGACGCGCCTCGGTCGAATCTCCTCCTGAATCTAGAACCGGTGCTCTGACGTTAGCATAGAATACGTCTTATTTTGTCGGGCCATGGCGAAGCTATATGGTGAGGGAAGAGTGGGGCAGAGAGGAAGAGGCGTGGATGGGCTTGGGCCTGTCGCGCAGAGAGGGAGCAAGTGGATGTGGCTAGGGCTTTGGGACGCCGCCAGTGGCGGAGATTGAAGCCCATTGTGGGGG
>LR738715.1:11611911-11636328 GCA_902687465.1 Secale cereale | reverse complement strand
CCCCCTTTCTCCCGCTCCTAAATCTCGGGACGAGATTTCTTGTAGTGGAGGAGAATTGTGACGCCCGGGTAATCAAGCTACAGTAAAACTTTGGTAATGATGCCACATCACCTCGATTACTGTCGATAAACTCGTGTCAGTTCGAAACCAAGTTCAAATTTCAAATTTAAAATAAAGTCAAACATTAAAAGTTTTCAAATGTCAAAACAAAAATGATCTCAATGTGAAAGAAAAATCGTAAGTAATAACGATAGAGAAACCACACTTTTATAAAGAGTTAAAATGCACTATAATAAATGAACAGTGGCAAATCGGTTATTCAAAGGCTTCTAAAATAATAAACAATTTCAAAACTATATTATTTCAGTGCTAAACTATTTGTGGCAGTGGCATAAATCGTAGCACTATTTTTAGGTGCCACTTTTGTCTTTTTGTTGAAACTAAAATAAAACATATAAGAAGTAAAAGAAAATTAAGAAAAGGAAAACATTGCAATAAAAAGGGGTACAAGCAAAAAAACATAAACCAAGAGGCCCACCGGCCAACTAGGCCAACAGGCCCAGCTGGCCACCCACGCGACCCAACCGGCCCATCCCGGTTGTATAACCCTCACACACCCGTACCCTAGCCAACTAACACCCCAAATTCCACCCACGATCTCTCCTCCCTTTCCCCCGATCTGGATCGGGGGGCCAACACCGTCGCCGCCTGGAACCGCCCCCGACCCGCTCGGAATCGCCCCGTCGTTGACTCACCGCCGACGGACTGCCGCGTCCCCGACCTCCTCCTCGCCGGCGCCACCACGCCTCGTCGTCGCCGCCCGGAGCGCCTCCACCTCGGCCACCTCGTCGTCAATCCACCTCGTCGGACCACCTCGAGCCCACTGCCCTCCACGAACGGACCCCTGTGAGCTGCCGCCTCCCCTCGTCCCTCTCTGCATCTGCAGTCACCGTCACTCCGGCCGCCGCCGGCCCCCTGCGCCATCCATCGCCCTCCCTTCGTTGCCACCGACCGTCGCACCTCGCCGTGGCCATGGCCACCCGAAGACCGCGCCCGCATTGCCTGCGACCGGCCACGCCTGCTGGCCAGGGCCGCGCCCTTCTTCCCCTCCGCCTGTGCGCTGGGTACTGGCCACCGGCGCTCCTCTGCGAGCGGCTGGGCGTGCTCCAGCTCGTCACTCCGGCCGTTGATACGTCCAAAACGTATCTATAATTTCTGCTTGCTCCATGCCTCTTTTGTGTGATATTTATGCACTTCCATACACTTTTGATCATATTTGGACTAACCTATTAACTCAGTGCACCACAGTGCCAGTTCTTGTTTTCTGCTGTTTTTCTATTTCAGGTTTCCCCCATATTAAAATTGCCCTAAAAATTCCGGGAAAAATACAGGAAAAATCAGCGTATCGGGAGCTTCCAGAAAAACCAAAGCAGGGCCAGAGGGGATCCTGGGGTGGCCCAGGCGGCCACCCGGCGCGGCCCCACCCCTGGCCGCGCCAGGGGGGCGCCTGGGGCCCCACCTCCGCCTCTGGTGACCCCCTTTTGCATATATATTGCTCGCGTCCCGAAAACCTCGAGGACGGAACCCTTTTTCGCGATCTCATCTCTGTTCCGCCGCCGCCGCGCTTCCAAGATCGGGAGCACCAGGAGAACTCTTCTCGGCACCCTGCCGGAGGGGAGAACCACCACCGCGAGCTTCTCCACCACCATGGACGCTTCCCGGATGAGTTGTGAGTAGTCTCCCTTGGACCATGGGTCCATGACCAGTAGCTATGTGATGTTCTCCTCCCCTCTTTGTTCTTCATGGATTAGACCTCGTGAGCTGCCCTACATGATCGAGGCACATATGTAATCTTTATGCTGTTGCTCTGCTGAGTTTGCTGGGATCCGATGGATTATGAGATTATGTTCAGATTGTGTGTGAGTAATATATTTGATTCACCTCTTTTATATTTATGTTCTTGAGTAATTCTTGCATGTTCTCCGTTGCTGTTTATTGCTTTGGCCGAGTAGTAGGTAGTAACTCCAAGAGGGAACGTTATGCTTGATTGTGGGTTCATGCCCCTCGATGACTAGCTTGAGTGATAGAAACATGAGTCTAGGGGATGTGCTGTTGCCACAAGGGGGAAAACAACGGTGCTTGTACTTGCGGGTGCAAGGATTGTTTACTTTACGCAAAGTTCTTTTAATGCAGTTGTCTGTTGCTTTGAGTTTACACTTTGGGTGGGACTCACAACTTAATACCAGAGAGATGTTCTGGATAGATATCTCAAGGTGGATGATTAGTAGTAGATGCAGATGGATTTCGGTCTACTTGCCTTGGCGTACCGCCCATGCTTTTGAGCCTCTACCTTTCTTTACAGCATAGTTAGCATTGGTTTGCGCACATAATCCTGTCAATTGCCCAGCTGTAATTTGTTTACCTCGCTTAGCTATTATATCGTCTTTTGGGAGAGAGACATCACTAGTGAACATCATGGGACCCCGGTCCATATTACCATCACTGATCACACCTGCTATTTACTTCCTGTTCTTATTTCCTAGTTGCAGTCATACCTATCACTATTACCTCTTGCGTTTGATCCTTTGTAAACGACAAGGCCGGAGGGATTGACAACCTCTCTCTACTCGTTGGGAGCATAGTTATTTGTATCTGTGTGCAGGTCCTGTCAAGCAAAAATTTCTGGCTCCATTGACACCTTCTTGTCGACCCTCGGAGTCTCACGGGATTCGATCCTTGGTATCTTTGCCAAGGGAAATTTGCCGCTACGCTACATCTCAAACCTTCCACTTGGGGTAACCAACGAGGGGCGAGAAGCCATCAAGCAAGTTTCTGGCGCCGTTGCCGGGGACTCCACTCTTCAAGATAGGGGAGTTGCACGCTATCTTTTATCTTTGCGTTTTAGTCTTGTTAGTTTACCTTTCAGTTTTTGCTTTAGTGTCCCTTACCAAAAATCACAAAAATAGTTATCTTGCTTGCTGCTGCTATGGGTTCCATAGAGAACACCAAGTTGTGTGACTTCACTAGTCATAACAACAATGACTTTATCTGCACGCCTATTAGTACACCTGCCACTTCAGCACCCTCTTATGAGATTAAACCTGCTTTACTGAACCTAGTTATGAAAGATCAGTTCTCCGGTGCCGGAGATGATGCTGCTTTGCACTTAAATAATTTTGTTGAACTCTGTGATATGCAAAAGTACCGAGAAATAGATGGTGATATTGTTAAGCTTAAGCTTTTTCCTTTCTCCTTGAGAGGAGGAGCTAAAATCTGGTTTCAATCCTTGCCTAGGAATAGCATAGATTCTTGGGACAAGTGCAAGGATGCCTTTATTGGGAAGTACTATCCCCCTGCTAAAATTATCCAACTAAGGAGTAACATAATGAATTTTAAACAATTGGATAATGAACACGTTGCCCAAGCTTGGGAACGCATGAAATCTCTTGTCAAGAACTGCCCTACTCATGGTTTGACTACTTGGATGGTTATCCAAACTTTTTATGCAGGCTTGAACTTTACCTCGCGGAACTTGTTAGATTCGGCCGCGGGAGGAACCTTTATGTCAACTACACTTGGTGCTGCCACGAAACTTCTCGATGAGATGATGACCAATTATTCCCAATGGCACACCGAACGCACTCCAACAGGTAGGAAGGTAAACTCTGTTGAGGAGATTTCCTCCCTAAATGAAAAAGTTGACTTGATCATGTCTCTACTTTCCAAGCAATCTTCTATTGATCCTCATGATGTTCCTTTAAATTCTTTGATTGCTCAAGATCAAGTAGATGTGAACTTTATCTCTAGAAACAATTTCAATAACAATGCTTATAGGAGTAATTTTGGTAGCAACCCTAGACCGTTCCTTTCTAATTCCTATGGGAACAACAATGCTTATCCTAGCACCAAGAACTCCGCCCAAAGAGATAGAGACATGCCTAGTTATGAGAAACTTCTAGAAATAGAGAAGGCCACTAAGAACTACATGCACACCCAATATGAACAAAACAAGACCTTCTCGAGGCAATTAGATGAGCATACTGCTATCTTGCAAGACATTGGTAGACAACTGGAGAGCCTAAATATTGAGATTTCTAACCTTCAGACTAGGCTCACCATCACTGAGACCCAAGTTTCCAATATGTCCCACACACAAGCCACTTTGATAAACCAAATGGCAGCTAAACCCGAAGTGGTTGCACCCCAGAAGGAGGAAGAAGATAGAATTAAGAGTCTTCCTACCCACCACACTGTTGCTACTATCCAACTTGTTGAGGATATCCAAACTCTGAGCACCCAATGCACTCCTAGTCCCATTGGACCTATTAATGGTGATGCTATGACCTCAACCGTAGAAACTCCTATGACCATAGAAGCTACCAAACAAGTGAACCTAAAGGACGCCACTACCACTTTACTTGATAGTAGTGACCTTGATTTTGATAATTGCACCCTTTCTGAAGTTATTGATTTTCTTCACAAGATGTCTAGAGATCCCCACACTAACACACTTAACCTTGCCTTCACAGAGCATATCACTAATGCTCTCATCAAAGCTAGGGAGGAGAAGCTTAGGGTAGAAGCCTCCATACCTAGAAAGCTAGAAGATGGTTGGGATCCTATGATTAAAATTAAGTTGAATAACTTCTCTTGCTATGCTTTATGTGATGTTGGAGCTAGTACCTCCGTTATGCCCAAAAGAATGTATGATATGCTTAAATTGAAATCTTTTGATCCTTGTTCTTTTGGTGTTCGTCTTGTTGATTCTTCCGTAAAGAAACCTTTGGGGAAGATCGATGATGTTCTTATCATTGTCAATGACAATTATGTTCCCGTTGATTTTACTATTATGGATATTGAATGTGAACCTTCATGTCCAATTTTTTTGGGACGTCCTTTTCTTCGCACGAGGAGACCCGCACACAGCTAGGCGTCGACCCATCTGCAGCCGCGCCATGGGCCCGCCGCCGTCAAGATCTTCGCCGCCGTGCCGCCAGGATCCGCGGGCCCTGGCACCTCCGCTCGGCCTGGCCGCTCCCGCAGGCCACGAACGCGAGGAGGGGAGAAGGCCCCCGACGCCAGCCACCGCGGGGGGCTTTTCCCCGGCGGCTCTGGCCGGCGGCGGGGGGAAGGAGAGGAGGGGAAGGGCTAGCGGCAGAAGGTGGCGGCGCCGCCCGTGTCGCCCGCGGGAGGGGCGACTTAGATCCCGCGTACGTACCTTAGATTGTACATGCTCATAGTGAGTATGTTTTGATTGTATCCACTCATCTATGGAAAAGTATTTCTATCAACCGGTTGATTCTGTCTCCCGTAAACCTCCTTCACAGCACGCCACGTGCCCCACAGGCCCACGTGCCCATGCGTCCTCCATCTTATCTCTTCGCTGAAGGACCTGGTCTTCCCTGGAGCGCTCATCTCCATCCCCATCTCTTCTCTGTTCAAACTCTCCTCCCTCTCTCACCCCTCAATCCCGTCCAACCCACTGTCGGAGCCATGCCGCCGGCGCCAACAACCTCCCCACTCACCTTCTGTCCCTCAGGCGAAGCTCCAACACAAATCCTAGCACCCATGTGAGAGATCCATCGCAGGGCATCGCCGCTGCAAAGGGGGGATGAAGGTTCGGTGTGGCCACCGGAGCTGCGTGGTAGTGGCCACCGGAGCTGCAGACGACGACGGTGTCGGAGGTGGGTCACCACTCGCCGCACCTGCTGCAGTTGGGAGACTGAGGAGAGGAGCATCGAAACATCGGGCTGCCAGAGCTCCGTCGTAGCATCACCGTCGCCGCCATGTTGCGTCACAACATCCGCCATCGCGGCCGCCTGATTCGCCGCAGCACCTCGACGCCGTCGTGTTGTGCTGCAGTGAAGCTTTGCCGACGCCCTTATGGTGTTGCGCTGGAGCTTTGACGGGGTAGGCGGGCAGCCGTGCTGCGATGGAGCACACCCGTGCGGTGGTGGTGATGCTGCAATGAAGCTTCGCCGGCGGCCGGCGGGGTGCTACGATGGAGCACCGCTGAGGTTCCAATGAAGCTCCAATGAGGTTGCAGTGAAGCGCCACGGTGGTTGTTGGAGCTCCGGCGAGGTTGCAATGAAGCTCCGGTGAGGTTGCAGTGAAGCGCCGCGGCGGTGGTTGGAAGCTCCGACGAGGTTGCAATGAAGCTCCGGCGAGGTTGCAATGAAGCTCCAACGAGGTTGCAGTGGAGCGCTGCGGCGTTCATTGGAAGCTCCGGTGAGGTTACAATGAAGCAGTGCCGGACGCCGTCGGTGCTGCCATGGGAGCGCTGTTGTGACGCCCGAGACTGACGTCCCAGAAGATTCCAGAAGATTCCCAAGATTCCAGATGTTCCGGGTCCTCCCGTGGGTTGCATTATGATTGTGTTATTTTATTTTTTTGCATTGCATCATGTCATCATGCCATCATGTCATTTATTTATTTTTGCATCTCAACCTTAATAAATCGTGTGGACCTTCGGTCCATTTAAATCGAGGGAAGATGTCTTCTCTTTATAACATATAAAAGTCTCTCAATAGTTAGGGAGCTATATAAATAATATTCCATTGCTCCGGAATCACCATAACACACTTGCAGAACTTCCCCATTGTCTTTTCCACTTCGAGCTTCTCTTTCCAAACCTTGCTAATTCTTTCCGTTGTTTCGAGGCTCCTCCTTTTATCTAAACCCCTTTTATTGCAAGCTAATGTTTTAGTTTTGCACTTCCTTTTTTTGTTGGAATTATTTTGTTGGGTTGGGTTTATCCCGTAAAGCCTTATAAAAATGTTCCATATTTTATTTTTCTGTTCCTTGCCTCTTTTCTTTTATTTTTGAATCCCTCTCTATTTATTTCTGCTGAAGAAATAAATTAAAGGAGGAGGCAGCCAGCCTTCAGGCCTCTCCTCCTCCCTCTGGCCCACTAGGACCATTCCTCTAGGCCCAGCTCGCAGCTGGACCTCCTTCTGTCCAAGCCAGGCCGGCCCAGCTCCTAGGCCAAGGCCCGACCAGCCCGCATCCAGTCCAAACCCTACCCTAGCTTCGCTCCTCTCCCTTTCTCCCGCAAGCCGCCGCCGCTGCACTCTTTTCTCGTTCCCCAAGTCCCGCATCGCTCGAGCCCCAGCCTCGTTCTCTTCCCTCTCGACAGCACTCCTCCTCCCTCTCGCTAGCTACCCTGCGCCCCGCCCCTTCTCTGCTCGAGGCTGCGGCCAGCTTCCGCCCCATCGCCCTCGCGCACGAGGCCCCGCGGCGCTCCTCCTCCGCGCCCCTAGCAGCGGCCAGGAGCCAAGGCCAGCTAGGCGCCTCGAGTCTGCTCCGTCCAGCGCCCAGGCCAGCTTCCGTGGCCTCTCTCCTCCGCGGCCTCACCTCCTCCTCTGCCCGCGCCGTGGCGCCCTCCGGCCTCCTTCTTCGCCATGGATGCCCTGCGCGCGGCCCTCCTCTTCGGTCTCCAGCGGCCAGGAGCTCTGCTCCTCCTACCGTCGCCCTGTCTCATCGCCCTCTCCTCTGCGCCTGGCGCCCCAACCGCCCTCGCCGCGGGATCGCCTCCAGCACTTCAGCGCCGGAGCCGCTGCTCCTCCCTGAGCAGCCCGAGCTCCATCTCCTGCGAGCCGACGCGCCCGGCTTCCAGGCACCAGCCGCCCCGAGCCAGCAGTGCGCCTCCCTCCGTTCCCTCAGCGCCGCGCTGCTCTTGGCGTGCCAAGACAGGAGGTCCGCGGCGCCGTGCTGTCCCTTTTGTTAGCTCCTGTAGTTTTTGTTTAGTTTGTGTTGTGGTTTGTTTTGTTTTGTGTGCCTGTGCTGTAATCTTGTCAGATGAACCGTGAACGAGTACCCCGACATCTACGAGCTCCATGTACGACTACGCGAACGACTACCGGCGACCAGACCAAGTACCCCTACGGCGAGTACCACTACATGACCCGACAAGTACCACTACATGTACAAGTACCTCGACGCCCGGAGCACTCGAGAACGACAAGTACCGCGACCGACTCGTCAAGTACCTCTTCGGATGCGTCAAGTTCCACTACTTCCACTACCGTCGCAAACGGGAACCCCGAGTACCACGACGCCCCGAACGACTACCGATGACCGTGAACAACTACCGCCGTCGTGGAACCGCCAAGACGAACGGAACAACTACTTCCCACTATGATCGTGTACCACTACCGTCGCCCCGTGTACCACTACTTCCTCTACTACGGCTACTTCCACTACGATCTCGGACCGTCCCGAAACGAGTGTTTCGAAGGTATAACCCCGTCGTGACCCGTGTGATGCTTGTTGTGTTGTATGAAATGTCTCCCGTGTCTGTTTCGTCCCTTTTGTTGTTCCTCGGTTGCCTCGTCACCGACTCGTGGGAACCCGGTAACGGGATCACCCCACCTCTTTCATCTCGTTTGACTCGTTCACTCCACCTTTTGTTGTGCACCGGACTCTCAACGAGTTGCCGGAACCGATATGATGCGTTGCATCATTTTCGGATCCGGTCGTGGCCCCTTTTCATTCCACCACGGTGACAAATGCTTCATATCTCTTTTAAGTCAACCTTTTAAAATTGCATAAACTTGATCATGTCATCCGCATCATGATAACAACATGAGAATGTTTAATTGTTGTTTGCTTATAATTATTAAACATGCTCATGGGGATTTTTCGGACATGTTGTTGTTATTCTCCGGCCTCATTTAAAATGCCTAAATAGTGTAGTTTTATTATGCTTCACCTCTTGCCATGTTAAAAACATTAAATCTTGTCTTGTATTTAAATGAGAGTCAACTAAATTATTAAATGTGGTGTTTCGTCAATATGCAACTCGTTGCATATTGATCTCCACTTAACTTGTAGTTTTGTTTGTGCACTTTGCCATGCCATGCACATTTAAACCGGACATGCATCATACTTGTTTGTGCATCGTATGCCATGTTTATGATTGTGTGTTTACCGTGTTGTTTGCTTCTTTCCGGTTGCTTCTCTTGTTAGCTTCGGTTTCGTTCCGGAGTTGTGAGGATCCGCTCGTCTGTTGCTCCGTCTTCTTCTTGGATCCGTTCTTCTCCCTTGTGGGATCCCAGGCAAGATGATCATACCCTTGGATACCCTTACTACCATTGCCATGCTTAGTTGTCTCGATGCTATCGTTACATGTCGCGCTACCCATCTTTTATGTCAGCCCTCTCCTTGTTGCCATGAAACCTCTAACCTTGACACCTTCCTAGCAAAACCACTGTTTGGCTATGTTACCCGCTTGCTCAGCCTCGCTTGCTCAGTTCCTCTTATAGCGTTGTTAGTTGCAGGTGAAGATGAAGTTCGTTCCAGGAGGGAACTTGTTGTTGGATATATCACAATATCTATAATTATTATTAACACACCTTATATACTGGGCATGGGTGGAAGGCTTGGCCTTTTGCTCGGTGTTTTGTTCCACTCATGCCACCTTAGGCGCCGATAAACCGGCATTATGTTCCTTGATTTTGCGTTCCTAACACGATGGGTGTAATGGGGACCCCTTGACAGTTCGACTTTGAATAAAACTCCTCCAGCAAGGCCCAACTTTGGTTTTATTTGCCTCATAATAACAACTTAATTAATAATTAAATTTGCATAGGGAGTTAGCGCTACCCGAGGATTCTTAATTCTACCTAGCAGGGGGGGCCAGTGCTGATGGTGTTGGTCCCAAACGGGGAGACTGCGGGGCCGCCTTGGGGAAACCCGAGGTATCTGGTATAACCTGTAGGATCACCCATCCGGTCGTGTCCTGAGACTTAGATACGCGCGGCTACTATCAGGGTGTCGACACACCGGGAGGTCTTGCTGGACTTGTTTTACCTTTGTCGAAATGACTTGTGCTACAGGGATTCCGAGCCTGATCGGATCTTCCCTAAGATAAGGAGTGATGATATTATATTTATCACTTCAGCTAATCGTGAGAGCTTGTGATGGGCTAAGTTGGAACACCCCTGCAGGGTTATGAACTTTCGAAAGCCGTGCCCGCGGTTATGTGGCAGATTGGAATTTGTTAATGTCCGGTTGTAGAAAACTTGACAGAGGATCCGAAGTAAAACACACAACTGTGTGAGTAACCGTGACTGTCTCTTTTCACTTTGAGAAGAGAACACGGTGGGGTTATGTTTGACCGTATGTAGTTAGGATCTTTAGCGATCACCTCTTTTGCGACCGTTTGCGTAGCTTCTCATCTTATTCTGGTACTCGTAAGTTAGCCACCATATTATGCTTAGTCGCTGCTGCAGCCTCACCACTTTACCCTCTTCCTACCCACAAAGCTTTGCTAGTCTTGTTACCCATGGTTATGGGATTGCTGAGTCCTCGTGGCTCACAGTTACTACAACACCAGTTGCAGGTCCAGCCGAGTTTGAAGCAGGAGCTGGTTCAGTACTTCACCAGGAGCTCGATGAAGAGTGTGTCCGTTGCTTGTTGTGTTTCGACGATCAGTAGTGGTTTCTACTAGGATTCGATCCTGACCTGTGGCTTTATGTTGTTTTGGTATCTTTCTTTTGGATCTTCACCCGTAGTCGGGTTGTGATGTTTTGTATGATGATTTGTTTATTTAATGTATTGTGTGAAGTGGCGAGTGTAAGCCAACTATCTCCTTTTGCATTTTTAATCCCTCTTTTACATGAGTTGTGCAAAGATACCAAACTTGAGATCATTCTAGGATGGGCTTATACCTTTAAGTCGTGCCTCGACACGTAGGAGGTATAGTCCCATCCTGGGCATTATAAGTTGGTATTCAGAGCCTTCTCCGACCTAGAAGCCCCCACTGATTGATCGAATCGTTGACGGTTGAGTCTAGGCACACACTGAAAACTTTTTGAGTCCTATATTATATCGGAGAGTAGGATTTCTGTTTGCTTCTCATCCCCTTTCTCTCTGGTGAGGACTCCTGACGATTACTCTTTTCTCTTCTACTTTCAAAAATTGCACCAAATTTTTTTTTTAGGATCCCTCGAGTATTCTGGGATTGTTTCGATGTTCTTGTGACAAGGATATTGTTCTCGATGCCTCCTGTTCCCGAGGAGTTGAGCTTCGGGGTATCATTGTAACAAGCATATCGCGGCAGTACTAAATACTTAAGACGGCCGACATCGAAAATCTCTCCTATACGGCCAGTGGCAAGATAACCCCGACATCACCCAGTACTGGGGAGGTAGTTCGAGAGTATTGCCATAGCTTGTTATAGTGGATGCTTTTCGAAGGTCCGAGGTAAACAGTTTCCGAGAAAGACTGGTTATGTGTTGAAGGATGGATACACCTGGATGTAGGTTTAGAGTTGATTGCGCGGTGCTTCCCGTGTATCCCCAACACCTGATTGCATAACTGGAGACTTTCGGAAATCTATAGGTGGGTTCATCTAGTAGTTCTAGGCATTCTTCCAACGGATGCTCGATATGAAGTTTGGGGTTTTACATTGAGTGAAGTGGTTTTATGGACTTGTTCTGATCGGGAGTTGCATCTTAAAGGGTCCTTGGCTATGCTGATCCGGGGATGAAAAAACCCTTTTGTAACACGTTCCATGAGCTTTCAGCACAAAGATGTCGAACGAAACTTCTATCTTGTATTTGTTCTATCTGTTCCTTGTTCCTTTTTATTTATTTTTTGTTCTCCAAGTGGCTTCTCGTCAAGCTGATGTACCTGCAGAATTCATTGGTTCAACCCTCTGTTCGGATGATATTGTGAAGATTAGGATGCAACACATCTATCCTTTGTTCTTGTTTTGATTCTGGTATTCGAGTTGCTTCGATGTCAAATGTTGATTCCATACCTTTCCTAATCGGTATTCTCATATTTCTATGGGAGTACTAATTCTTCTTGACCATCGAGAGTTTCATGTTAATCCTTTTCTACCGACGTCCTTTGCTTTAAGTTAATCCGATCTTTTCATCATCTGCAAGATCAACTCTCAGTTTTTATCTGCCGGTGTATGTTTCAATCATCCCAAGTTGTTTTTGTTTTTCCCACCCTCCCACCCCTTTTCTTCTTGGAGCCAGCAATTCTCAAATGAAGTATCCATTTTATTCATGTCATATTCCTTCATTCTTTTCCTTCAATGTTCTTATCCGGTGTTTTCTCAAGAAGATGCTCAAGAGCTTCAAGTTCATCATTCTTTTGTTCTCTAATTCTGTTGGTGGATATAATTCAAGTTTTCGGTGTTGATCTTATCCTTTTCCTCATTTCACAATGCTTTCTTATTCCGGTGCACCAATTAATCATTCTCCTCTTGCTATTCATATCCGGAGTGCTGAAGATTCATAATTCCATTCTTAATCCGTTCAAATTATTTTGAGCATTGTCTTCTTATTCAAGCCATTTAATTCAACCGGTGCATTATCTCTTAAGCAATCTTTTCCAACGGTGATTTCTTTAGTGGGCCTTAACCCACAGGTTTTTTCCGAGGATCTTACCTGACTCTTCTTTTCCGGAGTTATATTCAAATTCTTTTCAAAGTGTGACGTAAGAATGATTTCCATCAGTCACATGCCTTCTCCAAGATCGCTTTCAAATTCTTGTTCATCATTGGTTCAACCTTTTTAATTCTTCATTCCGGAGTGCTCAACAATTCTTATGGCATTTCTCGTCTTCACTCTCAGCATTTGAAGACCGGAGAAGTGTTTCCCTTAAATCTTGGCCCGTTCTCTTGAAGATTCGTGGTTCTAGCTTCTTGCCATCCTCATTATTGTTCCGATTATGAGGAATTCTTTTAACCATCCGAAGCATTTCATGAATTCTTTTCCTTGTGATCCTCCGAAGGCCATCATTTCAGAAGATTTCTTCGTTCTCAGTTTTCAACCTCGTCCTCCAAATATTCTTCATTGTTGTCTCTTCGTTCGTCTCCATATTCTTACGGTGGTTCTTTCAAGTTTATTCTTCCGTTGTTATCGTTTTAATTCATGTGTTCTTTTCACATTCCTACCGGTGCTTTGTTGAAGATTTACCCAAACTTGTGCTAGATCTCTCTTTATTCCTTTCCAACGAGAATAAGTAGTATGCCAAATCCTTGGTTGTCATCAATTTAAATTGGTGAAGGAGATGCATAGCATAATTCTTATTCTTGTTCCTTCAGGTGATTTAATTCTTTTGTCTGGAGCTTGTTCATCATATCATATCCTTGGTTCTAAGTTGTCCATCTTGTTTTCCGGAGCTCCAAGTTATTTCAATTATATCATTCCAAACCTCCATCTAATTCATCGCATGCTTGAATCTTATTCTTTTCATCTTTCACTTCTCATGCCTTCTTTACCGGAGTCTACATGGTGGTTCATCATGATTTAATTCATCCTCGAAGTCTTCATCAAGATTCTTGTTGGAGCTCAAGCATTCTTCATCATGCTTTCAATTGCAATCCTTTCTACCTTATCTTTTCAGTTGGTGTTATGTCATTCTTGTCAATTCCTTCATGATTCATGATTCACGAGTATCAAGAATGGGATATTTAAACCCATCATTTTTCTTGGTTCAGAAGATCCTTTCAACCCCTCATTTTATCTCTTGGAGTCATCTTGGGTTGTATTTCACCTAAAAGCTTTCCCTAAGGATTGTTACTAATTATGGTGCTTATAAATGACCCAAGTTCTTCATTTATCATTCCGATGAAATAAGTTTTTCATCTCCTTGTTGATATCAATCCAATCAAATTGTTTTCTATTAGTGGCTGGTTGTCACCTCATAATTTTGAGATGTTTTTTCTATAAGCCCACATGAAGCTTATTCCTTTTCGTTGTTGTTTTTCCTTCAACTCTGTTCAACCCTTCTCCGTAAGGATGCTCTTTCAAATTTAATTTGAGAGAAGTTGTCTTTTTCTTCTCCATTCATTTCTTTCATTGATTTTTTTATGCTATTCTTTCATTCCGGAGGCATTGTGATGTTGCTCTCTCCAACCATCATCTCGTTTTTACCAAGATCATGTTCTTTCCTTTGCTTGTCCATTAAACCGGAGTGTTGTATTCTTCATTCTAGTTCTCTCATCTTATCAAGTTTGTTTATCTTTTAACCGGAGTGCTGTCTGAGTCTTTATTACCCCTTGTGCCTTTCTTTTAATTGTTCCGGAGGCTGTGTGTTGTTGATTTCATCAAGTATCACTCCATCTCCTCAAATTCTTGTTCTTTTCCTTCCATTTTCAGACGGAGTGCTGTCCAAATTCTGTCATTCTTATTCCTTGGCCATACCCTTGCAGTTGCATATTCTTTTGGTCTGTGAGCTCTTGCTTCATGTCTTTCAACCTACAAGGTTCTCTTAATGTTCCTTGTTCCTCTTTTCTAACGGAGTTTTCATCTTCGTTCATCTCCGTTGCATTCTTTCTTTCTTTCAACTTGTTTAACCTCTCAAGGTTCTTTGGTTTCACTCGTCTGTCAAAGAAGCAACTTTGTTTTACCTCTTCCTCTTCCGTTTTTACCCAGTGATATCTCTAGGATCTCGGGTCGAGATCCTCTGTTAGTGTGGGAGAGTTGTGACGCCCGAGACTGACGTCCCAGAAGATTCCAGAAGATTCCCAAGATTCCAGATGTTCCGGGTCCTCCCGTGGGTTGCATTGTGATTGTGTTATTTTATTTTTTTGCATTGCATCATGTCATCATGCCATCATGTCATTTATTTATTTTTGCATCTCAACCTTAATAAATCGTGTGGACCTTCGGTCCATTTAAATCGAGGGAAGATGTCTTCTCTTTATAACATATAAAAGTCTCTCAATAGTTAGGGAGCTATATAAATAATATTCCATTGCTCCGGAATCACCATAACACACTTGCATAAATTCCCCATTGTCTTTTCCACTTCGAGCTTCTCTTTCCAAACCTTGCTAATTCTTTCCGTTGTTTCGAGGCTCCTCCTTTTATCTAAACCCCTTTTATTGCAAGCTAATGTTTTAGTTTTGCACTTCCTTTTTTTGTTGGAATTATTTTGTTGGGTTGGGTTTATCCCGTAAAGCCTTATAAAAATGTTCCATATTTTATTTTTCTGTTCCTTGCCTCTTTTCTTTTATTTTTGAATCCCTCTCTATTTATTTCTGCTGAAGAAATAAATTAAAGGAGGAGGCAGCCAGCCTTCAGGCCTCTCCTCCTCCCTCTGGCCCACTAGGACCATTCCTCTAGGCCCAGCTCGCAGCTGGACCTCCTTCTGTCCAAGCCAGGCCGGCCCAGCTCCTAGGCCAAGGCCCGACCAGCCCGCATCCAGTCCAAACCCTACCCTAGCTTCGCTCCTCTCCCTTTCTCCCGCAAGCCGCCGCCGCTGCACTCTTTTCTCGTTCCCCAAGTCCCGCATCGCTCGAGCCCCAGCCTCGTTCTCTTCCCTCTCGACAGCACTCCTCCTCCCTCTCGCTAGCTACCCTGCGCCCCGCCCCTTCTCTGCTCGAGGCTGCGGCCAGCTTCCGCCCCATCGCCCTCGCGCACGAGGCCCCGCGGCGCTCCTCCTCCGCGCCCCTAGCAGCGGCCAGGAGCCAAGGCCAGCTAGGCGCCTCGAGTCTGCTCCGTCCAGCGCCCAGGCCAGCTTCCGTGGCCTCTCTCCTCCGCGGCCTCACCTCCTCCTCTGCCCGCGCCGTGGCGCCCTCCGGCCTCCTTCTTCGCCATGGATGCCCTGCGCGCGGCCCTCCTCTTCGGTCTCCAGCGGCCAGGAGCTCTGCTCCTCCTACCGTCGCTCTGTCTCATCGCCCTCTCCTCTGCGCCTGGCGCCCCAACCGCCCTCGCCGCGGGATCGCCTCCAGCACTTCAGCGCCGGAGCCGCTGCTCCTCCCTGAGCAGCCCGAGCTCCATCTCCTGCGAGCCGACGCGCCCGGCTTCCAGGCACCAGCCGCCCCGAGCCAGCAGTGCGCCTCCCTCCGTTCCCTCAGCGCCGCGCTGCTCTTGGCGTGCCAAGACAGGAGGTCCGCGGCGCCGTGCTGTCCCTTTTGTTAGCTCCTGTAGTTTTTGTTTAGTTTGTGTTGTGGTTTGTTTTGTTTTGTGTGCCTGTGCTGTAATCTTGTCAGATGAACCGTGAACGAGTACCCCGACATCTACGAGCTCCATGTACGACTACGCGAACGACTACCGGCGACCCGACCAAGTACCCCTACGGCGAGTACCACTACATGACCCGACAAGTACCACTACATGTACAAGTACCTCGACGCCCGGAGCACTCGAGAACGACAAGTACCGCGACCGACTCGTCAAGTACCTCTTCGGATGCGTCAAGTTCCACTACTTCCACTACCGTCGCAAACGGGAACCCCGAGTACCACGACGCCCCGAACGACTACCGATGACCGTGAACAACTACCGCCGTCGTGGAACCGCCAAGACGAACGGAACAACTACTTCCCACTATGATCGTGTACCACTACCGTCGCCCCGTGTACCACTACTTCCTCTACTACGGCTACTTCCACTACGATCTCGGACCGTCCCGAAACGAGTGTTTCGAAGGTATAACCCCGTCGTGACCCGTGTGATGCTTGTTGTGTTGTATGAAATGTCTCCCGTGTCTGTTTCGTCCCTTTTGTTGTTCCTCGGTTGCCTCGTCACCGACTCGTGGGAACCCGGTAACGGGATCACCCCACCTCTTTCATCTCGTTTGACTCGTTCACTCCACCTTTTGTTGTGCACCGGACTCTCAACGAGTTGCCGGAACCGATATGATGCGTTGCATCATTTTCGGATCCGGTCGTGGCCCCTTTTCATTCCACCACGGTGACAAATGCTTCATATCTCTTTTAAGTCAACCTTTTAAAATTGCATAAACTTGATCATGTCATCCGCATCATGATAACAACATGAGAATGTTTAATTGTTGTTTGCTTATAATTATTAAACATGCTCATGGGGATTTTCCGGACATGTTGTTGTTATTCTCCGGCCTCATTTAAAATGCCTAAATAGTGTAGTTTTATTATGCTTCACCTCTTGCCATGTTAAAAACATTAAATCTTGTCTTGTATTTAAATGAGAGTCAACTAAATTATTAAATGTGGTGTTTCGTCAATATGCAACTCGTTGCATATTGATCTCCACTTAACTTGTAGTTTTGTTTGTGCACTTTGCCATGCCATGCACATTTAAACCGGACATGCATCATACTTGTTTGTGCATCGTATGCCATGTTTATGATTGTGTGTTTACCGTGTTGTTTGCTTCTTTCCGGTTGCTTCTCTTGTTAGCTTCGGTTTCGTTCCGGAGTTGTGAGGATCCGCTCGTCTGTTGCTCCGTCTTCTTCTTGGATCCGTTCTTCTCCCTTGTGGGATCCCAGGCAAGATGATCATACCCTTGGATACCCTTACTACCATTGCCATGCTTAGTTGTCTCGATGCTATCGTTACATGTCGCGCTACCCATCTTTTATGTCAGCCCTCTCCTTGTTGCCATGAAACCTCTAACCTTGACACCTTCCTAGCAAAACCACTGTTTGGCTATGTTACCCGCTTGCTCAGCCTCGCTTGCTCAGTTCCTCTTATAGCGTTGTTAGTTGCAGGTGAAGATGAAGTTCGTTCCAGGAGGGAACTTGTTGTTGGATATATCACAATATCTATAATTATTATTAACACACCTTATATACTGGGCATGGGTGGAAGGCTTGGCCTTTTGCTCGGTGTTTTGTTCCACTCATGCCACCTTAGGCGCCGATAAACCGGCATTATGTTCCTTGATTTTGCGTTCCTAACACGATGGGTGTAATGGGGACCCCTTGACAGTTCGACTTTGAATAAAACTCCTCCAGCAAGGCCCAACTTTGGTTTTATTTGCCTCATAATAACAACTTAATTAATAATTAAATTTGCATAGGGAGTTAGCGCTACCCGAGGATTCTTAATTCTACATAGCAGGGGGGGCCAGTGCTGATGGTGTTGGTCCCAAACGGGGAGACTGCGGGGCCGCCTTGGGGAAACCCGAGGTATCTGGTATAACCTGTAGGATCACCCATCCGGTCGTGTCCTGAGACTTAGATACGCGCGGCTACTATCAGGGTGTCGACACACCGGGAGGTCTTGCTGGACTTGTTTTACCTTTGTCGAAATGACTTGTGCTACAGGGATTCCGAGCCTGATCGGATCTTCCCTAAGATAAGGAGTGATGATATTATATTTATCACTTCAGCTAATCGTGAGAGCTTGTGATGGGCTAAGTTGGAACACCCCTGCAGGGTTATGAACTTTCGAAAGCCGTGCCCGCGGTTATGTGGCAGATTGGAATTTGTTAATGTCCGGTTGTAGAAAACTTGACAGAGGATCCGAAGTAAAACACACAACTGTGTGAGTAACCGTGACTGTCTCTTTTCACTTTGAGAAGAGAACACGGTGGGGTTATGTTTGACCGTATGTAGTTAGGATCTTTAGCGATCACCTCTTTTGCGACCGTTTGCGTAGCTTCTCATCTTATTCTGGTACTCGTAAGTTAGCCACCATATTATGCTTAGTCGCTGCTGCAGCCTCACCACTTTACCCTCTTCCTACCCACAAAGCTTTGCTAGTCTTGTTACCCATGGTTATGGGATTGCTGAGTCCTCGTGGCTCACAGTTACTACAACACCAGTTGCAGGTCCAGCCGAGTTTGAAGCAGGAGCTGGTTCAGTACTTCACCAGGAGCTCGATGAAGAGTGTGTCCGTTGCTTGTTGTGTTTCGACGATCAGTAGTGGTTTCTACTAGGATTCGATCCTGACCTGTGGCTTTATGTTGTTTTGGTATCTTTCTTTTGGATCTTCACCCGTAGTCGGGTTGTGATGTTTTGTATGATGATTTGTTTATTTAATGTATTGTGTGAAGTGGCGAGTGTAAGCCAACTATCTCCTTTTGCATTTTTAATCCCTCTTTTACATGAGTTGTGCAAAGATACCAAACTTGAGATCATTCTAGGATGGGCTTATACCTTTAAGTCGTGCCTCGACACATAGGAGGTATAGTCCCATCCTGGGCATTATAGCTGTTGTATGGTGCTGCCGTGGGAGCTGCATGGTGCGACCTGATCCTGTGGCTGAGAGCATCTAAATCGGATGGCTGTGGGGGCGGCTTAATTTTGTAACAAATCAGCCGGATGACGCCTAGTGCTGGCCCTCATCTATACAGACAATTAACCAAACAAGCAATCTTTATGCTTTTCGTGACCACGCACATGCAGAGAGACAGGCGAAAATAACATGGTAGAGAATTAGCATTTGCTTATATATGCACGAGAGTGCATTGAGTTAACTAGCAAACTGGAAAGGCCTAGAACTACGCAAGCATCATCAGGGCATGATAGATCATCCAGGATTTATTTTGCATGATCGAATCCATTGCTTGCATCAAAGAGGGCTGATCTCATGCATCGTCCATGCATGCACATAGAAAGTAGTAAAGATTTCTTCAAGCTTAAGAACATAGAAAGTCCACAAATAAAATAATAATACTCAATTAATATGCACATGAATTGCTGCCTTGTTCATCACAGTACAATTAACAATATCTTGCTTCTTGTTCACCACATACATCAAAGCTACACTAGCTACCTTCTATATCCCAAAACATCTCCTGGCTGCAGATATCGCGGTTTCCATGGTACATTCGGCCATCACTGGAAGGTGGTAGGGCATGCCACAGCCGTGTCGTTGCAGAAGCCGAGCAGCTCCTCGAACGTGCACTGGAAGGTGGTGTCTTCATCCGCTGCAGCGCCAGTGCCTTCTTGGACTTTGCCGTTGAGGTTGCCGGGCAAGAACCCAGACGCCCCCACCACAGCGTCGTGGAGCTTGTGAAAATCTTGAAGCATGTCGTCGCTGAAGAACCCGCCTGGATCCACGCTGCCGTCGTCCACTGCTCCGGGCGGCAAGATCGTCTCGCCTTCGTCGGACATGAACCAGCGCCCATACTCGTGAAGCGTCCCGGGTTCTTGGACGATGGGCGGTTCCTCGCGGCGTGGGGTTTGGGGACGTGGAGCATCCGGGTGCTGGACGTCGGCGGCCTTCCTTTTCCTAGAACCAGGAGCACTGATGACCTCGTCGTACATGGTCTCTCTCTTGTGACGAGACACGCAGACCTTGCAGAGCACCAGGTCGTCTTGCTTGTCGTCGGCGTGAAGGCTGTACTCGGTCATGCACCAGCCGATCCTGTTCTTGTCTTTCTCTCCCGGCACCTTCTTGACGTAGCTGAGGTTTCGTCTATGGCCTACCAGGTTACCTTGGTTGTCTAGCACGCGGATCCCGCCCTTCTCCGAGTGCCAATAGTAACCCTCGCCGGCGTCGGCCACAGCGCGCTTCCGCTTCCCGCGGCCGCGGCCGCATTTGGTCTCGTGACGCCTGGCCGGGGTGAAGAAGTACCAGACGCCCCCTTTCCCGTCGCGCTTGTCCGTTCCTGTGGCGTGTTGATACATCTCGACGAGGTCGCCGGGGGCGGCGGAGTAGGCGTCGGCCTCGTGGACGAGGCTGCTGGCGTCGAAGGCGTCCGGTCCGGCGGCGATGCGTGGGCGGAGGAACTTGGTGATCAGCTCGTGCTCGGCTGGTTCGAAGGCGTAGCCGGCGGGAGGAGCCAACTTGCCGTCGGCCATCGCAGAGCTAGCTACGCACGTACTGTACGAGATGGATCGAACCCTCAAGTCGATCGCTAGCTGCTGCTTGCCTTGCCTGGGTACCTAGCTAGCTTATATAGATGGATCCACATATGTCATATGTGATGCCGATGCATGGTTGGATTCAGTTTCCTTGACCTTTGACCGGCCATATGTACGTGTCCTAAGCAATCCGTACATGAAATGGATTAGTACAGCAATCCTTGAGTAAAATGGATTAGTACAGCAATCCATTAGTAAAATGGATTAGCTAGTATGACCGGCTCGAGTAAAATGCATGCAATGCATGCATGCATGCGTGCGCGTTGAATTGCTTACGGCTCTCGAGGAGAATCCCTAGACGCCCCAAGCATGCTCCCTCTCCGCGATTCCCTGGCCGCCACCGCCGCCGGCAACGGTTGTGGCGGCGCCCGGCCATCAAAGGTGGCGGGCGGGGGTGGCGCGCCCCGACGGTTCTTCTTCGTGCGGGGAAGCTTCGTCAAGCGGGCGGCGCGGTGAATGTCTATGGAGTGGCGGCGCAGGGCGGAAAGCACTGGGAGAGGAAGAGCATGGTCGGGAGGTGAGGAAGAGCATGGTCATAATAACAAGTCATACTCATTATCATAATAACAAGTCATACTCATTATCATCATAGTAATAACCAACCCTAGTTAGCTAGGACCTGCTGCTACCCCTCTCTGAGGTAAAATAGCATAAAACGACATAGCCCCTGACTCTCCATTATGAATAATGGAGATTATCATGTCTCCAATTCGTGGGCTTCGCACAATGTTTTTTCCATGTAGCTCCCTGCGACCATTCATATCTTTTTTTCATTCTTTGATTGTGAGGTCTTCAGCTGTTCGGGAAATCTTGTATGAACAACGGTAATGCCTTGGCAGACTTGGCCATAAGCTGACAACATGAATGTGACCTTTCGTATACATCAGATCAGGCACACAATCCTTCGGGATTATCTGTTGAAGAGCATAATAGTAAAGTAGTTAGCAATGTACTTTAGCTTTAGAAGAATGTATGCAAAAGATGCACTGGTGTCATAATAATAAAAAATCTTACCATGTCATTTCCATGGATGTTGCCATAGTTCAACACGTGGACTAGTGGCACGTATTGACCATAATGTGGAGGAGTTTCATAATTCTTATTGTAAGTCTCAACATCAATAATAAAGGAGACAAGATGACCTTTCTCCCCGTAAGTTAGTTCAGAGCCATCAGTCTTGTAGGTTATGTCTACTATTTTTCGAACATTTTTTGAAAAATGAAAATAAGCTGTCAATGGAAATATATAAGCTGTCAACTATTTATATAAAAACAATTTAAATTACTTAATAAATATGTTTGAGAAATTCACATAGAGGTAGAAGTGGAAGCATATCAACAAGGACCCAAATGTCAATATTAGCTTTGTTGATATTACCTTCATCGAAATTATCTTCGTCGATGTCATCTTCAGGACCACCAAGATCGAAGGTGACATGCATACCCTCCTGAAAACCACATGCCTTGCACAGTGCTTCCCAATTAGAGCAACCAAAATGAGAGCAGCTCTCCGCATTGTATAGCTTTACGGTAAAAGCATAACCATGATGGGTCCTGATGTGAACTATCTTTGTCTCCATATTCTCATGATCTTCGAAATTGAGCTTCTCCAAGACATAGCGTCTTGCATGGCAGGGGATGCACTAGTCGAAATGTAAAAGACGGAAATTACACGTTGAAGAAGCAGAAGTCATGATTAATTACGAAAAAATTACTTGTCGTTGTTGTGTACCATTTCAACATCGAAAGTCTCGTCGAGCTTAATACTGAAGCGCCGATCGTCTTATAGGTGAGGCATGTCGCACAGACCGCGGTGGTTGCTGCAGTAGTACTCTAAAAAATATATAGAAAATGTAAAGGTCATTCCCACTTTCTCAGGTTGTAACAAGGGGCGTGCATCCAAATCTCAAACCATTTTCATTGTTGCATTCCTTGTGTCGAGATCTGTAAAACTAGATTTCATGTTGATAGGTTATGATGAATAATTTTTTTCACAAAGAAAAACGAACGAAAAACCAGAAAAACCCAGAATCGAAAGCACATTTTTTCCCTTTCCGAAAGAGGCTCACGGAAGTAAATCATGCTTTCACGAGAACTAAATATGTGCGTCTCATAGAAGGGAAAAAGAAAATATGTTTTTTTTTTCGTTCCGAGAGGCACGACTATGTCTCTTGCAGAAGCAAATCTACACCTCTCGCGTGAGGAAAATCAGAGATATTTTTTCTGTTTTCAAGAGGCATGAATGTGCCTCTCACGATTGTTTTTCTTAGTTTCCAAGAGGCATGACTGTGCTTCTCGTGAAAGCAAATCTGTGTATTTTATGTAAGGAAAAAAGGGATTTTTTTTTCCGTTTTCAACAGGCATGACTCTGCCTCTCACGGAAGAAAAAAAAGAAAGAAATTGTATTTTTTTTTCCAGTAAATTTTTTGGGTCCAAAACTAAGAAAAGACGGGGGGAAACCGGAAAGCCCCCAAAACCAAAAATCATCTAAAAGGTCAAAAATGCGTGCGAAAAAAAATCGAAGGTAGCGCTCTCAGCCCACCCTAGGTGACCCTTGTGGGGCTCCCGAAGGAGTACTTCGTTAGTTGCTCGCGGGGAGAAGGGAAAAAGCGCGCCCCTATATCTCACCTTCGGCGCCGAGTTGATGGCCGCGAATAGTGCGTCGCAAACTAGAAGTGCCCCTATAGCGCGGTAGACGGCAGCAAGGATAAACGGAGGGGGCGGCGAGAAGAACACTGTAGTCCGACCCCTCATGGCGGTGGGCGATGGCCGGCGACTCCTGTAATCCGTGTGAGCCCGGCGTCTCCGATCTAATCTTGCAGCGGTCGTGGGAGCTAAGGATGGCACGACCGGGTGGTTAATGAGGCGTTGTAATCGCGGGATTTAGGGAGGGGTGGGCCGCATGAGTTATGTGAGATTTCAATAATATCACAATGATATCCCAAAAGATCTAGAAAATATTGTCCTTGTTTTTTAAGTATTAAAGATGGTTTTTTCGTGTCGCATATGCCCGAAAAATGCCATACGTGACAAAACTTGCAATAAATGTTGAAAATGGTCCACATTGTACTAATGACCGAAAAAATCCTACATGTGACCAAACTTTCAAAATTTGTTGAAGATGGTTGAAACATGGCAAGTAGCCCTAACATGGCCATGACTTGTCATCCTGAAATGTTGGGTTGGTTTCATACAGGTGAGAAACCGAACTAGTGCTCTCGGGGTGGTGACAGGCTATCCCCGAAAAGCGCGTTTCAGAGACCCTACTTGCGTATACATGCACTAATGATCCCAATTTTGCTGCATCGCATCCCATGACCACATAGAGCATGCATGCATAATGCTTTTCATGTTGCGGAAAATTTGGAATGTTTTCACATATACGAAACGAAAATGACCAGTAAACGGCTCTCAGGAGGTCTACCCTCCCCCCACACACATACACAAATTAACCGTGATTTTTTCGACCTCCTCTAAATCACCTCTAATTTGGCACACTTGGTATGTTGCACAAAACTAGCTAGGTTTTCAAGGTTTTAGATTTTTTTTTATTTTTTTGAATTTATTCTGCCCTGTAGACTGACTTTTTTTGAGCAATCAATGAGAGTAGGAGAGCGTCCTACTGACTTTCCATATATCAACAAAGTTACATGGTGTGTTGGGGTTTCATGCAGGATAGCATGTGGGTCTCCAACCAGCCATCAAGCATGATCAATACCCGGCACTTTGTCAAGCACCCCTATTTTCAACACAAGTTATTTTTTTGTTACACAAGTGTTCGCAAAAAGTCACTAATAAACTGTTCTAGGGAGGGCCTAGCCCTGTGGATAAGCAAACCAAAGTCTTTTTTGAATCTCTCCTGCCAAGAGATCTC
>LR738715.1:11583637-11611827 GCA_902687465.1 Secale cereale | reverse complement strand
CGGCCCTGAACACTTTATTGTTGCGTTCTTTACATATACTCCAGGCCGCCGTTAGAAAGATCTCCATAAACATGGGCTTTGCCCAGCGCTGTCGCCCGGAGTGCACGATTTGTAGGCGATCCCCTCCATACGTCCATTCCACTCCTAACCTCCTCCAGCAAGCTCTACTGAAAGGGCAACGAAAGAAAAGGTGTTCAACAGTTTCCTCAACCTGCCCTAAGCACAGCACACATTCAACCCCATCCGAGATAGTGTAGTGCCTCCTTTTGAGCATGTTTTTAGTGTTCACACGGTTTGCCAGCAGCAGCCACGCGAACACCTTTATCTTCATCGTGCACTTGCTCTTCCAGATCCAGCCGAGCGCTGCATCCACCACAACTTCTCTGTAGTAGTTTCCGTAGTATTTCCGGGAGGAGTATTGCCCCCCCCCCCCCACAAGCATACCCACGAATTTGTGCGATCATCTTCGGGGTCGATTCCTCTCGTAAGGTCTTGTATCTCCAGCACCTCGTCGCGAGCCTGTTGGGAGAGGGGTAGATAAAACCCTTGCTGCATGTTTGTGATGGACATGAAGTTTTTGACAGACGCGTCTTCCATCGTGGTGAAGGAGAAAGCCCTCGGGTGCGAAGACTCAAGGGTTTCATCTAGCCATAGATCCTTCCAGAACATCGTCGACGAGCCATCCCCCACCACGACCTTGGTAACCCCTCTGTACTTGTCATTTAGTTTCATCACATCTCTCCACCAGAAGGATCCGCAGACCTCTGCTGCGTGCGGGACCTGATGTTCATAGTACGTGTCCCAGATCAAAGTGCACCAGGGGGTGTCTTTCTTGTTGTAAAAGCAATGAAAAAATTTGAGGAGCTATCCTTCATTTTGAACCTTGATGTCCAAAACTCCTAGTCCTCCATGTTTCTTAGGTATACACACCAGATCCCAGGAGGCCAGAGGGTTGCATGTTTCCCCTTGCTCCATCTTTTTGCGCCAGAGATATCTGCGACGAATCTTGTCCAAGTGCTCTATTAGTTTGAGCGGGAACTTAAGCATGCACATTGGGTAAATCAAGAGGGAGGTGATCAATGAGTTAAGCAGTGTCAGTTTACTCCCTTCATTCATCAAACACGGCGAGGAGAAAAGCCTGCGTTCCGCTTTCTCCACAATCGGCATGAGCTCGCTCACCGTGGGCTTGGTTGTCCCCATGGGCAGTCCCAGGTATGTGAATGGCATCGCCCCAACAAAGCATTGCCATATCTGTGCCAATTCTGCAACTAGAGATTCATTCATATTAAGTGGCACTAGTATAGACTTGCTAAAATTTATCTTGAGTCCAATCGAGTCCGCATAGTCAATTAGGATCTGTTTCATGGCGCGCGCCTGGGCCGGACTCGCCGGCATGACCAGGATGGTGTCGTCGGCGTATTGCACCACTGGGTAGTCCATCCCAGCACGTGATGGGATCGACAACTCGACTAATCCACGCCGGTATGCGTCATTGATAGCTGACTGCAGCAGATCGGCCGCCAGTACAAATATGAGCGGGGAGAGCGGGTCTCCCTGCCGTAGCCCACAGTTGCAATCGAACTGTCGGCCCGGGACCCCATTCAGAAGCACCGAGGATTTGCCTGAGCCGAAGATGTTTTTGATCCATCCAAGCCATCGATCATCGAAGCCCATGTGTTTCATTATCGTGATCATAGCAGAGTGATTGATGGTGTCAAAAGCTTTTGCAAAGTCAAGCTTGAGCAAAACTATGGGTTTCCTGGAGCTTTGGCATTGATAGATGTACTCGAAGGCCCACGCTAGGCAATCTTGGATGTTACGGGTACGCAGAAAACCATATTGGTTTTTATGTATGATTTCGAGGACAATTTTCTCCAACCTGTTCGCAAGCACTTTGGTGATGATCTTCAGACAGCAGTTCAGAAGAGTAATCGGGCGGAAGTCATTAGCCGATTCAGGCGAATTGGTTTTTGGAATTAGGGTAATGAACCCTACGTTGATGCTGGTGATGTCGAGATCTCCGTGGTAGAAATCTTCACACAGTTTATAGAAATCCTTTTTAACAATGTTCCAGCAGGTTTTGATGAAGTGACCGTTGAAACCATCTGGGCCGGGGGCACGGTATGCTGGCATGGATTTAACCACTCCATCTATTTGAGCATTGGTGAAGGGGGCTGACAAGTCTTCAAGGCCATCCACCTTTTTGATGATCGAAGCTAGGTTAAATTTCATGGCTGGGGGAGAAGAATCACCAAGCCTCTCTTTGTAAGTATTGAACAGTACCGCCTCCTTCGATTTATGATCTGTGACTACCGAGCCGTCCTGCAATTTTAAGGAGGAGATAAAGTTTTTTCTATAGCGTTCGGTGGCCAAGGCATGAAATAGCTTCGTATTTTCTTCACCAAACTTGATATATCTGATCGTACATCGCTCCCTCCAGTACTGATTTTGGTAGCGTAGGAGTTTGAGTAGATGGGCTTTGACAATAAGCCTGAAGTTTTTTTCTGGCATCGTGAGAGGTCGCTGGTCCTCCAGCCCATCTAGTTCCTCGAGGGCCCAATTACAGTTTTGAATGAGGATCGAGAGGCAGGAAATCCCTTTGCTCCAATTTTTGAGATCATATCTCAGCCTTTTCATCTTTTTACACACGACGGCAGAGATGTTTTTGGCATAGCAATGCTTGTCCCAAGATGCATGTACCACTTCAAGAAAACCCGGGTGGTTAGTCCAATAATTTTCAAAACGGAATATCTTACTCTTGGGTATTGCAGTCTTAATGCTAACCACACACGGGGTGTGGTCAGACACAGGTTTTCCGAGCGGAGTGGCAACTGTATTCGGGTATGTTTGGGTCCAATGACACGATGAAACGAACCAATCCAGCTGCTCAAGTAGGGGATCATCTTGCATGTTGCTCCATGTGTAGGACCGCCCTTTTAGTGGGATTTCAATCAGGGCTTGAGCACGTATAATATCATTGAAAATAAATATATCATTGGCATTCCCCCCAGGCTTGTTTCTGTTGCTGGATGATCGTATATAGTTGTAGTCTCCTACAAGGAGCCAGTCTGCTGTGTCCGGTATTACCATCTCATACAACCAATTAGTAAACAAGATTTGATCATCCCCTCTGCAAGGTCCATAGATGTTAAACAGCGTCCAGACATGGCCAGCTGCCTTTGAAGTGAAGTTGACGCCTAACGCGAAGAAATCCGAAAAAACCAAATGTCCATCAAAAATTGAACTATTCCAGATAGTAAGCAAGCTTCCAGAGGCACCACGTGAAGGAATAAAAGCAAATTTGTCGAGACGACGCGGACAAAAGGTCTTAACGAAAGCATGATCAAAAGAGCTACGCTTAGTCTCCTGTAGACAAACGATATTACAACCAGAAGCTGCGATCGCATTCTTAACTGCTAGAGTTTTATCGTCCGAGTTTATTCCACGGATATTCCACACCAGTACATTCCAATGCACCTGGCGGGACATGCGAGCTAGGTGGTGGAGGTAGTGGCAGTGGGTTGCTCATCCTCCTGTGGCGCCATGAGTTTGGCCGGAGAGAGCTCTTCTGCTGGAATGCCGCAATGCACCGTGTCGATCGTCTGAAACAGCGAGATGGGTGTTGGGGGTGGAACAGTAACAGACACAGAGTTCAGTGAGGTCGTTCTAATCCTGGGAGGAGCGGCTGGGGCGTGACGGGGCTTGACCTTGCTTTTGTACGGACGAACTTCAGCCATGGAGGGGGCTCAGAACCCGTCGTATCTGTTATTCCTGGTACTGCGCCTGAGTGGTGCAGACTCACCTGCGTACTTCTTCTTCTTTTCAGTGCGCTTCAGAATCAGAGATTCCTCGATAGGATCAGTGGGCATGTCATCAGAGCCCTGAAACTTGTCATGTGGTGTCGCACGTGTGTCCACTCCAGACGGAAACATCTGGCTGATTAGTGGGGCAAAAGCTTCCTCCCAACTGCGTTTATCCAGCCTGACCATCTGAAACTCTGTCTTGTTGGCAATTGGGGTATACCAAGTCTTGATAGCATGGGTAAGAAACAAGTATTGAGGCGATTGACAGAAAAGAACTGCCTTCTCCGGGTTGCCAGCTGCCGGGAGGAGCATGGGAGGCATGGGCTTGTATATATGCTTCCTGGAGAAGGAGATCAGTTGGGCAAAAGGCAGTACACGGAGATTTGCATCTTCCGCTTCTCCTCTGACAAACGCTAGACTGTTGCGGTGTGCTCCCAGGACAATATCTTCAGCTGCAAGTTCCACCTGAGCGACATGCGCATTCCAAGCATCGAGCCCATCATCGTGTACATTGTCTTCAGGCGTCACGCCATCCATCATGGATGGGCCAGTATATTCAGTAATCTGATGCCAACTCTCACCTTGATATTGAGGTGGGATTTCCGGCCAGGGCTGCCAGCCATTGGCCATGTGCTGCTGTGTAGGTGGTTGAAGATCGTGCCCCCAAGCAGCATTCACCTGTTGCTGCTGTGCAACCATTGCTTCAAATGAAACTTGCTGTGAAGCCGTCAGGTATGGCAGCTCTCTCGGATGCGGCAAGGCATTCATTGGCGATGGCGGCACTTCTATGCCCGCATTAGGTGGATTGGTTGGCCAGTTCGTCAGGATGTATACAAGGATCGTCCAAGATCGACCAAGGCCTCCAAACACATTGGCTCTCTTAATGATCAAGCTATGCGGCACATTAGAAAACTGGTTGATGAGAACACGGACGAGAACTCGAGTCTTCACTTGTCCTGGGTTGTGCCAGATCTCAAAGTTGCCAAAGCAGCTGTCAGCTTTGTTCACGTAGTACTCATTCTGATAGTCAAGAGGAAAACCAAGAAACACTACCCAGGCTACTGCTTCAAAGATTGGTATGCTGATGTCTACACACGCTTCTACTCTTGTAGACTATGTTGGGCCTCCAAGCGCAGAGGTTTGTAGGACAACAGCAATTTCCCTCAAGTGGATGACCTAAGGTTTATCGAACTCAGGGAAGTAGAGGTTGAAGATGGTCTCTCTCAAGCAACCCTGCAACTAAGATACAAGAAGTCTCTTGTGTCCCCAACACACCTAATACACTTGTTAGATGTATAGGTGCACTAGTTCAGCGAAGAGATGTTAAATGGCAAGTGATATGGATGGCAAAACAAAGTAATATAAATCTGTAATAAAAAGTGCAGCAAGCAAACAAGTGGTAAACGTGAGCACAAATGGTATTGCAATGGTGGAAACAAGGCCTAGGCTTCATACTTTCACTAGTGGCAACTCCCAACAACATTAACATAATCGAATCACATGATATTTCCCATAAAACATGCAAAGGGGACGCACTCGGAGGTCATTCCTTCGTGGTCAAGAGAGGACGAGAATTATGTAGGGCTACGAAAGCACACCTCAAAGTTCGTAGTTCTCAATCTAAGGATTTCCCAATGTCACCGCGGCCATCCAAAGAGAGTCCCACAATCACCACAACATATCTAAAGGATAGTCAAAGACAAGCACCAAGAGACTCTCAATCTTCAATCAACACACAAGAGAGGAAATCACTCATGAAAATATTTTTCTAATCCATGTCCAATAGACCGCTGTCACCTTGGTCTCGGGGATTATACTAGATAAAGACAAGTGAGTACATCAATCCAATACATAGAGGAAGGGGAAACATCATGGGATCACCCTAGATTAACATAGCCTATGATCACAACGAAGATCACATCATGGGAGAGAGAGATAACCACATAGCTACTGGTAGAAACCTCAGCCCCGAGGAGGAACTACTCCCGCATCATGGAGGGAGGAAGCAACGTCGATGGAGATGAATCCGGGGGCACTTCCCCATCCCGGCAGGGTGCCGGCTGATGTCTACACACGCTTCTACACTTGTAGACTATGTTGGGCCTCCAAGCGCAGAGGTTTGTAGGACAGCAGCAATTTCCCTCAAGTGGATGACCTAAGGTTTATCGAACTCAGGGAAGTAGAGGTTGAAGATGGTCTCTCTCAAGCAACCCTGCAACTAAGATACAAGAAGTCTCTTGTGTCCCCAACACACCTAATACACTTGTTAGATGTATAGGTGCACTAGTTCGGCGAAGAGATGTTAAATGGCAAGTGATATGGATGGCAAAACAAAGTAATATAAATCTGTAATAAAAAGTGCAGCAAGCAAACAAGTGGTAAACGTGAGCACAAATGGTATTGCAATGGTGGAAACAAGGCCTAGGGATCATACTTTCACTAGTGGCAACTCCCAACAACATTAACATAATCGAATCACCTGATATTTCCCATAAAACATGCAATGGAGACGCACCCGGAGGTCATTCCTTCGTGGTCAAGAGAGGACGAGAATTATGTAGGGCTACAAAAGCACACCTCAAAGTTCGTAGTTCTCAATCTAAGGATTTCCCAATGTCACCGCGGCCATCCAAAGAGAGTCCCACAATCACCACAACATATCTAAAGGATAGTCAAAGACAAGCACCAAGAGACTCTCAATCTTCAATCAACACACAAGAGAGGAAATCACTCATGAAAATATTTTTCTAATCCATGTCCAATAGACCGCTGTCACCTTGGTCTCGGGGATTATACTAGATAAAGACAAGTGAGTACATCAATCCAATACATAGAGGAAGGGGAAACATCATGGGATCACCCTAGATTAACATAGCCTATGATCACAACGAAGATCACATCATGGGAGAGAGAGATAACCACATAGCTACTGGTAGAAACCTCAGCCCTGAGGAGGAACTACTCCCGCATCATGGAGGGAGGAAGCAACGTCGATGGAGATGAATCCGGGGGCACTTCCCCGTCCCGGCAGGGTGCCGGCTGATGTCTACACACGCTTCTACACTTGTAGACTATGTTGGGCCTCCAAGCGCAGAGGTTTGTAGGACAGCAACAATTTCCCTCAAGTGGATGACCTAAGGTTTATCGAACTCAGGGAAGTAGAGGTTGAAGATGGTCTCTCTCAAGCAACCCTGCAACTAAGATACAAGAAGTCTCTTGTGTCCCCAACACACCTAATACACTTGTTAGATGTATAGGTGCACTAGTTCGGCGAAGAGATGTTAAATGGCAAGTGATATGGATGGCAAAACAAAGTAATATAAATCTGTAATAAAAAGTGCAGCAAGCAAACAAGTGGTAAACGTGAGCACAAATGGTATTGCAATGGTGGAAACGAGGCCTAGGCTTCATACTTTCACTAGTGGCAACTCCCGACAACATTAACATAATCGAATCACATGATATTTCCCATAAAACATGCAAAGGGGACGCACTCGGAGGTCATTCCTTCGTGGTCAAGAGAGGACGAGAATTATGTAGGGCTACAAAAGCACACCTCAAAGTTCGTAGTTCTCAATCTAAGGATTTCCCAATGTCACCGCGGCCATCCAAAGAGAGTCCCACAATCACCACAACATATCTAAAGGATAGTCAAAGACAAGCACCAAGAGACTCTCAATCTTCAATCAACACACAAGAGAGGAAATCACTCATGAAAATACTTTTCTAATCCATGTCCAATAGACCGCTGTCACCTTGGTCTCGGGGATTATACTAGATAAAGACAAGTGAGTACATCAATCCAATACATAGAGGAAGGGGAAATATCATGGGATCACCCTAGATTAACATAGCCTATGATCACAACGAAGATCACATCATGGGAGAGAGAATTGACCACATCGCTACTGGTAGAAACCTCAGCCCCGAGGAGGAACTACTCCCGCATCATGGAGGGAGGAAGCAACGTCGATGGAGATGAATCCGGGGGCACTTCCCCGTCCCGGCAGGGTGTCGTCACAGGAATTCTGGTCCCCCGAAGCTTGATGGCGATGGCGGCGGAGATCGGAATTGCGTCTGGAGAAAAAGGGTCCGGAATCAGGGTTTCCGCGACACGGTGTAAATATATGCAAAAGGGGGGCATCAGAGGGGGTCAGGGGTGCCCAGGCGCCCCCCGGCGCGGCCAGGAGGGGGGCCGCGTGGGCAGGCCGCCTGGAGCCCCTGTGGGTCCCCTCCGGCCCTACTTTGGCCGCATGGAAGCTTCCGGAACGCTGATTTTTTATATAGTTTTCCCGGAATTTTTCTGGCAATTTACGTAATGGGAAAACCTGAAATACAAAAACAGCAGAAAACAGAAACTGGCACTGGGGTGCACTGAGTTAATAGGTTAGTCCAAATATGATCAAAAGTGTATGGAAGTGTATAAATAACATAGCAATATCACACAAAAGAGGCATGGAGCAAGCAGAAATTATAGATACATTTTGGACGTATCAACATCCCCAAGCTTAATTCCTGCTCGTCCTCGAGTAGGTAAATGATAACAAGCATAATTTCTATGGTGACATGCTATTAACCATATAAGGACTTTTCATAGTCACATGAAAAAAGCTTACTGAGACAATGAATCTGTAGTAATTAACTTTCCTTATGAGAAAATCACAAAGAACTGAAAGTTTTACAATATGATATTGAAACATCAAATAGATTTGTAATGAGCATGGTGTGCAAATATGACAAAGTGATATCTCGCTTGCCCCCTTTAGTGAAGCAAAACATAAATGTAGGGGCACCTCCAAGGTTTAACTGACGACTAGATACAATGATTTCAGAATAAACGATATCATAATCATGCAAAAGACAATGGTACTTTGGGACAATGCACATTACACTCAGAATGACAATCATGCTCTCAATAGTTGGTGCTTTAAAGAAGGTGGAGACTCTCGAACCGTGGCTTTTGTTGGCAAGGTTGAAAACCCGTGGTCGGAAACAAAGACAAAACATGTACCAGAGCTCTTGGTTTCAAAAACAGAGGTAATAATATTTTTTTAGATTATGCATGTTTCGTCAACGAATGCTAGCAGGCAACTCAATCACTTCTTGAGATGGACAAGTTTCGAGGAACGGCTCCCGAATGAGGACGATCACATCCTCTTAATCTCCTTTGTTCATCACTGCCAAAGTTTTCTGATTTCTCATGAACAAAGCGTGAAGGAGGGTTTGTTTGTTATATTATTTTTGAGCCGGGCGCACTCTTTGCCAGTTCCTTCTCGTATTATGGGTTTGCACATTAGACATGCAATCCCGGGGTGAAGCTTGTCCAACTTAAAAAGATCATGAATTAACTACTACTTCCTCATGAGCTAAAATAGAGGCACAAAAGAGAAATGCTTTTTTGAATAATTTCAAGATGGTACATGAAAGTCTTCGTTAGGAATGGCAGGTAAATACCATTTATAGGAAGGTATGGTGGACTCATATGGCATAACTGGTTTAAAAGATTTTGGATGCACAAGCAGTCAGTCCGCTTAGTACAGGCGAAGGTTAGCAAAAGACTGGGAGCGACCAACTAAGAGAGCAATGACGGTCATAATCATGCAGAGCGACAAAGCAACATTGAATCAGGCATGGAAGTTATATCGCTACTCAGAAATAAAAGATCATCAAGGCTTGACAGACTTTCTTTACAGTCTTAAATATGCGTGAGCATATGCCAAGTCAATCAAAATAAATTCTTGAAGGAAGATATTACTAAACCATACCATATCATAGGCAAACAAATCATGTTGGTACTCCAATAACACATTGGGAACCCCCCAGCTATTTGAGACTAACCATAAGAAAACATGAACTACTAAGCACCATTATGCACGTAGCATTTTTATCATAGACATATCGACCAATGCAACTGAAGCAAACTCTCTTAATAAGATAAGCATGATAACTAAAGAGAGTTCAAGCAACCAACTAAACAAAAGCTCTTTAAAAAGATAAGCATGAAAACTAAGAGCTAAGCATGATAGTAGCTATTGAAAGACAAAGAACACACACATCAAAGATAGACATGAAAATTCTATGTTATGTTCTAGGTTGAAGTGGAGCGTGTTTCTCTCCCACACAAAGAAAGCTGAGTTCCGACTCGTTATGAAAAGCTAAAGAAAACTAAAAAGGAAACTAAAAGCAAGACGCTCCAAGCATAGCACATAACACATGAAGTGATAAAAATATAGTGGAACGAAAGACGAACTGATAATGTTGATGGAGAAGGGGATGCACGGGGGCATCCCCAAGCTTAGATGCTTGAGTCTCCTTGAATATTTCTTGGGGGTGCATGGGGGCATCCCCAAGCTTGAGCGTTTGACACTCCTGAATCTTTTTATCATCTTCCCTCGCACACTTGAAAACTCCCTTCATACATAACTCATCATAATCTGATTAGCGAGGTTAGTACCCATAATAAAATAATTATTCCTTGCTGGAAATAAGGATATTCTTGAAGGTCTACTGTGTCTCAAGATTGCCAAAAGGTTTTTGCAAAGCAAAAGCAAGCTCAAGGTTTGCAAAACGAAGGAAAGGCAAAACAGGACAGAATCTGTGAAAAACAGACCAGCAGGTAGTAAATGATTTTTTTCGGGGCCCTTCTGCAACTCTAATCAAAAAACTCAGAACAGACGCCCGAAAGACAATTGTATAGAGCACGCTGTCGAAAACATTCAGACCAAAAAGATGATCTGGTGATTTTATACGAATTTTTCTATCCAAGGACAGAATCTGTTTCCTGGACAGCACGTCACAACTTTTGAACTTTCTTGCAATCAGAGGCTAAACTTGGCACAAAGCTGAAAAGTAAAGATACAATGATGATGCTACTGTAGTAACAAACATCAAGACACAACAAAAGCAAAATAAAACTTTATTCATTGTGGGCTGCCTCCCAAAAGCGCTTTCTTTTATGCCTTTAAGCTAGGCATAAGACTTTAATGATGCTCTCGTAAGAATAAGAGCTGAAGAACAAAAGAGAGCATCAAGAAGCAAACACAAAACACATTTAAGCCTAACATGCTTCCTATGCATAGGAATATTGCAATAGAATAATTCATTGAAGCACAAAGCAATAAGCATAGGAAGACAAAACAAGTGTAGCTTCAAAACCTTCAACATAAAGAGAGGGAACTTGATATTATTGAAATATCTATAAGCATATGTTCCCTTCTCATAATAATTTTCAGTGGGATCATGAATAAACTCAACAATATAAGCATCACATAAAGCATTGTTACCATGATCCACATGCAAAAAGGTACGCTTACTCTCCACATAAGCATAATCTTTCTCATTGGTAATAGTGGGAGTAGAACTATCATAAACAACTTGAACACTATAGATTAATTGTGTATTAGGAAGATGGTGTTCAACAAGGGAGTAATTCCCTCCATGATTATGACAAGTTTCATAAGGATAATTTCTCCTTATGTCATAGGTACCTTTATAATCACTATAGATTGGAGTTACAACATCATCATAGTAGAGAAGAGCATTATCATTGCTAGCAACTATATTTGTAATCATGTTGTCTTTATTCTTACTAGCAAAAGAATTATCAATTATCACATCACTAGTGGGTGAAGGATTTGCAATCCTATCATCCCCAAGCTTAGGGCTTTCCATATCATCACTTTCAGAGTTGGTACCAAAAAGATTTTCAAGATCATAAGTAGCATTATCATCATTTTCCAAATCACAATAAGTAACGTGCATATCATAATCAAAATCATCTTCAATGGTACCTACGGACGTATCATCAAGATGATAATTAAGGCAATAAACTTCACCTTTTTCTTTAAACTTACAACTGTTAGGATAAAAGTTGATGGGAGGAATATGCTCAGGCCAGGTTGATACCCATTCTTCTTCCTTCTTGCTCCTCTTCCTCCTCCTCTTCTTTTTCTTCTTCTTCACCTTAGGAGGGAGTGGTTTGAGATGAAGCTTCTCCACATATCCTGGTTTATCATTAGAAACAATAGGGGAAACTTGGGAGATACTCTCCTTTTTATTAGCAGAAATATAAGAGACATTTTTATACTTTGCTAAAGTTCCCTCCTTTCTAATCTTAATTATGTAATCATTTTCATGGCAATTAACAACACAATAGAGATGGCAATTTTGCAAAGTGTTTTATATTCCTATGGCATTAACATCTAGCCAAGAAGTCTTTTATGTTAACTCTTCACACATCAAAAATAACATAAGCTCATCATAAAGATCAGAGGTGATCATGTTATCACACAACTGGTTAACAGTCATGTTTTGAAAGTTCATGCATTGAAAATTAAAGTGACCCTCTATACGGCAAAGTTCACAAGTAAAAGGATAAAGGTCACACAATTCTCTAGCAATTTCATTTAAATCTCTGACCCAAGTGATTGTTTTTTCATGCTTATGTTGCTTACAATACTTCTCTTCTTCGATCGTAGGCCTTTCACAAGGTCTATCCACTCCACAAAAATTAACATGCTTATATAAAACTTCATTTTTAGGAATTGGATCATGCATGTTGCAATCATCATGAACAATTTCATTTTCTTTGCAAGTCTCTTTAAAAGGTTTATGATGCTTGATCCAATCCTCCTTAGGCATATTAAGATGTGAAGCAAAAGATTTGAGGAAATCAACAAGGAGTTGAGAATCAAGTCCAAACTTAGCACTAAACTTATTAAAACTTGTAGTTTCAACAAAGGACTTAATGCAATCATACTCATAAATTATACTTGACTCTTTACCTTTGTCGATCTCCCAATCTTCAGTGTTGCGTTGAATTCTTTCAAGGAGATCCCATTTAGCATCAGTCTTTTCGTTTGTGAAAGAACCCATAGAGGAAGCATCGAGCAAATCTCTATCCTGTCGAGAGAGCCTCGCATAGAAATTAGTAATAATCATATCTTTGGGGAGCCCATGGTTAGGACATTTTAGCATTAACGTTTTCAGTCTCCCCCAAGCTTGAGCTATGCTCTCTCCGTCATGAGGATATAAATTATAAACATAATTCCTATTCTCATGGACTTCATGAAGAGGATAAAACTTGGAGTAAAAGAGAGACTGGATCTCTTCCCAATCCACCAGGTGAGAGTCATTTAGTAGCCTATACCATTCCAATGCTTTTTCTTTTAGTGACAAGGCAAATAATTTCCTCATGACAAACTCCCTTGATACACCTGCAAGCTTAATTAATGAACATAGTTGTGACAGATATAGCAAGTGTTCACCGGGATGTCTGTCTCCTACATAACGATTAGCCAAAACATAATCGATAATACCAGCTGGTATTTTATAGGGCACAATTTTAGTAGGGGGGGGAGCAACCACCACAGGTGCGGGGCGTCTTCCCGCAAGCAATGATCCAATAGCAAGGTTGTCCATAAGCATAACTAGTGAAATAAAAACAAGAAACAAAAAGATTTAATTGCAAGATCTAAAGATATACCTTCAAGCGCTCACCTCCCCGGCAACGGCGCCAGAAATAGCTTGATGTCTACACACGCTTCTACTCTTGTAGACTATGTTGGGCCTCCAAGCACAGAGGTTTGTAGGACAGCAGCAATTTCCCTCAAGTGGATGACCTAAGGTTTATCGAACTCAGGTAAGTAGAGGTTGAAGATGGTCTCTCTCAAGCAACCCTGCAACTAAGATACAAGAAGTCTCTTGTGTCCCCAACACACCTAATACACTTGTTAGATGTATAGGTGCACTAGTTCGGCAAAGAGATGTTAAATGGCAAGTGATATGGATGGCAAAACAAAGTAATATAAATCTGTAATAAAAAGTGCAGCAAGCAAACAAGTGGTAAACGTGAGCACAAATGGTATTGCAATGGTGGAAACAAGGCCTAGGCTTCATACTTTCACTGGTGGCAACTCCCAACAACATTAACATAATCGAATCACATGATATTTCCCATAAAACATGCAAAGGGGACGCACTCGGAGGTCATTCCTTCGTGGTCAAGAGAGGACGAGAATTATGTAGGGCTACAAAAGCACACCTCAAAGTTCGTAGTTCTCAATCTAAGGATTTCCCAATGTCACCGCGGCCATCCAAAGAGAGTCCCACAATCACCACAACATATCTAAAGGATAGTCAAAGACAAGCACCAAGAGACTCTCAATCTTCAATCAACACACAAGAGAGGAAATCACTCATGAAAATACTTTTCTAATCCATGTCCAGTAGACCGCTGTCACCTTGGTCTCGGGGATTATACTAGATAAAGACAAGTGAGTACATCAATCCAATACATAGAGGAAGGGGAAATATCATGGGATCACCCTAGATTAACATAGCCTATGATCACAACGAAGATCACATCATGGGAGAGAGAATTGACCACATAGCTACTGGTAGAAACCTCAGCCCCGAGGAGGAACTACTCCCGCATCATGGAGGGAGGAAGCAACGTCGATGGAGATGAATCCGGGGGCACTTCCCCGTCCCGGCAGGGTGCCGGCACAGGAATTCTGGTCCCCCAAAGCTTGATGGCGATGGCGGCGGAGATCGGAATTGCGTCTGGAGAAAAAGGGTCCGGAATCAGGGTTTCCGCGACACGGTGTAAATATATGCCAAAGGGGGGCATCAGAGGCGGTCAGGGGTGCCCAGGCGCCCCCCCGGCGCGGCCAGGAGGGGGGCCGCGTGGGCAGGCCGCCTGGAGCCCCTGTGGGTCCCCCCCGGCCCTACTTTGGCCGCATGGAAGCTTCCGGAACGCTGATTTTTTATATATTTTTCCCTGAATTTTTCTGGAAATTTACGTAATGGGAAAACATGAAATACAAAAACAACAGAAAACAGAAACTGGCACTGGGGTGCACTGAGTTAATAGGTTAGTCCAAATATGATCAAAAGTGTATGGAAGTGTATAAATAACATAGCAATATCACACAAAAGAGGCATGGAGCAAGCAGAAATTATAGATACGTTTTGGACGTATCATATGCGCATGTTGGGTCCTTCATCATGGCGAGCAAAGTAGAAGGTTCTATCCTCGTCTATTGGATGCGGCCCAGTTGTGATTAAGAAATCCTCGACAGCCGCTGATCTAAAACCTATCATCCCAACTCCTAGATGAAAGATATCAGAATAGATCACCTCAACATTGAAGTCCTCGGCCAGGATTTGATGGATTTCCGCAAGCACCATGGGTCGTTGCAGATCAGGCGTCGGAGGGTTGGTGAGGACGAGCGCGAAGTTTTCATGGTGCAGCGGTGGAGCGCCTACTACCATCATGTTCCTCTGAAGCCTATCAGCTGGGCCGTTGAAAATGGCGAGAGGGCCAGGGATGAACTGGTAAGGCATAACAGGGAAGTTCGCCATGGGGGGAGGAGCGGTGGTGCTAGCAGGCGGATGAGCCGATGAGGATGCTATGGGTGTCTGGCGATTCGGTAGTGGGGGTGGCAGGTTGAGCAGGCAAGGACTGGAATTGATCGATGCAGTAGGGCGTAGGGTAGGAGGAGGCGAACCGTCACCCCCAATAGGCAAGGTACGCGTGTCCTGGCACTGTGTATCCCCTGATTTGATTTTCCATTCCTGTTTTTGCTTCGTGTTTCTTCCATTGCCCAAACGTTTCCCTGCGGGAGGCGATACTATACTATTTTTTGGCCTCCATACCAAATTTTGTATCTTAGGATATTGCTTCCGTTGGGATACACTAGGCCGTTGGTGTGTTTGAGTATGAGTATTCCTGGGGTTATCGGCGGCTGGGAAGTAATGGGTTTTAGGTTTCCAAAGAAAATGAGGAGAAGTTCCATCTATGCAATATTGAGCAACGTGGCCTAGATAGCCACAGGATGAACACAAAAGACGTGCCGGGCACTCAAAAAATAAGTGGTGAGGCGAGTCACAAGTCGTGCAGCTAGTTCGGCCCAGCCCAGCATAAGCTGGGAGATGGATCAAATGCGGTTGGCTTCGCCCCTCAGTACAGTTGTCTGAAAGATGGCCCAATTAACGACAATCAGCACACAAATTTAAACGTCGAAAGATTACCTCCGAAGGCGGGATGGATTTCAATTTCCAGATTGAAGCAATTTTCTCATCAGAATATCCAAACACCCGTTGATCCAATATATGGAATAACATGAAATCCGGGATATGTTCCCATTTCCTCTGCTCGAAATAAATACCTTGACAAGCCATGGTCCCAGAAGACGGGGGAACTTTAAATGCTGTTTGAAAACTACCCAGAATAATGCTATCATTGTCTGGAAGCCGAGGACACGTATCAATCAACTGATCCGGACCAAACGTAAGATGTTGTGAAATTGAGGACTTTCCTTGCTCATGCGATTGATCCACAAGATGCTCATCATCAAGTGTAAACCCAAATTTTGAAAGTTCCCCATTAGCTGAATGATTCTTACTAGCACTTTTCCTGAGGAAATTAAGATTGGGTTTGATGGCAATGGCGGTGCGAGTAACCACCTCATGAAGTTCATCATCTAAAAGCCAACCATTGTCCAAACTAGCATAATTCACCGAGGGTTTGAACAAATGGAAGTGACAGACAAATTCTGGCCAGATCCGATCTTTCAATTTATATATGAAGTGTCCCACTCGGTTAGAAGCTACTGAGAAACGAAAAGATCTTTTACCCAATTGAAGACTGATCAAAACATCGGTCTACACCCTAAGGAGGCATTGTAGGATACATTTTTTCCTAAATTTCTTTCGTGGACATGTTTGGAACATCTATTTGAGCATGCAGAACAAATTCGGGGTGATTTGGATGTGGTGGAAAAAATCATAATAAGCCTTGCAAGCAAACTACTAATTTGTTAATCACGAGATGATGTATTACGGAATGAGTAAAGAGAGTTGCCGGTAACGATATTGAACTAGGTATGATGATACCGACGACCGAATCTCAAGCAATTAACATACACTACAAAAACCTATTAATCCATGACGAATTTCTGGTGACATTCTCGAAAACCATCACCGATAATGACGGTTTTCTCTGGTTCGTCATGGAAACCGTCATGGACCAACAACATAAGGATCGCGATCAAATTGCTAGTCTCATTATGACGGACAACGAGGGACTGTCACCAAATCCGTCATGGATCGACCATTTAGGCCCACCGTATACACCATTATGACCGTCACTGATGGATGATGCTTATATGTCATGTGTGTCGCATGTTTGCCCCACATGTTAGTCACATACGATCAGTATAGGGATTGCCTATCGCTCTAACTGCCAGGAATACACGTAATTGCAAAAACTTAACCACGATTATAACAAAACTTACAAGTAATTGTTGATTTTATCAAAATCATAGTTGTTGATTCTAACAAACTCGAGCGCACAAATACACATAATAGTTAGGGTTTTTTTGGTAAAAGAAAATTCATAACTACTGATTCTAACAAAATATTCAGTGCACAAGCACTCGATCGTGCTGTAAATCAACCATTAAAGCAGCTCCTTACCAATTGTAGTAGTTTCTCTTTATACATACCTATAGTATTAAATTATGGTAAAAATATTTCCCTAATAATAAAGCAGATAGTGCTTCTGCCCCCGCTCATCGTCGTGGTGTTTTTTATGAAAAACCCCTTGTCTTTTACAAAAATAAACCCACAGTCCAGTAAATAAGTGGGAAAAAAACGTTTCGCATGTCTGCCCTACCCGTGGGTGCGCTTGAAAAAAAACACCCATAAGTCGAGCTACCGCGTCTCGCACCCCGCTTGGATCCGCCGCATCGCCGCCGCCGACCTGGATCCTCCGCCACACCATCCTCCGCCGAGCCGTGCCGCCGTCCTCCCCCACCTGGCATGTCTCCTCTCCGCCATGCCCTTCTCCCCGCGCCGTCTGAGTCCTCCGTGCGTGGTTCACCAACGCCGAGGCCCAGGCCGCCGTGCTCCGGGCCCGCGCCGGCCGGCTCGAGTGCGCGCCGCCGACCGCGACGAGCTTCTCTACACTATCCTCGCCGCCGCGGGCAACGGCCGGGAGTTGGAGGACGCGCAGGAGCACGTCAGATCCGGCCTCGGCTTACGGTGACACGGACGTGGATACTCTGGCGAATTGGGCCAGCCCAATTAACCCTCCTGCCAGCTCCGGTTTTACAAAGCTACTTCATGCTTTCACGGGAGCTCCCAGCCACTCAGCTGATTAGCAATGCTTGCAGTAGAACAACACGCATCTAACAATAACTTAGTACAACCGTACAACCGAACTTGTCTACTCTATTGAACCAGAATTAGTTAATGTAGTTAACATTCTAAAAAAAGTGCATATATTTTCTAAAAGTGTATATTTTTTGAAAAATTGCAACCATTTTTTGAATTTCTGAACAAAATTTCGTAGATAGGAATATTTTTTAGCATATACGAACAAAAAAAAGTGCAACTGCAGAAAATGTTTTCCAAAAACGTGAAGCATTTTTTGAATTGTGACCAAATTATGAAATTCTGATCAAAGATTTAAACTATGAACATTTTTAAAATTTTGAAAAATATAAAGAAATCACATTTCATGAAATTACGAAAAAAATAAAAATCACGATCGTTATTTTAATTTCTGAACAAAAAGCTCAAATTGGAACTTGATGAAATATCTAATAAAAATTTGAATCCATTAACTATATAAAATTCCTGAACACTTTTTCATACATGAATGCTTTTGAATTTTAGACCAAATTTTGCAACCGCTAACATTTGTTGCAATTCCAGATTTTTTTTTAAATATGAAAATTTTCTTCATTTGTGAACAAATTTTGAAATGCATGAACATTTATTGAAATTCCTGTACATTTTTTAAATTTGTAAATATATTTTAAAAAAGTGGAACCTTTTTTAAAAATATGAACGAAAATTGATTAATAAACAAAAATTGAGTTGAAAAAGTAAAAAAGGAAAATAAAAGAAATAGAGAAACGAAAAGAAAAGAAAACAAGAAAAAGGAAAAGGAAAAGAAAAGAAAGAAGAAAAATAAACAGAAAACTAAATAGCAGAAAAAAGAAAAACCAAAAAGAAACAGGAAAACCGGTTCAGGGAACCTTCTAGAATGTTCCCAAATCCAGAAAAAACGGCTGGGAACTCTAGAAGGTTTCCACAACCGGAACCTGCTGCAACAAGTTAATGGGCCAGGCCAGGTCATCGCTCCAGGTCTGGGGGAAAGGCAGACACTTTGTCGCATTGTGCGTCCAATAGAAATTTCTACAAGCTTTCTACTGGTTTTGTTCGTTTTTCTTTTTTCAAATTTTCTTTTTTCCATTTTATTTTCTGTTTTCCTATTTTATTTTCCATTTTCATTAATTTTGGAACATTTTAAAATTCGTGGAATTTTCAAATCCATTAAGTTAATTTCAAATTCGTGATTTTTTTTCACGTTTGTGAACATATTACTATGAGCTGGAAATTTATAGAGATAAAATCCACGTATGGCTCTCCCTCAGTAGCGCACATAATTGACTGGCCAAGTAGATTAGCGTACATCTTTCTTTCTTAAAAAAATATTGTGTAAATTTATGTATCTTCATTCAGGACCACAAGCATGCACAATTATTGCACACCAAGTTTTGGAAAATACACCTTTAATATTTTCCAAACACACATTGAGCATTTTTGAAAATACACATTCTCGTTTTTCTTTTGAATTAATGACAACATTTTTTAAATACACATTGCCATTTTTTAGCACATAAGAAACATTCATATGATTCTTGTTGGGCGCTGTAAAAAATGATACAGTTTCGCAAAAGCTATGACGTACATATCATGAAAATCAAATCTTCACCGAGTAAGACACATGTTTTCTAGAGAGAACAAGTCTAGTTTGATGGCGAAACTATTAAAAGAATATAAGTGAAGGATGAGAGTTCAGAAATTTCTACAAAATATTACCACCACCGTGCTCTAAAAGATATAAGTGAAGCACTAGACCAAAAACTATTCAACTCAAAAGATATAAGTGAAGCATATAGAGTGTTCTAACAATTGCTAGGCCATATTTAACTCTCTCAAATAGGTGTGTCCAGCAAGGATGATTGTGACAAACTAACAAGCAAAGACTGAAATTATACAAGACGTTCCAAGCAAAACACATATCATGTTGCGAATAAAAATATAGCTCAAAGTATAGTTACCGATGGATGAAGACGAAAGAGGGGATGCCTTCCCGGGGCATCCCCAAGCTTAGGTTTTTGATTATCTTGAATTCCTTGGGGTGCCATGGGCATCCCCAAGCTTAGGCATTTGCTATTCCTTGTTCCATAGTCCATCAAAGGAATAATCAAAACTTGAAAACTTCACAACACAAAACTTAGACAAAAATTCTCGTGAGCTCCGTTAGTATAAGAAAACAAACCACTACTCAAAGGTTCAGCAATGAATTCATTCTTTGTTTATATTGGTGTTAAACCTACTGTATTCCAACTTCTCTATGGTTCATATCCTCCAATACTACTCATAGATGCATCGGAATAAGCAAACAACACACGAAGAACATAATCTGTGAAAAACAGAACAATCTGTAGTAATCTGCAGCTTTCTCCTACTTCTGGAACTCCAAAAAAATTCAAACTAAATTGGTAAATTTGCGGAATTTGTCTACCAATCATCTGCAAAAAGAATCAACTAAAAAGCACGCTCCACTAAAATTTGAAGACCACTTTAGCCAGTGCTAACAATTCTGTTTTTCATAGCAAGATCACATAAACTTCACACAAGTCTTCCCAAAGGTTCTACTTGGCACAAAAACTAAACAAAACATGAAACCACATCTAGTCAGAAGCTAGATGCAATATTTATTCCCTAACAGCAACAAAAACAAAAAACATAAAATTGGGTTTCCTCCCAATAAGCGCTATCGTTTTACGCCCCTAGCTAGGCATAATGATGCTCACATAAAAGATAAGAATTGAAACATAACGGGAGCATCATGAAGCATATGAATAGCACATTTAAGTCTAACCCACTTCCTATGCATAGGGATTTTGTGAGCAAACAACTTATGGGAATGATAATCAACTAGCATATGAAGGGAAAACAAGCATAACTTCAAAACTTTAAGCACATAGAGAGGAAACTTGATATTATTGCAATTCCTACAAGTATATGTTCCTCCCTCACAATAATTTTCAGTAGCATTATTAATGAAATCAACAATATAACAAGCACATAAAGCATTCTTTTCATGATCTACTTGCATAGAAATTTTACTACTCTCCACATAAGCAAAATTCTTCTCATTCATAGTATTGGGAGCAAACTCAACAAAACAACTATCATGTGAAGCATAATCCAATTGAAAACTAAAATCATGATGACAAGTTTCATGGTTATTATTATTCTTAATAGCATACAAGTCATCACAATAATCATCGTAGATAGCAACTTTGTTCTCATGATCAATTGGAACCTCTTCCGAAATAGTGGATTCATCACTAAATAAAGTCATGACCTCACCAAATCCACTTTCATCAATATAATCATCATAAATAGGAGGCACGCTTTCATCATAATAAATTTGCTCATCAAAACTTGGGGGACTAAAAATATCATCTTCATCAAACAGAGCTTCCCCAAGCTTGTGGCTTTGCATATCATTAGCATCATGGGTATTCAAAGAATTCATACTAACAACATTGCAATCATGCCCATCATTCACATATTTTATGCCAAGCATTCTATGTAATTCTTCTTCTAGCACTTGAGCACAATTTTCCTTCCCATCATTTTCATGAAAGATATTAAAAAGATGAAGCATATGAGGTAACCTTAATTCCATTTTTTGTAGTTTTCTTTTATAAACGAAACTAGTGATAAAACAAGAAACTAAAAGATTCGATTGCAAGATCTAAAGATATACCTTCAAGCACTAACCTCCCCGGCAACGGCGCGAGAAAAGAGCTTGATGTCTACTACGCAACCTTCTTGTCGACGTTGTTGGGCCTCCAAGTGCAGAGGTTTGTAGCACAGTAGCAAATTTCCCTCAAGTGGATGACCTAAGGTTTATCAATCCGTGGGAGGCGTAGGATGAAGATGGTCTCTGTCGGGGAAACTGATCGCCCACGAACACCTATGGGACCGGAGCCCCTTTTCGGTACGGCAAGGGAGCGGAGGGTGCACGAAGAGCGGATCAAGGCGAGCGCTGGCAGTTTACCCAGGTTCGGGCCGCACGGATGCGTAAAACCCTACTCCTGCTTGGTTTGTATTGTGTTCTTGGCTCGGGAGCAAGAAGAGCTACAGTACTTGCTGCTAGCTACACCGAGCGCCGGAGTGATCGAAAGTTGGAACCCCCCCTACGTTGTGCATGGGCCTCCTTTTATAGGTCAAAGGGGTCACCGACAGGTGACAACGTAGGTGAGGGTAAAAACGTAAAAATGGTGGTAGTTGTAACAGTGCATGTACAGTGTTTTGTACCTAACCCTGACGGTGGGGGACAAGGGCATTGAATGCCCGTCGCCGTCGCCCCCAAACAGTGCAAAAAGTGTCCGTCCGGGCGTCTCCGTTCGCCACGACAGTAGCCTCGTCATCGTGGCTTGCCACCGTGTCCCCCAGGCTGCACAGCCTTCTGCCACGTGCCCCTGGAAGGGCCCCAGGGCGACGCGTGGCCGGATGAGCTGGAGCGCGGGCACACAGTGGAAGCTTGCCGCGGCAAGCGCCTTGCCGCGGTCGCTACCTTGCCGCGCCCGGAAGCTTGTCGCTCTCTGGGCCTTGCCGGGGCGCGCGATGCGCCACGGCAAGTCTTCTGAAATGCCATGCTTTGGCCTTCCTGGCAAGCTCCTCTTGCCAGGGTCTTGTGCTAAATGGGTGGTCTTGAGCCTGGAGCGGCCTTCCCGGCAAGCGCCTCTTGCCGGGGCCTTGTTTCTCTGACTTGAATACTTTGTTCTTGAATGGCTCCAAAGGAACCAGAGCGGGCCTTGGCGGGCGCGTGGCAAGCCCAGCCACGGGACGCTGCCACTGCCCGTGCACAAGTTGGGATACTAAAGTACCCCATCTTTAGTACACCGACAGGAGCCCCCGGGCCTGGGCCACACACGGTGCCGAGCGCTGTTGGGCCAGGCCCAAAACAATGCACGGGCACACGAGGCCCACGGCGCGCCGCAGCCCACTCCGCATCCGCCGCATCCCTCCCTAACGGCATGCGTCGATTGCGGCGTCGTGGGAGAGATCGTGGCATGTTTCTTTAATGGGGAAAATGCGGAACGTCCCCCTGTCCCCCTTAAAAGCAGAGGAAACAGGGGTAGTTTCCCCCATTGCTTCATTGCGTCTTCAACCTCCAGAAACCCCCGCCGCTCTCCTCCTTCCCGAAGGTCGAAAGAGAGCAGCGCTCCGCCCCTCTTCCGCCGCCGCCAGCCTCCCCAGCGCCGCCGGCCCCCCCTCGCTGTCCCCGCCATGGCCCCGAAGGGCGACAAGGCGAAAGCCGCGAAGACCGAACGGGCGGCGAAGCTTGCAGCAATGCGGAAGAGGATGGTGGTCTTCCCGTCGAGGCTCGGCGCGAGGGAGCTGAAGGACAAGTTCTACCTCTTCTGGTCGAGGGAAACGAAAGCTCACCCGCGCACCAGGGTTCTCCCCGCCAAAGCCTGCGACATGTTTCCGAGAGGTTATCCTTACTTTGCCCTGTTCTTCCATTGCGGACTCTGCCCTCCATACTCCGAATTCTTCTGCGATGTTATGAACACGTATGGATTCCATCTTCTGGATTTCACCCCGAACGCAGTCTTAACCATGGCCGTTTTCGCACATCTGTGCGAAAACTTTGTCGGTGTCCACCCCAATGTAGCCCTCTTCGGCCATTTTTTTACGCCTCGGGTAGAGTCTGGGTCTCCTCTGTCCGGTGGGATTTCTTGGATCTTTAGGCTCAATAAGAAAGAGGCATACTTGATTGGAGAGCTCCGCGGCAAGTGGGAGGAGTGGAGGGCCGACTGGTGCTGGATCATGGAGGATGGACCCCAATAGTTTACTTCCCCGCGCCGAGCTGCAATAGTGCGCGGCAAGGACTGGAGCGATCTGGCCCCGGAGGACGAGAAACTGAAGATAGCCCTCACTAGGATTCTTCGCCTCCGGCAAGCCAATCTTACTGTAGGTGAGGTCGGGGCAGATTTCCTTCGCCGCCGCATTGCTCCCTTGCAAGAGAGGAAGAGGCCTGCTTGGGATTTCGGCAACGCGGCAGACTATATGAGGCTGCGCCCCGGCCTTAACTATAACTTCACTGTCTTGGAGCTCAAAGGGATGCTCCGTGAGCTGTTCAAGCACGACGCCAAGCACCCGGAGTGGTTCGCCTCGCCGCGGGGGGTAGTTCCACTATGCAACAATTCGTCGCTTAGTGCTATCCGCGCGGCGATGCCGTTGTGCGACTCCCAAGGGGTTGACCCCACTTGGCTGGCTCCTTCTGACGAAGCCGCGCAAACCTTCTTCGACAACTTGGTGGAGCTGCCGATCAATCTTGATGAGAAGAAAGGTCTCACCCGCGACACCACCGACCAGGAGGTGGCGTATATCGCCACCAGGATGGAGGAGGCAGCAGTAGCCGAGGCCGCGGGCGAGTATGGGTACTCCTTGGACGAGGCGGATGCAGCGGATGCGGTGAGTCGGGCCGAGGAGGAAGAGATCTTCAAACTGATAAAGCCTGCCGGGCAGCCCGCCGAGACGAGCGAGGCTGCCGGGCAAGGTACAGAGTCGAGTGAGCCCACTGAGCAAGGCGCCGAATCGGACGACTCTGCCGAAGACTCGGGCGGGTCTCTGGGCCTTGACGACTCCTCTTCATCCTCGGGGAGTTCTCCGCCACCACCAAGTCCTCCGCCTCAACTAAAGAAGCGTCTCCGCAAGGCTGCGGACACGGAGAAGCAGCCGGCGGGCCAACAGCCGCAGCATCGCTCGACGCGCGCCACCACGACGAGCAAGGCCGTCAAGGGGGCGCCTCGCGCCTCAGCAGCGGCCGGAGGAGGATCTTCCCGCACGGGCTCCACCGCTCCTTCCGCTCCTCGGGCCTCGGCGACGACCGGAGCGGGGTCTTCTCAGACCACGGCTCCGGCGCCCGCCAAGCGCCCGAGGGAGCCTACTCCTCCAGCTCCTCGCGCCGGGACGCACGAGGCGGACTTCGACTTCTCCGTCCTCAGTTCCGATGAGGAGGAGGAAGAGTAAGTAAAGCAACTCTTGTTTTCTTCAATTTGCTGTTCTTGTCTTGAATCTCCTTTATCTGATTCTGTTTGATGCCTGCCTTCCAGGACGCTGGCCCAGAGGATGGCAAAGAGGGCCAAGATCCCGGTGGTCGATCTTGAGGATGAGCCCGTCGCAGCGGCGGGGGATGCGCCAGCGACAAGCTTGCTGGACCAGCCTGCTGCTCCGCAGAGCAGCCCCCAGCGCAGCCCCCAGCGTAAGTCTTCTGTTTACTCCTTCGCTTGTCGGGCGCGCGTGGGCTTCTTATCTTCATTGTTGTTTTGCTTGTTTGTTGGCTTGTACAGAAACGGAGCCGCAGCTTCAGGAGCGACAAGAGACTGCCCCCGACGAGCGGCGCGTCTCAATCTCCCCGCCAAGGAGGAGCTCCCCGGCGAGGGAGAATACTCCGCCAAGGGAGCGGATGGTGCACGAAGAGCGGATCGAGGCGAGCGCAGGCAGTTTACCCAGGTTCGGGCCGCACGGATGCGTAAAACCCTACTCCTGCTTGGTTTGTATTGTGTTCTTGGCTCGGGAGCAAGAAGAGCTACAGTACTTGCAACCTAATCTACACGGTCACCGTCAACTCTCCTGATCTTGCCCACCTTGGCCACGATGGGTGCGACAAGGGCCTTCAACGCCTCCTGGTCGGCGTCGGGCGGCAAGATCCGGAGGACGTTCTCAAGGTTGATCCCGGGGTTGCGGTAGACAATCTTCGTCAGCACTCTCTCCACAACTCCCGTGCAAAGCCTGCGCGCCTCGTTTGCCAGCTGCGTGGGGATCCTCTCCCGGAGCTGCTCAAGGGCCGGCGCCACTCCCCTAAAGAATAAACTCAGCTTGGCGCTGTGAGGGAGATTTGCGTCGGGGGAGTACCCGAGGTGCTCCGTCCCCAGCCCCGCCATCTCCCTGTCGATGTCAGCGGCGGCGGCGACAAGCTCCTCGGTCCACTGCTCCACCATCTGCCTGAAGTTGTTTTGCGTGAGGGCGGCGCTGTCCAGCAGTGCCCTCTCAGCCCGGAGATCTTCCTTCAGCTTCGTCTCCCAGTTCCTGGCGCTGTCAAGTGATTCAGTGAGGGTGGACTGCTTCAATTCCAAGTCCGCGACGGAGTCCTTGGAGATGGCGAGCTCCTTGCCCTTGTCGGAGAGACGGACCTGCAGCTCCGAGTGGCTGTGGGCGTCTTTCTCCCTCTCCAATGTGAGCGCGGCAACCTTCTCCTCGCTCGTCCTCAAGCTGAGCTCCAACTGTGCCACCCTCGCCTCCAAGTCTCTCTTGGCGGTCTCTGCAGCTGCAGCGGCGTCCCTCGCTTCCTGCAGAGCCCCGCCAAGGGACTGCTCGCGCGCGGTGAGGTCGTCCTCATGGCTATCGAGGTCGACCTTCCGCTGCCTCAGCTCTCCTTCCCGCCGAGACAGATCTTCGGCGGCAAGCCGTTGCTGCTCCTCTGCTTCGGCCTTTTCGAGGACGAACGCCTGGTGCGCCTCGGCGAGCTCCTCCCGCTCCTCCGCCAAAGACCGGAGGGCCGCCTGGTTGGCGGCGCGGAGCTCCTCGGCGCGTTTCTCCAGATCGACGCCTGCCTTGGCAGCCAGAGCCTCTCGGGACTCCAGCTTGGCCTGCCTGGCACGGTACAGGGCCAGAAGCCGGCGCAGAAGCTGCTCCTCCTCGGGCTCGTTGCTGCTGTCGGGCGCGTCGACAAACTTCAGCCCCGCGGAGGCGAGGACTTCCCCATCGAAGACCTCCCCCTCCGCGGGCGCCCTTGACGAAGAAGCCCACGGGATCTGAATGAAGACCCCGTTCCTCGCCTCCAAGTAGGCACCGGTTCCAGCCGCGGCAGCGGCAGGGTCGGCGGTCGGCGCAGCGTTAAACGCTCCTGCGGCCTCGGGGCCGTCAGTGCCACCGCCGGTCCCCTCCTCGGCTGCCGCGTCAGTGTCCCTGGTTGCCTCTTCGACGGCGGGCTCCTCAGTGCCAATCGTCTCCTCGGTGGCCGCGGCGCCACCAGTGTTGCCGCGCGCGGCCTCCTCGGTGGCGGCCTTCGTCTCCATAGGCTCTGGAGCGGACGAGTCTGAAAGCAAGAAAAAGAAAGAAGAATTGTCAAGCAAATATCCAAAAAGAAGAAGTCAAGAGAAGAAAAGTACAAGGGTTACCTGCGCGGGCCTCTTCCTCGACGGGGTTCCTTGCCGGGGAGTTCTCCCTCGGTGGCGTGGTAGTAGCCTCCGTCGGCGGAGGGCCGCTGGCGCCTTCCCTTGGCGGGGTGCTCACCCTTGGCGGGGTGCTCGCCCTTGGCGGGGGTACTCGCCCTTTGCGGAGTACCCGTCCTTGGCGGAGTATTCTCCCTCGCCGGGGAGCTCCTCCTTGGCGGGGAGATTGAGACGCGCCGCTCGTCGGGGGCAGTCTCTTGCCGCTCCTGAAGCTGCGGCTCCGTTTCTGTACAAGCCAACAAACAAGCAAAACATCAATGAAGATAAGAAGCCCATGCGCGCCCGACAAGCGAAGGAGTAAACAGAAGACTTACGCTGGGGGCTGCGCTGGGGGCTGCTTTGCGGAGCAGCAGGCTGGTCCAGCAAGCTTGTCGCTGGCGCATCCCCCGCCGCTGCGACGGGCTCATCCTCAAGATCGACCACCGGGATCTTGGCCCTCTTTGCCATTCTCTGGGCCAGGGTCCTGGAAGGCAGGCATCAAACAGAATCAGATAAAGGAGATTCAAGACAAGAACAGCAAATTGAAGAACACAAGAGTTGCTTTACTTACTCTTCCTCCTCCTCGTCGGAACTGAGGACGGAGAAGTCGAAGTCCGCCTCGCGCGTCCCGGCGCGAGGAGCTGGAGGAGTAGGCACCCTCGGGCGCTTGGCGGGCGCCGGAGCCGTGGTCTGAGATGACCCCGCTCCGGTCGTCACCGAGGCCCGAGGAGCGAAAGGAGCGGTGGAGCCCTGATACGTCCAAAACGTATCTATAATTTCTGCTTGCTCCATGCCACTTTTGGGTGATATTGCTATGATATTCATACACTTCCATGCACTTTTGATCATATTTGGACTAACCTACTAATCCAGTGCACCCCAGTGCCACTTTCTGTTTTCGGCTGTTTTTGTATTTTAGGTTTTCACGTTACGAGAACTGCCAGGAAAAATCCCGAAAAATTATATAAAAAATCAGCGTTTCGGAAACTACCGTGCGTCCGAAGGACAGCCGGGGGGGGGCACCAGGGCTCCAGGCGCCCTGGCGGCGCGCCCCCCTGGGCCGCGC
>LR738715.1:11517545-11575980 GCA_902687465.1 Secale cereale | reverse complement strand
TCCAAACTTTTTATGCAGGCTTGAACTTTACCTCGCGGAACTTGTTAGACTCGGCCGCGGGAGGAACTTTTATGTCAACTACACTTGGTGCTGCCACAAAGCTTCTCGATGAGATGATGACCAACTATTCCCAATGGCACACCGAACGCGCTCCAACAGGTAGGAAGGTAAACTCTGTCGAGGAGATTTCCTCCCTCAATGAAAAAGTTGACTTGATTATGTCTCTACTTTCGAAGCAATCTAATGTTGATCCTCATGATGTCCCTTTAAATTCTTTGATTGCTCAAGAACAAGTAGATGTTAACTTTGTCTCTAGAAATAATTTCAACAACAATGCTTATAGGAGTAACTTTGGTAACAATTCTAGACCGTTCCCCTCTAACTCTTATGGGAACAACAATGCTTATCCTAGTACCAAGAACTCCAACACTGAACTAGAGAGCATGCTTAGAGATTTCATCACTACCCAAAAAGCCTTTAATAAGAATGTAGAAGAGAGACTACATAAACTAGATGATCTTTCTTTTAAGATAGACCACTTAGCCAATGAGTTAAAATTGCTGAAAATTGAAACTTCTTCTCTTAAGGAGAAGGAAGTCATCCCTATTAATGCTACTCAAGTACAAATTAATGAAAACATTAGGATGATGGCTAAGCTTAAAGAGAGATGGGCTAGAGAAAGGGAGGAAGAGGAAAGAATTAAGAGCCTTCCTACCCACCACATTGTTGCTACTATCCAAGTTATTGAGGATGTTCACACTCTTAGCACCCAATGTACTCCTGGTCCCAATGGACCTATTAATGGTGATGCTATAGAAACTACCAAACAGGTGAGCCTTAAGGACACCACTACTACCTTACTTGATGCTCGTGACCTTGATTTTGATAATTGCACTCTTACAGAAGTTATTGATTTCCTTCACAAGATGTCTAGAGATCCCCGCACTAGTACGCTTAACCTTGCCTTCACAGAGCATATCACTAATGCTCTCATCAAAGCTAGGGAGGAGAAACTTAGAGTAGAAGCCTCCATACCTAGAAAGCTAGAGGATGGTTGGGATCCTATGATAACAATTAATTTGAATGACTTCTCTTGTTATGCATTATGTGATGTTGGTGCTAGTACCTCTGTTATGCCCAAAAGGATATATGATATGCTTAAATTGAAACCTTATGATTCTTGTTCTTTTGGTGTTCGTCTTGTTGATTATTCCATAAAGAAACCTTTGGGGAGGATCGACGATGTTCTTATTGTTGTCAATGATAATTATGTGCACGTTGATTTCACTATTATGGATATTGAATGTGATCCTTCATGTCCAATTATTTTGGGACGTCCCTTTTTGCGCACCGTTGGTGCTGTCATTGACATGAAAGAGGGTAATATAAAATTTCAGTTTCCTCACAAGAAAGGGATGGAACACTTCCCTCGTAAGAAGGTCAAGTTACCTTTTGAGTCCGTTGTACGGGCTAGCTATTCTTTTACTCTTGATAAAACTTGATCTATGCATTATACCTAGCTTAAAGGCATAAAAGAAAGCGCTTTTGGGAGGCAGCCCACATGAATAATTTTTTTGCTTTTGTTGTGTCTTGATGATGTTTACTGCTGTAGCATCATCATTGTATCTTTACTTTTCATATTTGTGCCAAGTATAGCCTCTGATTGCTAGAAAGTTCAAAAGTTGTGAGGTGCTGTCCAGGAAACAGATTCTGTCCTTGGATAGAAAAATTCGTATAAAATCACCAGATCATCTTTTTGGTCTGAATTATTTCGACAGCGTTCTCTATATAATTGTCTTTCGTGCGTCAGTTCTGAGTTTTTTGATTTGAGTTGCAGAAGTATCCCGAACAGGTCAATTACTGCCTGCTGTTCTGTTTTTCACAGATTCTGTCCTGTTTTGCCTTACCTTCACTTTGCAAATTAAGAACTTGCTTTTTCTTTGCAAAAACCTTTTGGCAATCTTGAGAAACAGTAGAACTTCAAGAATATCCTTATTTCCAGCAAGGTATAATTATTTTATTAAGGGTACTAACCTCGCTAATCAGATTAGGATGAGTTATGTATGAAGGGAGTTTTCAAGTGTGCGAGGGAAGATGATAAAAAGATTCAGGAGTGTCAAGCGCTCAAGCTTGGGGATGCCCCCATGCACCCCCAAGAAATATTCAAGGAGACTCAAGCGTCTAAGCTTGGGGATGCCCCCGTGCATCCCCTTCTCCATCAACATTATCAGTTCGTCTTTCGTTCCGTTATATTTTTATCACTTCATGTGTTATGTGCTATGCTTGGAGCGTCTTGCTTTTAGTTTTCTTTTTAGTTTTTCATAACGAGTCGGAACTCAACATTCCTTTATGTGGGAGAGAAACACGCTCCACCTCTACCTAGAACATTACATAGAATTTTCATATCCATCCATGCTGTGTGTGTTCTTTATCTTTTAATAGCTACTATCGTGCTTTGCTCTTAGTATTCATGCTTATCTTTTCAAAGAGCTTTTATTTAGTTGGTTGCTTGAACTCTCTTTAATTACCATGCTCACCTTATTAAGAGAGTTTGCTTCCGTTGCATGGGTTAATGTGTCTATGATAAAGATGCTACTTTCATGATGGTGCTTAGTAGTTCAGGTTTTCTTATGGTTAATCTCGAATAGCTGGGGGGTTCCCAATGTGTCATTGGAGTACCAACTTGGTTTGTTTGCCTATGATGTGGTATGGTTTAGTAATATCTTCCTTCGAGAATTTCTTTTTGATTGACTTGGCGTATGCTCACGCATATTCAAGACCGTAAAGAAAGTCTGTCAAGCCTTGATGATCTTTTGTTTCTGAGTTGCGATATAACTACCATGCCTGATTCAATATTGCTTTGTCGCTCTGCATGATTATGACCGTCATTGCTCTCTTAGTTGGTTGCTCCCAGTCTTTTGCTAACCTCCACCTGCACTAAGCAAATTAATCATGCAATACATAGCTCATGGGAAAGTAGCCTAAAAACTATTGTGGTAAAGAATATGTTGCTTATGTATCTTATTTCTTATGAGTTGCTTGCTGAGCGGTAACCATGTTTCTGGGGACGCCATCAACTGTCACACTTTGTTGAATATCATGTGAGTTGCTATGCATGTTCGTCTTGTATGAAGTAAGGGTAATTTACCGTGGGTTGAATTAATATGTATATTGTTAGAGAAGAACATTGGGCCGCCAACCAAAGCCATGCATCACGGTGGAAGTTTTAGCTTGGACCTTAATCCTCAATCTCTCATGAGAATATGCTTATGCATTAAGAGGAGTCCATCATCTATTTTCTATGTTGTCCCGGTATGGATGTCCTCAAGTTAAGATTTATCAAGAACGAGAAATCAAATGCGATCTATCTCCTTGGACCTTTGTACAGGTGGCATAGAGGTACCCCTTTGTGACACTTGGTTAAAACATATGCAATGCAATGATAACCCATGGGGATCCGAGCTAATTAGGACAAGGAGCGTGCACTATTGGTATTCGATGCATGAGGCTTGCAACTTATAAGATGTTTTATAGATGACACATATGAAGTACTACTACCGTTGACACAATTGCTTCCATGTTTCATAATAAAAAGCTCTAGCACTTTAAGCACCAACTACTGAGAGCATGATTGTCATTCTGAGTGTAATGTGCATTGTCCCAAAGTAGCATTGTCTTTTGCATGATTGTGATATCGTTTATTTTGAAATGATTGTATCTAGTCATCACTTAAACCTTGAAGGTGCCCTTGCATTTATGTTTTGCATCACTAAAGGGGGCAAGCTAGATATCACTTGATCATATTTTCACATCATGTTCATTGCAAATCTTTTTGATGTTTCAGTTTCATATTGTAAAACTTTCAGTCATTTGTGATTTTCTCTTGAGACAACTTAATTACTTTAGGATCATTGTCTCAGTAAGCTTTTGTCATATGACTATGAGAAAGTCCAATATGGTTAATAGCATGTCACCACAGAAATTATTCTTTTTATCATTTACCTACTCGAGGACGAGCAGGAATTAAGCTTGGGGATGTTGATACGTCCAAAACGTATCTATAACTTCTGCTTGCTCCATGCCACTTTTGGGTGATATTGCTATGATATTCATACACTTCCATACACTTTTGATCATATTTGGACTAACTTACTAATCCAGTGCACCCCAGTGCCAGTTTCTGTTTTCGGCTGTTTTTGTATTTCAGGTTTTCACGTTTCGAGAACTGTCCAGAAAAATACAGAAAAAATATATAAAAAATCAGCGTATCGGGAATGACACTGCTTCCGAAGGGGAGCCTGGGGGGGCACAGGGGCCCCAGGCGCCCTGTGGGCGCGCCCCCCCTGAGCCGCGCCGGGGGGGCGCCTCGGCACCCCGAGAGCCCCCAGGTGCCCTACTTTGGCAGATATTTAAAGGGTCCCCCGTAACCCTTGAAACATGACTTCTTTTCGCGATCCCATCTCTGTTCCGCCGCCACCGCCGCTTCCAAGATCGGGAGCACCAGGAGAACTCTTCCCGGCACCCTGCCGGAGGGGAGGATCACCACCGGGAGCTTCTCCACCACCATGGACGCCTCCCGGATGACTCGTGAGTAGTCTCCCTTGGACCATGAGTCCATGACCAGTAGCTATGTGATGTTCTCCTCTCGTTCTTGTGCTTCACTAATTAGTCCTCGTGAGCTGCCCTACATGATCGAGGCACCTATGTAATCCTTATGCTGTTGCTATGTTGAGTTTGCTGGGATCCGATGGATTATGAGATTATGTTCAGATTGATCTTGAGTAATATATTTGATTCACCTCTTTTATATTTTAGTTCATAAGTAATTCTTGCATGTTCTCCGTTGTTATTTATTGCTTTGGCCAAGTAGTAGGTAGTGACTCCAAGAGGGAACGTTATGCTCGATTGTGGGTTCATGCCCCTCGATGACTAGCTTGAGTGACAGAAACATGAGTCTAGGGGATGTGCTATTGCCACAAGGGGGAAAACAACGGTGCTTGTGCCCGCGGGTGCAAGGATTGTTTACTTTACGCAAAGTTCTTTTAATGCAGTTGTCTGTTGCATTGAGTTTACACTATGGGTGGGACTCGCAACTTAATACCAGCGAGATATTCTGGATAGATATCTCAAGGTGGATGATTAGTAGTAGATGCAGATGGATTTCAGTCTACTTACTTTGGCGTACCGCCCATGCTTTGAACCTCAACCTTTCTTGCAATGTAGTCAGCATTGGTTTGCGTTCGTGGTCCTGTCAATTGCCCAGCTGTAATTTGTTTACCTCACATAGCTGTTTTATCGTCTTTTGGGAGAGAGACATCACTAGTGAACATCATGAGACTCCGGTCCATATTACTATCATTGATCACATACACTATTTACTTTTCTCTATTTTATTTACTATTGCAAATTACTATCTATCACTACTATCATATTGCTTTTAACCCTTTGTGAACTACAAGGCCGGAGAGATTGACAACCTCTCTGTACTCGTTGGGAGCAAAGTTATTTGTATCTGTGTGCAGGTCCACGTTGATTGCTAATTGCGTCGTTAGCAGTTGACACCTACTTGTTGAACCTAGGAGTCTCTGGGGATTCGATCCTTGGCATCTTTGCTAGGGGAAAACACTTCTACTTACTGCATCTTACACCTTCCACTTGGGGTAATCCAACGAGGGGTTCGAGGCCCATCAGCCACCAGGGCTCCGAGCGCCCTGGCGGCGCGCCCCCCCTGGGCCGCGCCGGGGGGGCGCCTGGGCCCCCCGAAGCTTCCCCGATGCCCCCCTTTGGCTTATATTTAAAGCGTCCTCCGAAACCCTCAGAACAGGAACTCCTTTCACGATCCCATCTCTGTTCCGCTGCCGCCGCCGCTTCCAAGATCGGGAGCACCAGGAGAACTCTTCCCGGCACCCTGCCGGAGGGGAGGATCACCACCGAGAGCTTCTCCATCACCATGGACGCCTCCCGGATGAGTCGTGTGTAGTCTCCCTTGGACCATGAGTCCATGACCAGTTGCTATGTGATGTTCTCTTCCCGTTCTTGTGCTTCACTAATTAGTCCTCGTGAGCTGCCCTACATGATCGAGGCACATATGTAATCCTTATGCTGTTGCTATGTTGAGTTTGCTGGGATCCGATGGATTATGAGATTATGTTCAGATTGATCTTGAGTAATATATTTGATTCACCTCTTTTATATTTATGTTCATAAGTAATTCTTGCATGTTCTCCGTTGTTATTTATTGCTTTGGCCAAGTAGTAGGTAGTGACTCCAAGAGGGAACGTTATGCTTGATTGTGGGTTCATGCCCCTCGATGACTAGCTTGAGTGACAGAAACATGAGTCTAGGGGATGTGCTGTTGCCACAAGGGGGAAAACAACGGTGCTTGTGCCCGCGGGTGCAAGGATTGTTTACTTTACGCAAAGTTCTTTTAATGCAGTTGTCTGTTGCTTTGAGTTTACACTATGGGTGGGGCTCGCAACTTAATACCAGCGAGATGTTCTGGATAGATATCTCGAGGTGGATGATTAGTAGTAGATATTGATGGATTTCGGTCTACTTACTTTGGCGTACCGCCCATGCTTTGAACCTCAACCTTTCTTGCAATGTAGTCAGCATTGGTTTGCGTTCGTGGTCCTGTCAATTGCCCAGTTGTAATTCGTTTACCTCACATAGCTGTTTTATCGTCTTTTGGGAGAGAGACATCACTAGTGAACATCATGAGACTCCGGTCCATATTACCATCATTGATCACATCCGCTATTTACTTTTCGCTTTTTACTTACTATTGCAAACACTATCTATCACTACTATCATCTGCTTTTAATCCTTTGTGAACTACAAGGCCGGAGGGATTGACAACCTCTCTGTACTCGTTGGGAGCAAAGTTATTTGTATCTGTGTGCAGGTCCACGTTGATTGCTAATATCTGGCGCCGTTAGCAGTTGACACCTACTTGTTGAACCTAGGAGTCTCTGGGAATTCGATCCTTGGCATCTTTGCTAAGGGAAAAACTTCCACAACACTGCATCTTACACCTTCCACTTGGGGTAACCAACGAGGGTTTAGAGGCCCATCAAGCCCGTGCGGGAAGATCCTCCTCCGGCCGCTGCTGAGGCGCGAGGCGCCCCCTTGACGGCCTTGCTCATCGTGGTGGCGCGCGTCGAGCGACGCTGCGGCTGTTGGCCCGCCGGCTGCTTCGCCGTGTCCGCAGCCTTGCGGAGACGCTTCTTCGGTTGAGGCGGAGGACTTGGTGGTGGCGGAGAACTCCCCGAGGATGAAGAGGAGTCGTCAAGGCCTAGAGACCCGCCCGAGTCTTCGGCAGAGTCGTCCGATTCGGCGCCTTGCTCGGCGGGCTCGCTCGACTCTGTACCTTGCCCGGCAGCCTCGCTCGTCTCGGCGGGCTGCCCGACAGGCTTTATCAGTTTGAGGATCTCTTCCTCCTCGGCCCGACTCACCGCATCCGCTGCATCCGCCTCGTCCAAGGAGTACCCAAACTCGCCCGCGGCCTCGGCTACGGCTGCCTCCTCCATCCTGGTGGCGATTTACGCCACCTCCCGGTCGGTGGTGTCGCGGGTGAGACCTTTCTTCTCATCAAGATTGATCGGCAGCTCCACCAAGTTGTCGAAGAAGGTTTGCGCGGCTTCGTCAGAAGGCGCCAGCCAAGTGGGGTCAACCCCGTGGGAGTCGCACAACGGCATCGCCGCGCGGATAGCACTAAGCGACGAATTGTTGCATAGTGGAACTACCCCCCGCAGCGAGGCGAACCACTCCGGGTGCTTGGCGTCGTTCTTGAACAGCTCATGGAGCATCCCTTTGAGCTCCAAGACAGTGCAGTTATAGTTAAGGCCGGGGCGCAGCCTCATACAGTCTGCCGCGTTGCCGAAATCCCAAGCAGGCCTCTTCCTCTTCTGCAAGGGAGCAATGCGGCGGCGAAGGAAATCTGCCCGGACCTCACCTACAGTAAGATTGGCTTGCCGGAGGCGAAGAATCCTAGTGAGGGCTATCTTCAGTTTCTCGTCCTCCGGGGCCAGATCGCTCCAGTCCTTGCCGCGCACTAAAGAGGATATTGCAAAATCCAGAAGCAACAGGCAGGATTGTCGAGTGGGCACTGGAGGTGTCAAGCTTTCGTCTTAAGTTTGAAAGTACTTCAACTATCCAGAGCAGAGCATTGGCAGAGTTCATAGCGGAATGGACACCCACGCCAGACGAAGAAGTTCCAGAGACAAGCATCCCCGTCAAAGAAGCAAGCAAAGAATGGGTAATGTACTTTGATGGAGCCTTCTCGCTGCAAGGCGCCGATGCTGGTGTGCTGCTTGTCGCACCCATCGGAGAGCACCTCAAGTACGTTGTCCAAATGCACTTTCCCAAGGAACAAGCAACAAACAACACTGCAGAGTATGAAGGTTTGCTTGCCGGCCTCAGAATTGCAACAGAACTTGGGATCAAGAAGCTGATTGTCCGGGGAGATTCACAGTTGGTTGTCCGACAAGTGAACAAGAGCTACCAGAGCCCATTGATGGAAGCTTACGTCGACGAAGTGAGGAAGCTTGAAGAGCACTTTGAAGGCATACAGATGGAGCACGTTCCAAGAGCTCAAAATGACATCGCAGACGACCTTTCAAAGTGTGCTGCACTAAAGCTGCCTGTGGAACCAGGGATCTTCGTGCTCAAGCTAACTCAACCATCCGTTACACCATCAGTTGGGCAAAGCAAGAAGAGAAAGTTGGTCTCCGGTGACTACTTGCCGGCGGATCTCCCCGAGGTCGCCGCCAAGGTCCCCAAGATCAACCATCGAGTTGCTGAGGAACAGTCTGCTCCTGCGGACCCAAGGGTCCGTACAGTTGAAGCAGGCGTTCCCGACAAGTCTTGCCCCGGCAAGCTTGCCGGGGAACGTCTAGCTCCGGCCGAGCCGCAGGTTCTTGCCGTAGAAGCTGACGTTCCCGCAGCAGCAATGATGCCTTTAGTCCTTGTTGTTGAGCCTCAGGCTCCAGCATGGGCGCAACAAATTGTCCACTTTCTTCAGACTGGGGAACTTCCCGAAGAGCCAGAAGAAGCAAAAAGAATAACCAGGCAGTCAAGTATGTACCAGTTCGTCGGCAACGAACTGTACAGAAGAAGACTCAATGGTGTCAGGTTGAAGTGCATCCCCCGTGAAGATGGGCAAAATCTGTTGGTAGAGATACATGGAGGCATATGCGGCCACCACATTGGCGCAAGAGCACTTGCCGGCAAGGCGTTCCGGCAAGCTTTCTTTTGGACAGAAGCCCTCCAAGATGCAACTGCACAAGTAACCAAGTGTGAAGCGTGCCAGTTCCATGCCAAGCAAATACATCAGCCAGCTCAAGCTCTCCAGACGATCCATTTGTCCTGGCCATTTTCGGTCTGGGGGCTCGATATCCTCGGCCCCTTTCCCCGCGCAGTCGGGGGCTTTGAGTACTTGTACAACGCCATCGACAAGTTCACAAAGTGGCCGGAAGTGGAACCATTGAGAAAGGTGACCGCACAGTCAGCAGTCAAGTTCTTCAGATCAATTGTTTGCCGTTTCGGAATCCCTAACAGGATCATCACCGACAACGGCACACAATTCACAAGTCGCACCTTCATGCACTACGTCCAGGACCTTGGCGCCAAGGTCTGCTTCGCTTCTGTTGCTCACCCGGGGAGCAATGGTCAAGCGGAGAGGGCAAACGCTGAAGTGCTGCGCGGGCTCAAGACAAGAACTTTCGACAGGCTGCACAAGTGCGAAAGAAACTGGATTGAGGAGTTGCCGGCGGCTTTTTGGTCAATCAGGACAACACCAAATTGAGCCACCGGACAGACACCCTTTTCTCTTGTCTATGGAGCAGAGGCAGTTCTCCCCACGGAACTCGTATACGGGTCGCCTCGAGTGCTCGCTTACGATGAGCTCGAGCAAGAGCAGCTGCGGCAAGAAGATGCACTGCTCCTCGGGGAGGACCAACTTCAGGCTGCTGTACGAGCTGCTCGATACCAGCAAGCTTTGCGCCGCTACCATAGCCGCAAAGTCAAGGCCAGAAGTCTCGAGGAAGGCGACCTTGTTCTTCGGCGTGTTCAGTCCGCCAAGAATTCCAACAAGTTGACGCCGAAGTGGGAAGGCCCTTATCGGGTGAGACAAGTCACAAGGCCCGGCGCTGTCCGCCTTGAGACCGAAGAGGTCTTACCGGTGAGCAACTCCTGGAACATTGAGCACCTTCGCAAGTTTCACCCATAAGGCACGGTTGCCGTGATCCGCTCCGGCAACCACATTTTGTACAAGTCTTGCCGCTGTTGCATGTAAACCTTTGTACAAAGCCGGGCGCAGACCCCGTGCATCAGTAAAGCTTTTGTGCCTTGCACAACTTGTCGTTTCATGCTTTTCCATTTTCTTGCATGTACTATCTGACACTTTGTGCAGCACGCACCCCCGGTAAGCAATAACGAGCTACAAGGCTCCATGCATATGTTTCCTCCCTTTTCTTTCCTTTCTCAAGCAGAAGAAGTTGTTCCTCGCGCAAAAGTTTGCCGGGGGGGAAGGAGACAGTGGTATAGACCAAGTGCCGTTCAAGAAAGCCTCGCCTTGCCGGGAAGCAAACAACACAAAAGCTAAGTTGCCAATGTTTGAGCATTCAAAATTTTAAATTTTGAAGTTATCTTCCTTGAACGACCACGCTTTGTATAAAAAACCTGTGCGCGGAGGAACCTACCCGTGGCTAGCCGCGCCCTTACTTTGTTTCGAGCACGCTCAACAGCTTAAGTGAGCCGCGACAAGTGTCGCGCCCTTACTTCGTTTTCGAGTTCGCACAACAAACTAAGCGTGCTGCGACTAGCTGCGGTAAGGTTTCTTGCCGGTAGAGGCGTTGCCAGCAGGCTGCTAGAGTCCCGCACTCAGCGCTCGCGGCAAGGGTCCCTTTGCCGGCAAGTTCCCTAAAAGCGTAGGGTAAAAGCATACAAAGTAAAGAAGTCGAACAAAGGGAGTAACACTGCATTAACTACCCAAAATAAAGTTATATTACAAGATGACTTGTCGCTGTTCTAATAAACTACTGTCCATGATATGATTGGCAGCAACAAGGGAAGCAGAAAGAAAGCAACCTAATCTACACGGTCACCGTCAACTCTCCTGATCTTGCCCACCTTGGCCACGATGGGTGCGACAAGGGCCTTCAACGCCTCCTGGTCGGCGTCGGGCGGCAAGGTCCGGAGGACGTTCTCAAGGTTGATCCCGGGGTCGCGGTAGACAATCTTCGTCAGCACTCTCTCCACAACTCCCGTGCAAAGCCTGCGCGCCTCGTTCGCCAGCTGCGTGGGGATCCTCTCCCGGAGCTGCTCAAGGGCCGGCGCCACTCCCCTAAAGAATAAACTCAGCTTGGCGCTGTGAGGGAGATTTGCGTCGGGGGAGTACCCGAGGTGCTCCGTCCCCAGCCCCGCCATCTCCCTGTCGATGTCAGCGGCGGCAGTGACAAGCTCCTCGGTCCACTGCTCCACCGTCTGCCTGAAGTTGTTTTGCGTGAGGGCGGCGCTGTCCAGCAGTGCCCTCTCAGCCCGGAGATCTTCCTTCAGCTTCGTCTCCCGGTTCCTGGCGCTGTCAAGTGATTCAGTGAGGGTGGACAACTTCAATTCCATGTCCGCGACGGAGTCCTTGGCGATGGCGAGCTCCTTGCCCTTGTCGGAGAGACGGACCTGCAGCTCCGAGTGGCTGTGGGCGTCTTTCTCCCTCTCCAATGTGAGCGCGGCAACCTTCTCCTTGCTCGTCCTCAAGCTGAGCTCCAACTGTGCCACCCTCGCCTCCAAGTCTCTCTTGGCGGTCTCTGCAGCTGCAGCGGCGTCCCTCGCTTCCTGCAGAGCCCCGCCGAGACAGATCTTCGGCGGCAAGCCGTTGCTGCTCCTCTGCTTCGACCTTTTCGAGGACGAACGCCTGGTGCGCCTCGGCGAGCTCCTCCCGCTCCTCCGCTAAAGACCGAAGGGCCGCCTGGTTGGCGGCGCGGAGCTCCTCGGCGCGTTTCTCCAGATCGACGCCTGCCTTGGCAGCCAGAGCCTCTCAGGACTCCAGCTTGGCCTGCCTGGCATGGTACAGGGCCAGAAGCCGGCGCAGAAGCTGCTCCTCCTCGGGCTCGTTGCTGCTGCCGGGCGCGTCGACAAACTTCAGCCCCGCGGAGGCGAGGACTTCCCCATCGAAGATCTCCCCCTCCGCGGGCGCCCTTGACGAAGAAGCCCACGGGATCTGAATGAAGACCCCGTTCCTCGCCTCCAAGTAGGCACCGGTTCCAGCCGCGGCAGCGGCAGGGTCGGCGGTCGGCGCAGCGTCAAACGCTCCTGCGGCCTCGGGGCCGTCAGTGCCACCGCCGGTCCCCTCCTCGGCTGCCGCGTCAGTGTCCCTGGTTGCCTCTTCGACGGCGGGCTCCTCAGTGCCAATCGTCTCCTCGGTGGCCGCGGCGCCACCAGTGTTGCCGCGCCCGGCCTCCTCGGTGGCGGCCTCCGTCTCCATAGGCTCTGGAGCGGACGAGTCTGAAAGCAAGAAAAAGAAAGAAGAATTGTCAAGCAAATATCCAAAAAGAAGAAGTCAAGAGAAGAAAAGTACAAGGGTTACCTGCGCGGGCCTCTTCCTCGACGGGGTTCCTTGCCGGGGAGTTCTCCCTCGGTGGCGTGGTAGTAGCCTCCGTCGGCGGAGGGCCGCTGGCGCCTTCCCTTGGCGGGGTGCTCGCCCTTTGCGGGGTACCCGTCCTTGGCGGAGTATTCTCCCTCGCCGGGGAGCTCCTCCTTGGCGGGGAGATTGAGACGCGCCGCTCGTCGGGGGCAGTCTCTTGCCGCTCCTGAAGCTACGGCTCCGTTTCTGTACAAGCCAACAAACAAGCAAAACATCAATGAAGATAAGAAGCCCACTGTAGGATCGAAAGTATGTCTAGAGGGGGGGTGATTAGACTACTTGACAATATAAAAAATCTGCCTTTTGATCATGAACAGTTTTTGGCAGTTTCACAATTATGATCAAGACAAGTATCACCCTACACATGCAATTCTAGAGTATAAGCAGCGGAAAGTAAATTGCACATGTAGTAAAGAGAGGTGGAGAGGATCAAACGCAATTTGGAGACACGGAGATTTTTCTCGTGGTTCCGATAGGTGGTGCTATCGTACATCCACGTTGATGGAGACTTCAACCCACGGAGGGTAACGGCCGCGCGAGTCCACGGAGGGCTCCACCCACGAAGGGTCCACGAAGAAGCAACCTTGTCTATTCCATCATGGCCTACGCCCACGGAGGACTAGCCTTACTCGGGGTAGATCTTCACGAAGTAGGCGATCTCCTTGCCCTTACAAACTTCTTGGTTCAACTCCACATCTCAAAGACGGAGGCTCCCAAGCGACACCTAACCAATCTAGGAGGCACCACCCTCCAAAAGGTAATAGATGTTATTGATGATGATGAACTCCTTGCTCTTGTGCTTCAAATGATAATCTCCCCAACACTCAACTCTCCTCACTGATTTGGCTGTGGTGGAAGAAAGGATTGAGTGGAAAGCAACTTGGGAAGGCTAGAAATCAAGTTTCATATGGTAGGAATGGAATGACTTGATCTCAACACAAGGGTAGGTGGTTCTCTTCTCAGAAAGTGTATGGTAGGAGTGGTAGTACTTTCTGATGGCTCTCTCCACGAATGAAGAGGGGGTGGAGGGGTATATATAGCCTCCACACAAAATCCAACCGTTACACACATAATTGAGCAATCTCGGTGAGACCGAAGTGAAAACTCGGTCAGACCGAAAGTTCAAATATAGTGAACGTTGGGGTTTTCAGTGGGACCGAAAATACCATCTCGGTTTGTCCGATATGAGTCAAAGGTAGGAGCTTGCCAGAATCGGTGGGACCGAAATCAACAACTCGGATATTCCGAAATGATGACAAACGGTTACAGAAGGTTGGCAGTCCAGTTTCGGTGAGACCGAACTCAAAATCGGATGGACCGAAATTTCTAGGGTTTGGAAAATAACTGAGGTGGTTCATCTCGGTGGGACTGAGTTTGAAGAATCGGTTTGTCCGAGATTACTTATGATTGTGTTAAGTAGTGAAAATTGCTGATAGTTGAAGGAGCTAAATCACTAAGCACTTGAGCAACCAGATCATCAACACAACCTCATCCCCTTTTAATAGTATTGGCTTTTCCTATGGACTCAATGTGATCTTTGATCACTAAACCAAAAATGGAGTCTTGAGCTTTTGCCAATGCTTGTCTTAGCATTTTGAGGGGTCCACTTCTTCAGACATTTCCATACCCATATCATCGAACTTCTCTGAAATGATTCTCAAGTAGCTGTTAGTTCAATGATATATATGTTGTTATTAATTACCAAAACCACCCGGGGATTAGTTGCACTTTCAATCTCCCCCTTTTTGGTAATTGATGACAACATATAGATCAAAGCTTCGACAACAGATATAATCAATGAATAATATCGTCGCTTTGAGAAGTATGTGATAAACAAGAGCTCCCCCTAAATTTGTGCATTATTTTAAAATTTGCGTTTGAATGCAAATGCCCAATCGATTAGGATTATGGGTCACTCTTCCATGTCACATACATCTTGGTGGAGCGCACAAAATGATAAGATTGAATAACATGCACTCAATCACCAAGACATGAGTAAATAGCCATACAATAAGGAATAGCATATGATAAGCATTAAGCACACATTAAAGCATAGTATGACCAAGCACTCATTAAGGTAGCATCAAACATGGTAGCAAGCACACTGAAAGTATCAAGAACCAAAAGAACCAAATGTATCTCAAAGGAAACCGGCAAAAGAATGAAAGAGCACTCTCTCTCTCGAAGCCCTATGATCTATACAATTTCTCCCCCTTTGGCAACAAGTTACCAAAAAGTTCGAAAAAGCATAGAGCTAAACGTCACTGTGGGCTCTGCTGGCGGCTCCCGTCTGGGTAGATGTCGGAGTAGAAATGACGGCATCGGCGAAGACTTCTGCTGATGTCTGCGCTGGAGGAGTGGATGCTGGAGCTGGAGCTGGAGCTGTAGGAGGTGCTGAAGTGGTATCCCTGGAGTCAGTCACTGGGATAGCTGCTGATCGGGATCCTCTGGGAACCTGAGCAGTCTGGCGATGAGAGTCCTGGACTAGATCATCCTGCATGAGCTCTGCTCTCTCCTGCCTTGCTTCCTCCATGTCTGCCTCAAGCTTGTTGACGGACACCTGAATCTCAGTCAGCTTCACGTCCAGAGCGTGGATCTTGTCCTCAACAATCCTCTCTAGGCTTTCCTGAGATTGTTCAATGCTGGCCAGGCGTTGTTCAATCCTCTGGGTAGCTTCAAGAATCTGCTCTCCAAAGCTCTTTGGTTTAGCTGCTGCTGCTGCTGCCTCTTTGTCAGCTTTAGCTTTCTTAGCAGCCTCAATTTTGGCTTGACCTTCAACTGAGGTTGGATCCTCCTCATCCATCACAACAATGTTATCCTCATGCTCTGGCTGCAGTGGCAAGTGCTTCCTATCCAACATGAATTTGCCCGTGCCAAACTTGGCATTGATGAGCATCTGAATCTGCGGGGCAAATCCACACGACCTCTTCTGGTCAGCTGCAGTTCTCTTAATGGTCTCTACCATTAAGTCCATCACCTTAAAAGGTGCCTTTTCATCAAGAATGTGCAGCATGTTGATAGAATAGCCTCGAATCATGCGGTGGTCTCCAGACTTGGGCATCAAGGTATGCCTCAGAATGGTGTTTGTGGTAGTCAGACCTGCCTGGAGATAGTACACTGAGCCAAGCTTCCACCCTTCCAAATCAGCTGCGGGGATCTCCTTGTACATGTTCTTCATGGAATCATGGTTCTTCTTAGGAATCCCATAGACATCAATGTCGTCCTCTCTCTGCACTGGAGCATTCAGAAGTTCTGCCCATTCTTCAACAGACGAAGAAAACCTTTGACCTTCAGTCATCCAGGTGATCTTGCCATCAGGATAGAAGTGGGCTGTGGCGTAGAACTGCATGATCATCTCGTCATTCAAATCTGTCAGCTTCTGACCCACAAAATCAGCAACTCCACATGCAGTAAAGCTCTCATGCACATGGGGCAAGAAGTCTCGGTGCTCTTCACTGTCAATGTAATCCCAGTCAACATACCTGGTGTCTGCAACAATAGGCTTCTTATCCATCAGCACGGTCTCATAGAAGTCCTGCTGCTCTCTGGTGTGGAATCTGGGGTCCACAACAGTCCTTCTCCTTACGGCATATGGATCAGACTGTCTCCATAGCCTGAGACCTCTATCCTTCCTTGCCTTCATATCCTCGGCTTGAGGATGAGCATCGTTGTGGAGTGGCAATTTAGGACGGAGCTTCAGCAACACATGTTCTTCATCTGACTCAGACGGTGGCATCTCACCTTTGTTCTTCTCAGAGGCTGGAATGTTCCTGGTTGTCCTCTTGGGCTTTGCTGGAGCTGCCTTGGCTTGAGCAGGCTTCTTGGGCTTAGAAGTGGCTTGAGCCCTAATAGCATCACCCATGAACTTAGCCTTCTGAGGAGGAGGCTGGGGTGCATCTTCTTCTTCTTCTTCAGCAGCTGCATCAACATGAGGTTCAGCATATACAACTCTCTTCCTCTTGGAAGTTTTCTTCACCTTACTTGGAGCTGGCTCTTCCAAGTTTAGCTTCTTTGCAACAGCTGACTGCTTGACCTTGCTTGTGCCTTTCCTCGACTGAAGCCCTTGGTGCTCTTTGGCAACAACTTTTCTCTTGGGCTTGGAGGTTACTTCCTCAGCAACGAAGTCAGAGTCCTCATCATCAGAATTTCTCTGCTTTCTGGTCCTGGTGGCTGCAGGAGGCAAACCACTGGGGGTACTCCTCTCACCATCATCACTAGGACTACTAGCCTCAGGACTAGTATCTGCCTCAGGGATCTCTGCAAACGGTGACTCAGACCTGTTCTGGCTGTCACTGGCATCTGACATGGCTGACAACCAGTGAAAAGATAAGGTATAGGCAGAGTAGAAGAGTTATCACAACTGCAGAGGTTTTTGCAAAAAAAATGAGTTCAAAACTTAGTTTTGAGTTTTCACAGAATGCATTTCGGTCAAACCGATATTCAGTTTCGGTGAATCCGAAGTGTATAACAAAGGCTTACACACCACTTTCGGTCAGACCGAAGTGGGTTTCGGTCCTACCGAAACACTAGGGTTTCACTGAGACTCTACATCGGTCATTCCGATTTGCACGACTCGGTTAGACCGAAAGGTGCAGTGCAATGGCCAGAGGCCAAATCGGTCATTCCGAGTTTTCAAAATCGGTTTCACCGAGATATATTCCGTGGAAACCTAAACCTAAGAATTTCGCTCGAAACTAAAACGATCTGATCTGATGTTAAGGGAGACTTCAATCGTGGAAAGATACATGGCAAACCAATCGTGCAAGAATCAGATGGGGAGCACGAGAGGGATCGGGACTCACCCTAACTTGGTGGAGTCCCTCTACGGCGGCAACGGCGCGGAGAAGAATACCGTTGACGGCGGCGGAGACCTGCGGCGAGGGCGCACAGGCGACGACGGCGACGATCCGAAGACCAGGGCGACGGCAGCAGGGGACTTGGGGGCGAAACGGTTTGAAGGAGTAATCGCGCGCAGCCCTCAGTATATATATCCCCATACTGTCGGTGGGACCGATTTGAAAAACTCGGTGACACCGAAATGGATAACTGCTGTGCAGTTACACATATCGGTCACGCCGAGATTCACAACTCGGTTTCACCGAGATGAAACCTAGATCAGTCTAAGCGTTTCGGTTGGACCGAGATGGAAAAGTTGGTCAGACCGAAATGGACTTAGAAGGTTTTGGAAGTCAGCCTTAGATGGATCGGTGGCTCCGAGTGCTCCTCACTCGGAGGGTCCGAAAATGACTTGTTCAAAGTTGTGATATGAGCATGAATAGAATTTGAGACAATAAAGCATAGATAGCTAGGGGAGGTGCTTAGGCATTCTTGTCCATCCATTTGGCCAGAAAAATCAAAACAATCAAAACAACAAATGGATGTCCTTGAATGGATGAAATCATGCATTCAACATGCTCACACAATAAGATAGCAACTGAAATATGTGTCAAACATGCACAACCAAAACTCTAGCTACTAGCACACAATTTGTCGATGACTAGGTCATCTATATATGAGTATTTTGACTTAGGAGTCAAATGAGAACATTTGATCATAGGTCATACTCATCGTTTAAGCACAAGTGGGGTTACCACTTTTACATAAAGCATTGATGTGTTCACATCATTTGGAGATGCTTTAGCTCAATTTTTAGAGCAAAGCTCCCCCTAGATGTGAGAACCCCTTTTAAAGGGTCAAACTAACCTTGGGTTGTCATAGAAGACTTCATGTAGATGTTGAAGATGTGGATGCTCAAGGTTGATGTAGATCATCAAGAGTTGGGAGCTATCCTTTGGATTAGGGCACTTTCAATACCTACATGGGTTAGTCCCACAAGGAACAAACAAGGATATCCATAGACATAGATTGAAGTACACAAAAGATGATGTCCATGAAAGCAATGATTACCTTGTCCCTTGACTTACCAACAAGAGGGTTTGTGACTCCATGAACTAGTGCATGATGTGGAAGTTTATTGCACAAGTTCTTGCCAAAATGAATGTGAGTGAAGAATGTTGGCGGAGTCACCCTCAAGAACCTTCTAGTTCTTCTTCTTTGGGATCCACATCATCTTGATGGGAATCCTTGGAGTTGTAGTTGAGCTTGACGAAGTAGAACTTGACGTGTCCTTGGGAACCCACTTGACCATGGCTTGAGGTGCTTCAATGAATGCATCAATCTCCTCTTGAAGCTTGTCCTTGGCCTTTAGCTTGTGGTCTTGTAGTGGAAGGTCATCTTGAGCTTGTTCCACATTGGAAGAAGTAGGATCATACTTCTCCTTTTGAGAAACAAACTATGGAGTAGGGTATTGACCTTCTTCCCACTCAACACCTTCGGCGTTGAACTTTCGCTCAAAACCAATCCCTTGATTCTTCCGGTGCCTTCCTTGTTTGCGAACAATTTCCTCAAAGTTCTTGCTTCCGGCAAGACTCTTGTAGACACCTTTCTCTATGATTTCCTTCAATAAGCTATTTTCTTGCTCAAGTGTAACTTGGCTTGAAACATTGTTAGTGGAATCAAGGGAACTACTAGAAGCAACACTATTGGATTTAACATGGTTATTGTTACTCCTAGAGGAAGAATTTTTCTTATGCTTGTCATGCTTAGTCTTAATAGGTGGCAAGAAATTAGACAAGAGAAGTCGTTTGGCAAGATATGAAGAACTCTTCTTTCGAAGATCGTCATTGATCGCTTTTAGAAACTCATGTTCTTGCTCTAGAGTGAGCTTCTCGAAGCGTAGCTTCTCATGAGATCTTAGGAGCTCTCTATGATCTTCTTGAGTTGTTTCATGAGCTAACTTAAGAGTGTTTAGTTCTTTAGTTAGACGCTCAATCTCCTTCATAGCATTGTCATTCGACTCTTCTCGACTATAAAGACTACTAGCATTTTCATCGTTACTAGGCTCTCTAGATTTATCATGCAAGAGATCATCTTCACCAAGCAAGTCATCCTCATCACTATCAAAGTCAATGAATTCAGGGTGTGTTACCTTGGGGCCTTTAGCCATGAAGCATCTTCCAATTCCCTCATTTGGTGAATCAAATAAGTCATAGGAGTTGGAGTTGGAGGATACTAGTGCAAGACCGGCAACACCTTCATCTTGACTGTAGTCGGAGTCGGAGTGATAGCTTCCATCGGATTGATTGTCGGAGTCGGAGCCGGAGACCCATTCACCTACATGAGCTTGATGTCTTCTTCTTGTGTAGCTCCTTGATGACTTGTCTTTCCTCTCCGAATCCTTGCTTCTCCGAGAGGGTCTTCGTTCATAACGATCCTCTCTACTCCTTCTCTCTCTCCGAGGTGACTCATCTCTTGCTCTTCTTCTTGGAGATTCTTCTCTTCTCTTGTGGGGAGCCGTACACTCATTTGAGAAGTGTCCGGGTCTTCCACAATTGTAGCAGTTTCGAACACGACTAGAAGATCTCTTTTCATCATATGATCTAGACTTTGAGCTTCTTTCTTTGCCTCTATTCTTGTAGAACTTGTTGAAGTTCTTAACCATTAGGCTTATCTCTTCATTGGAAATTAACTTGTCACTTGAGGTTGTGGGAGCATCACTTGTAGCTTTGTAAGCACCACTTGACTTGTTGTGAAGCTCTTCCTTATCCTTAAGTGTCATCTCATGAGCAACAATTCTTCCAATGACTTCAGTTGGCTTGAGAGTCTTGTAGTTTGGCATCATTTGGATCAAAGTGCACACGGTGTCATATTTTCCATCCAAAGCTCTTAGAATCTTCTTGATGATGAAACGGTCTGCCATTTCTTCGCTTCCTAAGCCGGCAATCTCATTTGTGATGAGAGCAAGCCTAGAGTACATTTCAGCGACTCCTTCACCATCCTTCATCTTGAACTTGTCAAGTTGACCCTGAAGAATATCTAGCTTTGATTCCTTCACAGATTCAGTACCTTCGTGCATTTCAACCAAAGTATCCCAAATCTCTTTAGCATTCTCAAGACGGCTGATTTTGTTGAACTCCTCGGGACACAAGGCATTGAAGAGAATGTCACAAGCTTGAGCATTGTTTTGCAACATCCGCAACTCTTCCGGTGTAGCTTCGCGATCCGGAACTTTTCCTTCCTCGAAGAATTCACCTCGCATACCAACACAAATAATGCCCCATGCGGCTGGGTTATGACCAAGAATATGCATTTTCATTTTATGCTTCCAACTAGCAAAATTTGTACCATCAAAGTAAGGACCTCTACGATAATTACCCTCACTAGACGCCATACTCTCCTAGGTTGTGAAACCAAGCTTATGGAGTCCAATGCAATGGAAACCAAACCAATGGAGACCAAAGCTCTGATACCACTTGTAGGATCGAAAGTATGTCTAGAGGGGGGGTGATTAGACTACTTGACAATATAAAAAATCTGCCTTTTGATCATGAACAGTTTTTGGCAGTTTCACAATTATGATCAAGACAAGTATCACCCTACACATGCAATTCTAGAGTATAAGCAGCGGAAAGTAAATTGCACATGTAGTATAGAGAGGTGGAGAGGATCAAACGCAATTTGGAGACACGGAGATTTTTCTCGTGGTTCCGATAGGTGGTGCTATCGTACATCCACGTTGATGGAGACTTCAACCCACGGAGGGTAACGGTTGCGCGAGTCCACGGAGGGCTCCACCCACGAAGGGTCCACGAAGAAGCAACCTTGTCTATTCCATCATGGCCTACGCCCACGGAGGACTAGCCTTACTCGGGGTAGATCTTCACGAAGTAGGCGATCTCCTTGCCCTTACAAACTTCTTGGTTCAACTCCACGTCTCAAAGACGGAGGCTCCCAAGCGACACCTAACCAATCTAGGAGGCACCACCCTCCAAAAGGTAATAGATGTTATTGATGATGATGAACTCCTTGCTCTTGTGCTTCAAATGATAATCTCCCCAACACTCAACTCTCCTCACTGATTTGGCTGTGGTGGAAGAAAGGATTGAGTGGAAAGCAACTTGGGAAGGCTAGAAATCAAGTTTCATATGGTAGGAATGGAATGACTTGATCTCAACACAAGGGTAGGTGGTTCTCTTCTCAGAAAGTGTATGGTAGGAGTGGTAGTACTTTCTGATGGCTCTCTCCACGAATGAAGAGGGGGTGGAGGGGTATATATAGCCTCCACACAAAATCCAACCGTTACACACATAATTGAGCAATCTCGGTGAGACCGAAGTGAAAACTCGGTCAGACCGAAAGTTCAAATATAGTGAACATTGGGGTTTTCGGTGGGACCAAAAATACCATCTCGGTGTGTCCGATATGAGTCAAAGGTAGGAGCTTGCCAGAATCGGTGGGACCGAAATCAACAACTCGGATATTCCGAAATGATGACAAACGGTTACAGAAGGTTGGCAGTCCAGTTTCGGTGAGACCGAACTCAAAATCGGATGGACCGAAATTTCTAGGGTTTGGAAAATAACTGAGGTGGTTCATCTCGGTGGGACTGAGTTTGAAGAATCGGTTTGTCCGAGATTACTTATGAGTGTGTTAAGTAGTGAAAATTGCTGATAGTTGAAGGAGCTAAATCACTAAGCACTTGAGCAACCAGATCATCAACACAACCTCATCCCCTTTTAATAGTATTGGCTTTTCCTATGGACTCAATGTGATCTTTGATCACTAAACCAAAAATGGAGTCTTGAGCTTTTGCCAATGCTTGTCTTAGCATTTTGAGGGGTCCACTTCTTCAGACATTTCCATACCCATATCATCGAACTTCTCTGAAATGATTCTCAAGTAGCTATTAGTTCAATGATATATATGTTGTTATTAATTACCAAAACCACCCGGGGATTAGTTGCACTTTCACCCACGCGCGCCCGACAAGCGAAGGAGTAAACAGAAGACTTACGCTGGGGGCTGCGCTGGGGGCTGCTCTGCGGAGCAGCAGGCTGGTCCAGCAAGCTTGTCGCTGGCGCATCCCCCGCCGCTGCGACGGGCTCATCCTCAAGATCGACCACCGGGATCTTGGCCCTCTTCGCCATCCTCTAGGCCAGGGTCCTCGAAGGCAGGCATCAAACAGAATCAGATAAAGGAGATTCAAGACAAGAACAGCAAATTGAAGAAAACAAGAGTTGCTTTACTTACTCTTCCTCCTCCTCGTCGGAACTGAGGACGGAGAAGTCAAAGTCCGCCTCGCGCGTCCCGGCGCGAGGAGCTGGAGGAGTAGGCTCCCTCGGGCGCTTGGCGGGCACCGGAGCCGTGGTCTGAGAAGACCCCGCTCCGGTCGTCGCCGAGGCCCGAGGAGCGGAAGGAGCGGTGGAGCCCGTGCGGGAAGATCCTCCTCCGACCGCTGCTGAGGCGCGAGGCGCCCCCTTCACGGCCTTGCTCGTCGTGGTGGCGCGCATCGAGCGACGTTGCGGCTGTTGGCCCGCCGGCTGCTTCGCCGTGTCCGCAGCCTTGCGGAGACACTTCTTCGGTTGAGGCGGAGGACTTGGTGGTGGCGGAGAACTCCCCGAGGATGAAGAGGAGTCGTCAAGGCCCAGAGACACGCCCGAGTCTTCGGCAGAGTCGTCCGATTCGGCGCCTTGCTCGGCGGGCTCGCTCGACTCTGTACCTTGCCCGGCTACCTCGCTCGTCTCGGCGGGCTGCCCGGCAGGCTTTATCAGTTTGAGGATCTCTTCCTCCTCGGCCCGACTCACCACATCCGCTGCATCCGCCTCGTCCAAGGAGTACCCAAACTCGCCCGCGGCCTCGGCTACGGCTGCCTCCTCCATCCTGGTGGCGATATACGCCACCTCCCGGTCGGTGGTGTCGCGGGTGAGACCTTTCTTCTCATCAAGATTGATCGGCAGCTCCACCAAGTTGTCGAAGAAGGTTTGCGCGGCTTCGTCAGAAGGCGCCAGCCAAGTGGGGTCAACCCCGTGGGAGTCGCACAATGGCATCGCCGCGCGGATAGCACTAAGCGACGAATTGTTGCATAGTGGAACTACCCCCCGCGGCGAGGCGAACCACTCCGGGTGCTTGGCGTCGTGCTTGAACAGCTCACGGAGCATCCCTTTGAGCTCCAAGACTGTGAAGTTATAGTTAAGGCCGGGGCGCAGCCTCATACAGTCTGCCGCGTTGCCGAAATCCCAAGCAGGCCTCTTCCTCTCCTGCAAGGGAGCAATGCGGCGGCGAAGGAAATCTGCCCCGACCTCACCTACAGTAAGATTGGCTTGCCGGAGGCGAAGAATCCTAGTGAGGGCTATCTTCAGTTTCTCATCCTCCGGGGCCAGATCGCTCCAGTCCTTGCCGCGCACTATTGCAGCTCGTCGCGGGGAAGTAAACTGCTGGGGTCCGTCCTCCATGATCCAGCACCAGTCAGCCCTCCACTCCTCCCACTTGCCGCGGAGCTCTCCAATCAAGTATGCCTCTTTCTTATTGAGCCTAAAGATCCAAGAAATCCCACCGGACAGAGGAGACCCAGACTCTACCCGAGGCGTAAAAAAATGGCGGAAGAGGGCTACATTGGGGTGGACACCGACAAAGTTTTCGCACAGATGTGCGAAAACGGCCATGGTTAAGACTGCGTTCGGGGTGAATTCCAGAATATGGAATCCATACGTGTTCATAACATCGCAGAAGAATTCGGAGTATGGAGGGCAGAGTCCGCAATGGAAGAATAGGGCAAAGTAAGGATAACCTCCCGGAAACATGTCGCAGGCTTCGGCGGGGAGAACCCTGGTGCGCGGGTGAGCTTTCGTTTCCCTTGACCAGAAGATGTAGAACTTGTCCTTCAGCTCCCTCGCGCCGAGCCTCGGCGGGAAGACCACCATCCTCTTCCGCATTGCTGCAAGCTTTGCCGCCCGTTCGGTCTTCGCGGCGTTCGCCTGTCGCCCTTCGGGGCCATGGCGGGGACAGCGAGGGGGGGGGGGGCGGTGCTGGGGAGGCTGGCGGCGGCGGAAGAGTGGCGGAGCGCTGCTCTCTTTCGACCTTCGGGAAGGAGGAGAGCGGCGGGGGTTTCTGGAGGTTGAAGACGCAATGAAGCAATGGGGGAAACTACCCCTGTTTCCTCTGCTTTTAAAGGGGAGAGGGGGACGTTCCGCATTTTCCCCATTAAAGAAACAGGCCACGATCTCTCCCACGACGCCGCAATCGACGCGTGCCGTTAGGGAGGGATGCGGCGGATGCGGATTGGGCTGCGGCGCGCCGTGGGCCTCGTGAGCCCGTGCATTGTTTTGGGCCTGGGCCAACAGTGCTCGGCACCGTGTGTGGCCCAGGCCCGGGGGCTCCTGTCGGTGTACTAAAGATGGGGTACTTTAGTATCCCAACTTGTGCACGGGTAGTGGCAGCGTCCCGTGGCTGGGCTTGCCACGCGCCCGCCAAGGCCTGCTCTGGTTCCTTTGGAGCCATTCAAGAACAAAGTATTCAAGTCAGAGAAACAAGGCCCCGGCAAGAGGAGCTTGCCGGGAAGGCCGCTCCAGGCTCAAGACCACCCATTTAGCACAAGACCCTGGCAAGAGGAGCTTGCCAGGAAGGCCAAAGCATGGCATTTCAGAAGACTTGCCGTGGCGCATCGCGCGCCCCGGCAAGGCCCGGAGAGCGACAAGCTTCCGAGCGCGGCAAGGTAGCGACCGCGACAAGGCGCTTGCCACGGCAAGCTTCCACTGTGTGCCTGCGCTCCAGCTCATCCGGCCACTCGTCCCCTGGGGCCCTTCCAGGGGCACGTGGCGGAAGGCTGTGCAGCCTGGGGGACACGGTGGCAAGCCACGATGACGAGGCTACTGTCGTGGCGAACGGAGACGCCCGGACGGACGCTTTTTGCACTGTTTGGGGGCGACGGTGACGGGCATTCAATGCCCTTGTCCCCCACCGTCAGGGTTAGGTACAAAACACTGTACATGCACTGTTACAACTACCACCATTTTTACGTTTTTACCCTCACCTACGTTGTCACCTGTCGGTGACCCCTTTGACCTATAAAAGGAGGCCCATGCACAACGTAGGGGGGGTTCCAACTTTCGATCACTCCGGCGCTCGGTGTAGCTAGCAGCAAGTACTGTAGCTCTTCTTGCTCCCGAGCCAAGAACACAATACAAACCAAGCAGGAGTAGGGTTTTACGCATCCGTGCGGCCCGAACCTGGGTAAACTGCCCGCGCTCGCCTCGATCCGCTCTTCGTGCACCCTCCGCTCCCTTGTCGTACCGAAAAGGGGCTCCGGTCCCGTAGGTGTTCGTGGGTGATCAGTTTCCCCGACATCTTTGGCGCGCCAGGTAGGGGGCGTCGAGGTTGTGCGAACCTGATCCGGCGTTCGCGCGGGCGAAATCTTCAGCAACTTCATCAATTTCGTTAGCTTCATCGACATGCCCCCGAAGAAGAAAGCTTCGGAGGTAGGAGGCCCGTCCGCGTCGATCCCACCACCACCAGAACCAACGGTTGGTTGGGTAGACGCTGGTGGAAGGACGGACGCCGGCGAGGAAACTCACGGCGCCGCCAAATTCAAGGACAAGACGGACGACCGAGCGCACTCCAAGACCTCGGTGTCCGTGCACGCACCGCGCCCCTCTCAGGAGGTGCCGGAACGGCAGCGGCGTGGTACGCAGGGTACCATCCGCTTGCTGGGCCAAGGACAAGCTGGCGGGTCGCGGGACACTCAAGGCCAACGCGCTGGCACAAGCAAGGTGCGGTCGCCGGGGCGAGAACCCGCTCCTTCTAACGCGGTTAGAAGTCCGAGCGTATCTCGCTCCTCGCACCGCTCGCCACCGCTTCCCTCCACTCCAGCAGAAGCTCTAGCTAGAGCTCAGCTGCTCCTCGACTTCCCTCCAGCGGCAGACAAGGCCGAAGACTGGAGGGCCACCATCCAAAGCCTCATCTCCTTCGCCAACAACGACACGCCGCAGCAGCTGGCGACGTCATGGCCGCGGCAAGTCAGCCAGGCGCGGGCTGATGGAGACAAGACCGCCGGGGGTGCAACTACCGTGCACTCCCCGCCGTGGAGGCCGAAATCGCCGACTCACCGGATCAAAATCGACGACGACTCCACGGCGTCGTCGGATCCGCGAGCTCGCCGCGATCAACGCAAAGTCCTCGACGACAGACGACAAGAAGACGCTCGAACTCGCATCTAGCTTCGAAGAGAAGCGCGACGACAGTCCGACCAGCGCGCTGGGACTGCTGTCGACATGCACGCGCCCAGAGAACCAGGCGACTTGCCGTACGCGGCAGGTTGACCTGCGTTCACCCGTGAGCTGCGGCAAGTCCAGTGGCCCAGCATGAAGAACTTCAAGCCCGACGTACCCGAGAAGTACGACGGCAAGACCCATCCCTCGGAGTTCCTCAGCATCTACACCATTGCGGTGCAGGCTGCCGGGGGACGGGACGAGAAGATACTAGCGAACTACTTCCCGCTCGTGCTTAAGCCAAACGTCAAATCTTGGCTTATGCACTTGCCGGAAAACTCCATCTCTTCTTGGGCCGACCTGTGCCACCAGTTTGTCGGCGCCTTCACGGGCGGCCACAAGCCCCATGGCCAGGAAAGTGATCTCCACATACTTGCCCAGAAGGAGGGAGAATCTCTGCGAAAATACATCCAGAGATTCAGCCGCATCCAGCACAACATCCCAGACGTCCACCCTGCCACGGTTATTAGCGCGTTCCATCAGAACGTGCGTAACCGCAGGATGAGGGAGGAAATGGCGATGTGCAAGATACGAGATGTCAGTGAGCTTTATGCCCTGGCTGACAAGTGTGCACGCGCTGAAGAGGGGAGGAGACTCCCCGGAGAGGATGCTGGAGCAGGAGGAATGGACAGTGAGGATGCCGCCCCGGCAAGGAAAAACCGGCGGCGGAATAACAAGAAAAAGAAAAACAAGGAAGTACTGGCCGTGGAGCAGTCCGGCAAGGAGACAAGCGCCAAGAAAGCTCAGACTGGTAGCTCCGGCAAGGGAGCTGCCACTGTAGCCGCCGCCGACAAGAAGGACGGCTCCGACAAGCAGTACTGCAAGATCCACCGCACCGAGGGCCACGATCTCCAGAACTGCAAGAGGGTCGAGTACCTCGTCGAACAGCAGAAGGCTGAGTACGAGCGATGCGACAAGGAGAAGGCCCAGGGAGGCGGAGGAGAGTCCGGCAAGAAGCGGCCATTCAATGGCCGGGGAGGATGCCGCGGCAAGGCCAAGCAGCGGCAAGGAGATAGACCTCCCCGCGGCCGCGACAAGGACGAAGACGAAGACGACGACGAGGACATGGACGACGGAGACAACAGCGAGCAGGAGTTCCAGAAGGCCACATAAGTTCTGTGCGTCGATGGAGGTGCCTCTCTGCATACTTCCCACCGCCAACTCAAACAATGGGTACGGGAAGTTAATGCAGCTGAGCCACCCGTCGAGTTGCGCAAACTCCTAAAGTGGTCCAGCACGCCCATCATCTTCGACATTGAGGATCACCCTGACCGCACAACAGTGGTCGGGTGCTTGCCGATGTTGGTTTCACCAACCATCAGCAACCTCAAGGTCACCAAGATGTTGGTTGACGGCGGGGCCGGCCTGAACCTGATCTCCTCCGCTGTGATCCGGAAGCTGCAGATCCCCGACAGCGAGCTCGAGGAGACCGGCACGTTCCAAGGGATCAACCCGGGAAGGAGCAAGCCGAAGGGGAAGATTACGCTGCCAGTAACCTTTGGCGGAGAGCTAAACTTCAGGACTGAGAGAATCACCTTTGACGTTGCTGATATCCCATTGCCATACAATGGGATACTTGGCCGTCCGGCGCTCGCCAAGTTCATGGCAGCCTCTCACTATGCACACAACATGCTCAAGATGCCGGGGCCGATAAGAGTCATCTCTGTCCCCGGCGACAAGAAGGACGCGCTTATCTGCGCCGACAAGATCTACCAGGACGCAGCAGCTACAACAGATAGCAAAACACTTGCCGCTGAAGCTCCCGGGGGGAAGAACAAGACCAAGTCCGGCAAGAGCTCTGGGGCCCCCTCCGGCAAACGCACCTCTTCGGAGTGCTGCGCTGCCGTCGAGGACGCACCATCGAGCTCCACCGGCAAGAGCAAGAAGGGAATGGCAGCTCCACCTGCAACCAAGAAGGTGTCCGCCAAGGAGGATGGCACTGGTGGTACTTTCACCATCAGTGCCGCGCTTGATCCTAAATAGGAAAGCGCGCTCGTTGCTTTCCTGCGGGCGAATGTCGACATGTTTGCATGGCAACCGTCTGACATCCCCGCTATTCCCAGGAAAGTGATTGAGCATAAGCTTGCTGCTAGGCTTCTCGCCCCTCGTTGGTTACCCCAAGTGGAAGGTGTGAGATGTAGTGTTGCGGAAGTTTTTCCCTTGGCAAAGATACCAAGGATCGAATCCCCAGAGACTCCTAGGTTCAACAAGAAGGTGTCAACTGCTACGGCGCCAGATATTAGCAATAAACGTGGACCTGCACACAGATACAAATAACTTTGCTCCCAACGAGTACAGAGAGGCTGTCAATCCCTCCGGCCTTGAAGTTTACAAAGGATTAAACGCAGATGATAGTAGTGATAGATAATGTTTGCAATAGTAAATAATAGCGAAAAGTAAATAGCGGATGTGATAAATGATGGTAATATGGACCGGAGTCTCATGATGTTCACTAGTTATGTCTCTCTCCCAAAAGACGATAAAACAGCTATGTGAGGTAAACAAATTACAGCTGGGCAATTGACTGGACCACGAACGCAAACCAATGCTGACTACATTGCAAGAGAAGTTGAGGTTCAAAGCATGGGCGGTACGCCAAAGTAAGTAGACCGAAATCCATCAATATCTACTACTAATCATCCACCTTGAGATATCTATCCAGAACATCTCGCTGGTATTAAGATGCGAGCCCCACCCATAGTGTAAACTCAAAGCAACAGACAACTGCATTAAAAGAACTTTGCGTAAAGTAAACAATCCTTGCACCCGCGGGCACAAGCACCGTAGTTTTCCCCCTTGTGGCAACAGCACATCCCCTAGACTCATGTTTCTGTCACTCAAACTAGTCATCGAGGGGCATGAACCCACAATCGAGCATAACGTTCCCTCTTGGAGTCACTACCTATTACTTGGCCAAAGCAATAAATAACAACGGAGAACATGCAAGAATTACCTATGAACATAAATATAAAAGAGGTAGATCAAATATATTACTCAAGCACAATCTGAACATAATCTCATAATCCATCGGATCCCAGCAAACTTATCATAGCAACAGCATAAGGATTACATATGTGCCTCGATCATGTAGGGCAGCTCATGAGGACTAATTAGTGAAGCACAAGAACGGGAGGAGAACATCACATAGCTACTGGTCTTGGACTCATGGTCCAAGGGAGACTACTCACAACTCATCCGGGAGGCGTCCATGGTGGTGGAGAGGCTCCCGGTGGTGATCCTCCCCTCCGGCAGGGTGCCGGGAAGGGTTCTCCTGGTGCTCCCGATCTTGGAAGCGGCGGCGACGGCGGAACAGAGATGAGATCGCGAAAAAGAGTTCCTGTTTCGAGGGTTTCTCGAGACGCTTTAAATATATGCCAAAGGGAGGCATCGGAGGAGCCTCGGGGGGCCCAGGCGCCCCCCCGGCGCGGCCCAGGGGGGGGGGCGCCGCCAGGGCGCCTGGAGCCCTGGTGGCCCCCTCCGGCTGTCCTTCGGGCGCACGGTAGGTTCTGGAACACTGATTTTTTATATAATTTTTCTGGATTTTTCCTGGCAGTTCTCGCAATGTGAAAACCTGAAATACAAAAACAGCCGAAAACAGAAACTGGCACTGGGGTGCACTGAGTTAATAGGTTAGTCCAAATATGATCAAAAGTGTATGGAAGTGTATAAATATCATAGCAATATCACCCAAAAGAGGCATGGAGCAAGCAAAAATTATAGATACGTTTTGGACGTATCAACATCCCCAAGCTTAATTCCTGCTCGTCCTCGAGTAGGTAAATGATAACAAGAATAATTTCTGTGGTGACATGCTATTAACCATATAGGACTTTTCATAGTCATATGACAAAAGCTTACTAAGACAATGAATCTATAGTAATTAAGTTGCCTCATGAGAAAATCACAAAAGACTGAAAGTTTTACAATATGATATTGAAGCATCAAATAGATTTGCAATGAACATGATGTGCAAATATGATAAAGTGATATCTAGCTTGCCCCCTTTAGTGATGCAAAACATAAATGCAGGGGCACCTTCAAGGTTTAAGTGATGACTAGATACAATGATTTCAAAATAAGCGATATCACAATCATGCAAAAGATAATGCTACTTTGGGACAATGCACATTACACTCAGAATGACAATCATGCTCTCAGTAGTTGGTGCTTTGAAGAAAGAAGGTGGAGACTCAACATAAAAGTAAAAGAATGGCCCTTCGCAGAGGGAAGCAGGGATTACTCATGTGCTAGAGCTTTTTATTTTGAAAACATAGAAGCAATTTTGTCAACGGTAGTAGTACTTGATATGTGTTATGCATAAGACATCCTATAAGTTGCATGCCTCATGCATCGAATACCAATAGTGCTCACACCTTGTCCTAATTAGCTCGGATTTCAATGGATTTTCATTGCATTACATATGTTTCAACCAAGTGCCACAATGGGGTACCTCTATGTCACCTGTACAAAGGTCCAAGGAGATGGATCACATTTGATTTCTCGTTTTTGATAGATCTCAACTTGAGGACATCCATACCGGGACAACATAGAAAATAGATAATGGACTCCTCTTTAATGCTTAAGCATATTCTCATAAGAGATTGAGGATTAATGTCCAAGCTAAAACTTCCACCATGATACATGCCTTTGGTTGGCGGCCCAATGTTCTTCTCTAACAATATGCATACTCAAACCATTCAACTCATGGCAAATCACCCTTACTTCAGACAAGACGAACATGCATAGCAACTCACATGATATTCAACAAAAGTGTAACAGTTGATGGCGTCCCCAGAAACATGGATACCGCTCAGCAAGCAACTTATAAGAAATAAGATACATAAGCGACATATTCTTTACCACAATAGTTTTTAAGCTACTTTCCCATGAGCTCTGTATTGCAAAAACTGAAGGTTTTAAAGGTAGCACATGTAAATTTACTTGGAGTGGCGGTGAAATACCACATATAGGTAGGTATGGTGGACTCATATGGCATAACTGGTTTAAAAGGATGTGGATGCACAAGCAGTCAGTCCGCTTAGTACAGGTGGAGGTTAGCAAAAGACTGGGAGCGACCAACTAAGAGAGCAATGACGGTCATAATCATGCAGAGCGACAAAGCAACATTGAATCAGGCATGGAAGTTATATCGCTACTCAGAAATAAAAGATCATCAATGCTTGACAGACTTTCTTTACAGTCTTAAATATGCGTGAGCATACGCCAAGTCAATCAAAATAAATTCTTGAGGGAAGATATTACTAAACCATACCACATCATTGGCAAACAAATCATATTGGTATTCCAATAGCACATTGGGAATCCCCCTGCTATTTGAGACTAACCATAAGAAAACCTGAACTACTAAGCGCCATCATGCACGTAGCATCTTTATCATAGACATATTAACCAATGCAACGGAAGCAAACTCTCTTAATAAGATAAGCATGATAATTAAAGAGAGTTCAAGCAACCAACTAAACACAAGCTCTTTAAAAAGATAAGCATGAATACTAAGAGCAGAGCATGATAGTAGCTATTAAAAGACAAAGAACACACACAGCAAAGATAGTCATGAAAATTCTATGTTATGTTCTAGGTAGAAGTGGAGCGTGTTTCTCTCCCACATAAAGAAAGCTGAGTTCCGACTCGTTATGAAAAGCTATAGAAAACTAAAAACTAGACGCTCCAAGCATAGCACATAACACATGAAGTGATTAAAATATAGTGGAACGAAAGGCGAACTGATAATGTTGATGGAGAATGGGATGCACGGGGGAATCCCCAAGCTTAGACGCTTGAGTCTCCTTGAATATTTCTTGGGGGTGCATGGGGGCATCCCCAAGCTTGAGCGCTTGACACTCCTGAATCTTTTTATCATCTTCTCTCGCACACTTGAAAACTCCCTTCATACATAACTCATCATAATCTGATTAGCGAGGTTAGTACCCATAATAAAATAATTGCACCTTGCTGGAAATAAAGATATTCTTGAAGGTCTACTGTTTCTCAAGATTGACAAAAGATTTTTGCAAAGAAAAAGCAAGCTCTTGGTTTGCAAAATGAAAGAAAGGCAAAACAGGACAGAATCTGTGAAAAACAGAACAGCAGGTAGTAATTGATTTGTTCGGGGCACTTCTGCAACTCAAATCAAAAAACTCAGAACAGATGCACGAAAGAAAATTATATAGAGAACGCTGTCGAAAAAATTCAGACCAAAAAGATGATCTGGTGATTTTATACGAATTCTTCTATCCAAGGACAGAATCTGTTTCCTGGACAGCACCTCACAACTTTTGAACTTTCTAGCAATCAGAGGCTATACTTGGCACAAAATTGAAAAGAAAAGATACAATGATGATGCTACTGTAGTAAATAACATCAAGACACAACAAAAGCAAAATAAAAATTTATTCATGTGGGCTGCCTCCCAAAAGCGCTTTCTTTTATGCCTTTAAGCTAGGCATAATGCATAGAGATCAAGTTTTATCAAGAGTAAAAGAATAGCTAGCCCGTACAACGGACTCAAAAGGTAACTTGACCTTCTTTCGAGGGAAGTGTTCCATCCCTTTCTTGAGAGGAAACTGAAATTTTATATTACCCTCTTTCATGTCAACGATAGCACCAGCGGTGCGTAAAAAGGGACGTCCCAAAATAATTGGACACGAAGGATCACATTCAATATCCATAATAGTAAAATCAACGGGAACATAATTGTCATTGACAATGATAAGAACATCGTCGATCCTCCCCAAAGGTTTCTTTATGGAAGAATCAACGAGACGAACACCAAAAGAACAAGAATCAAAAGGTTTCAATTTAAGCATATCATATATTCTTTTGGGCATAACAGAGGTACTAGCTCCAACATCACATAATGCATAGCAAGAGAAGTCATTCAATTTAATTTTTATCATAGGATCCCAACCATCTTCTAGCTTTCTAGGTATGGAGGCTTCTACTCTAAGTTTCTCCTCCCTAGCTTTGATGAGAGCATTAGTGATATGCTCTGTGAAGGCAAGGTTAAGCGTGCTAGTGCGGGGGTCTCTAGACATCTTGTGAAGGAAATCAATAACTTCGGTGGGAGTGCAATTATCAAAATCAAGATCACTAGCATCAAGTAAAGTGGTAGTGGTGTCCTTAAGGTCCACTTGTTTGGTAGTTTCTATAGTCATAGCATCACCATTAATAGGTCCAATGGGACCAGGAGTACATTGGGTGCTAAGAGTTTGGATATCCTCAACAACTTGGATAGTAGCAACAGTGTGGTGGGTAGGAAGGCTCTTAATTCTATCTTCTTCCTCCCTTTCTCTAGCCCATCTTTCTTTAAGTTTAGCCATCATCCTAAAATTTTCATTAATTTGCACTTGAGTAGCATTAATAGGAGTGACCTTCCTCTCCTCAAGAGGAGAAGTTTTAATTTTAAGCAATTCTATCTCATTGGCTAAGTGGTCTACCTTCAAAGAGAGATCATCTAGTTTGTGTAGTTTTTCTTCTACACTCTTATTAAAGGCTTTTTGGGTAGTGATGAAATCTTTAAGCATAATCCCTAGTTCAGTATTGGAGTTCTTGGTGTTAGGATAAGCATTGTTGTTCCCATAAGAGTTAGAGGGGAATGGTCTAGGATTGTTACCAAAGTTACTCCTATAAGCATTGTTATTTAAATTGTTTCTAGAGATAAAATTCACATCTACTTGTTCTTGAGCAATCAAAGAATTTAAAGGAACATCACGAGGATCAACAGAAGATTGCTTCAAAAGTAGAGACATGATCAAGTCAACTTTTTCATTAAGGGAGGAAATCTCCTCGACAGAGTTTACCTTCCTACCTGTTGGAGCGCGTTCGGTGTGCCATTGGGAATAGTTGGTCATCATCTCATCGAGAAGTTTTGTGGCAGCACCAAGTGTAGTTGACATAAAGGTTCCTCCCGCGGCCGAATCTAACAAGTTCCGCGAGGTAAAGTTCAAGCCTGCATAAAAAGTTTGGATAACCATCCAAGTAGTCAAACCGTGAGTAGGGTAGTTCTTGATAAGAGATTTCATACGTTCCCAAGCTTGGGCAACGTGTTCATTATCCAATTGTTTAAAATTCATTATGTTACTTCTCAGTTGGATAATTTTAGCAGGTGGATAGTATTTTCCAATAAAAGCATCTTTGCACTTGTCCCATGAATCTATGCTATTTCTAGGCAAAGACTGAAACCAAATTTTAGCTCCTCCTCTCAAGGAGAAAGGAAAAAGCTTAAGCTTAACAATATTACCATCTATTTCTTGGTACTTTTGCATATCACAAAGTTCAACAAAGTTGTTTAAGTGTAAAGCAGCATCATCTCCAGCACCGGAGAATTGATCTCTCATGACTAAGTTCAGTAAAGCAGGTTTAATTTCATACGAAGGTGCTGAAGTGGCAGGTGTAGTGATAGGTGTGCTGATAAAGTCATCGTTGTTGTGACTAGTGAAGTCACACAACTTGGTGTTCTTGGTGGAACCCATAGTAGCAAGCAAACAAGATAACTATTTTTGTGATTTTCGATAAAAGATACTAAAGCAAAAACTGAAAGGTAAACTAACAAGACTAAAAAGCAAAGGTAAAAGATAGCATGCAACTCCCCTATCTTGAAGAGTGGAGTCCCCGGCAACGGCGCCAGAAAAACTCTTGCTAGGCTTCTCGCCCCTCGTTGGTTACCCCAAGTGGAAGGTGTGAGATGTAGTGTTGCGGAAGTTTTTCCCTTGGCAAAGATACCAAGGATCGAATCCCCAGAGACTCCTAGGTTCAACAAGAACGTGTCAACTGCTACGGCGCCAGATATTAGCAATCAACGTGGACCTGCACACATATACAAATAACTTTGCTCCCAACGAGTACAGAGAGGTTGTCAATCCCTCCGGCCTTGATGTTTACAAAGGATTAAACGCAGATGATAGTAGTGATAGATAATGTTTGCAATAGCAAATAATAGAGAAAAGTAAATAGCGGATGTGATCAATGATGGTATTATGGACCGGAGTCTCATGATGTTCACTAGTGATGTCTCTCTCCCAAAAGACGATAAAACAGCTATGTGAGGTAAACAAATTACAGCTAGGCAATTGACAGGACCACGAACGCAAACCAATGCTGACTACATTGCAAGAGAGGTTGAGGTTCAAAGCATGGGCGGTACGCCAAAGTAAGTAGACCGAAATCCATCAATATCTACTACTAATCATCCACCTTGAGATATCTATCCAGAACATCTCGCTGGTATTAAGTTGCGAGCCCCACCCATAGTGTAAACTCAAAGCAACAGACAACTGCATTAAAAGAACTTTGCGTAAAGTAAACAATCCTTGCACCCGCGGGCACAAGCACCGTTGTTTTCCCCCTTGTGGCAACAGCACATCCCCTAGACTCATGTTTCTGTCACTCAAACTAGTCATCGAGGGGCATGAACCCACAATCGAGCATAACGTTCCCTCTTGGAGTCACTACCTATTACTTGGCCAAAGCAATAAATAACAACGGAGAACATGCAAGAATTACCTATGAACATAAATATAAAAGAGGTAGATCAAATATATTACTCAAGCACAATCTGAACATAATCTCATAATCCATCGGATCCCAGCAAACTCATCATAGCAACATCATAAGGATTACATATGTGCCTCGATCATGCAGGGCAGCTCACGAGGACTAATTAGTGAAGCACAAGAACGGGAGGAGAACATCACATAGCTACTGGTCATGGACTTATGGTCCAAGGGAGACTACTCACAACTCATCCGGGAGGCGTCCATGGTGGTGGAGAGGCTCCCGGTGGTGATCCTCCCCTCCGGCAGGGTGCCGGGAAGGGTTCTCCTGGTGCTCCCGATCTTGGAAGCGGCGGCGGCGGCGGAACAGAGATGAGATTGCGAAAAAGAGTTCCTGTTTCGAGGGCTTCTCGAGACGCTTTAAATATATGCCAAAGGGGGGCATCGGAGGAGCCTCGGGGGGCCCAGGCGCCCCCCCGGCGCGGCCCAGGGGGGGGGGGGCGCCTGGAGCCCTGGTGCGCCCCCCCCGGCTGTCCTTCGGGCGCACGGTAGGTTCTGGAACGCTGATTTTTTATATAATTTTTCTGGATTTTTCCTGGCAGTTCTCGTAATGTGAAAACCTGAAATACAAAAACAGCCGAAAACAGAAACTGGCACTGGGGTGCACTGAGTTAATAGGTTAGTCCAAATATGATCAAAAGTGTATGGAAGTGTATAAATATCATAGCAATATCACCCAAAAGAGGCATGGAGCAAGCGGAAATTATAGATACGTTTTGGACGTATCACTTGCCGTTTGTCCTCACGCGCGGCCCGTCAAGCAGAAGGTCAGAAAGCAAGCAGTGGAGCGCCAAGAGTTTCTCGCTGAGGAAATCAAGAAATTGGAAGCAGCAGGCCTTGTTAGAGGTGTACTTCATCCCACGTGGCTGGCCAACCCTGTTGTCGTGCGCAAAGCTAATGGGAAGTGGAGGCTTTGTATAGACTTCACCAATGTGAATAAAGCTTGTCCCAAAGATCCATTTCCTTTTCCCCGCATTGACCAGATCGTTGACTCCACGGCTGGATGTGAGTTTCTTTCATTCCTTGATGCATACTCCGGATACCACCAGATATTCATGGCTGAAGAGGATGAGGAGAAGACCGCATTCATTACTCCATGTGGCACTTATTGCTTCATACGCATGCCCTTTGGATTGAAGAATGCGGGTTCAACATTTGCAAGGGTGGTCCACACCGCTTTTGAGCCACAAATACACAGGAATGTAGAGGCCTACATGGATGATATAGTGGTCAAGAGCAAGGACAAGGATACCCTGATTCAAGACCTAGATGAAACTTTTGCAAATCTGCGCAAAATACAACTCAAGCTTAACCCCGAGAAGTGCGTCTTCGGAGTCCCCTCCGGCAAGCTTCTCGGGTTCTTTGTGTCCCAGAGGGGGATTGAAGCCAATCCCGACAAGATCAAAGCCATTGAGCAGATCGAAGTGTTGGGGAACGTTGCATGGGAAACAAAAAATTTTCTCTACGTTCACCAAGATCAATCTAGGAGATGCAACTACGAGGGGAGAGTTGGATCCACATACCCTTGTAGATCGCTAAGCGGAAGCGTTCAAGAACGCGGTTGATGGAGTCGTACTCGCCGCGATTCAGACCGCCGAAGATCCTAGCACCGAAGCAACGGTGCCTCCACGTTCTTCACACGTACGGCTCGGGGACGTCTCCTCCTTCTTGATCCAGCAAGGGGTGGAGGAGAGGTTGATGGAGAGACCGGCAGCACGACGGCGTGGTGGTGATGGTGGTGGAGGATTCCAGCAGGGCTTCGCCAAGCACCGCGGGAAGACGAAGATGTTATGGGAGAGGGAGGGCAGCGCCGAGGCACAAACGTGTGTTGGCTGCCCTCCTTCTACCTCTATATATATAGGGGAATAGAGGGGAGGGGGGCGCCCTAGGGTTTCCCCTAGGGGGGCCGGCGGCCAGGGCAGAGGGGGGGCGGCGGCCAAGGGCTGCGCCAGGCCCTAGGGTTTCCCCCCCTAGGTGCCTTGCCCCCCAAGCCAGGGGGTGCGGCAGCCCTAGGAGGGGCCAGCCCCCCATGCGCACTAGGAGAGGGCCCAGGGGGGGCGCACAGCCCTATGAGGGCTGTTGTGTCCCCCCTTTGTGGCCCATTAGGCCCGAAACCCCTTCCGGGACCCCGAAACCCCTTTCGGTCATCCGCCGATTTCCCGATGCTCCCCGGAACACTTCCGGACTCCGAAACCTTTCATCCTATATATCAATCTTTGTCCCCGGACCATTCCGGAGACCCTCGTCACGTCCGGGATCTCATCCGGGACTCCGAACAACCTTCGGTAACCATGCACTGTTCTCACTAACAACCCTAGCGTCACCGAACCTTAAGTGTGTAGACCCTGCGGGTTCGGAAACCATGTAGACATGACCGAGACACTCCCAGGTCAATAACCAATAGCGGGATCTGGATACCCATATTGGTTCCCACACGTTCCTTGATGATCTCATCGGATGAACCACGATGTCAAGGATTCAGGCAATCCCGTATACAGTTCCCTTTGTCTCGTCGGTATGTTACTTGCCCGAGATTCGATCGTCGGTATCTCTATACCTAGTTCAATCTCGTTACCGGCAAGTCTCTTTACTCGTTACCGTAATACATAATCCCGTGACTAACTACTTAATCACTTTGAGCTCATTGTGATGATGTATTACCGAGTGGGCCCGGAGATACCTCTCCGTCACACGGAGTGACAAATCCCAGTCTCGATCCATGTCAACTCAACAGACACCTTCGGAGATACCTGTAGAGTACCTTTATAGTCACCCAGTTACGTTGTGACGTTTGGCACACACAAAGCACTCCTACGGTGTCAGTGAGTTACATGATCTCATGGTCATAGGAACTTATACTTGACATGCAGAAAACTATAGCAATAACTGATACGATCAAAAGCTATGTTTAACGTTTGGGTCTTGTCCATCACATCATTCTCCTAATGATGTGATCCCGTTATCAAATGACAACTCATGTCTATGACCTGGAAACCGCGATCATCTTTGATCAACGAGCTAGTCCTGTAGAGGCTTACTAGGGACACAAAGTTTGTCTATTCATCCACACATGTATTTGAGTTTCCAATCAATACAATTATAGCATGGATAATAAACGATCATCATGAACAAGGAAATATAATAATAACTCTTTTATTATTGCCTCTAGGGCATATTTCCAACAGTCTCCCACTTGCACTAGAGTCAATAATCTAGCATTACAAGGTAATGAATCTAACACCCATAGAGTCTTGGTGTTGATCATGCTTAGCCCGTGGAAGAGGCTTAGTCAACGGATCTGCAACATTCAAATCCGTGTGTACTTTGCAAATGTTTATGTCCTCCTCCTTGACTGAATCGCGGATGGAATTGAAGCGTCGCTTTATGTGTCTGGTCCTCTTGTGAAACCTTGGTTCCTTGGCTAGAGCAATGGCACCAGTGTTGTCACAGAACAGAGTCATTGGGTTCAGTGCACTAGGCACAACTCCAAGATCTGTTATGAACTCCTTCATCCAGACACCTTCCTTTGCCGCCTCCGAGGCAGCTATGTACTCCGCTTCAAATGTAGAATCGGCTACCACGCTTTTCTTGGAACTGCACCAGCTTACCGCTCCCCCGTTGAGAATATATACGTATCCGGTTTGAGACTTAGAGTCATTCGGATCAGTGTCAAAGCTTGCATCGACGTAACCCTTTACGACGAGCTCTTGATCACCTCCATAAACGAGAAACATTTCCTTAGTCCTTTTCAGGTACTTTAGGATATTCTTGACCGCTGTCCAGTGATCCATACCAGGATTACTTTGAAACCTTCCGGCCATACTTATGGCAAGGCTGACATCTGGTCTTGTGCACAGCATTGCATACATGATAGAGCCTATGGCTGAAGCATAGGGGACGACACTCATCTTTTCTCTATCTTCCGCAGTCACTGGGCATTGAGTCTTACTCAACTTTGTACCTTGCAATACCGGCAAGAACCCCTTCTTGGATTGATCCATTTTCAACTTCTTCAAAACTTTATCAAGGTATGTACTTTGTGAAAGTCCTATCAAGCGTCTTGATCTATCTCTATAGATCTTGATGCCCAATATGAAAGCAGCTTCCCCGAGATCCTTCATCGAAAAACTCTTGTTCAAATACCCCTTCACGCTATCCAAAAGTTCTATATTGTTTCCAATCAGCAATATGTCATCCACATATAATATTAGAAACGCTATAGAGCTCCCACTCACTTTCTTGTAAATACAAGCTTCATTGTAAACTTGTATAAACCCAAACGCTTTGATCACCTCATCAAAGCGAAGATTCCAACTCCGAGATGCTTGCACCAGCCCATAAATGGAACGCTGGAGCTTGCATACTTTGTCAGCATTCTCTGGATCGACAAAACCTTCCGGTTGTATCATATACAACTCTTCCTTAAGAAAACCGTTAAGGAACGCTGTTTTGACATCAATCTGCCAAATTTCATAATCGAAATACGCAGCTATTGCTAACATGATTCGGACGGATTTAAGCATCGCTACGGGTGAGAAAGTCTCATCGTAGTCAATCCCTTGAACTTGTGAAAAACCCTTTGCCACAAGTCGAGCTTTATACACGGTGACATTACCGTCAGCGTCCGTCTTCCTCTTAAAAATCCATTTATTCTGAATGGCCTTCCGCCCTTCAGGTAATACTTCCAAAGTCCATACTTTGTTTTCATACATGGATCCCATCTCGGATTTCATGGCCTCTAACCATTTGTCGGAATCCGGGCCCTCCATCGCTTCTCCATAGCTCGTAGGTTCACCGTTGTCTAACAACATGACCTCCAAGACAGGGTTACCATACCACTCAGGTGCAGTGCGTACCCTTGTCGACCTACGAGGTTCGGTAGTAACTTGATCAGAAGCTTCTTGATCATCATCATTGGCTTCCTCTTCAACCGCTGCAGGCTCCACAAAAACATCTTTCTGTGCTACGCAACTCTTTGGTTGAAGCAGAGGTTCAATAACCTCATCAAGTTCTACCTTCCTCCCACTCAATTCTTTCGAGAGAAACTCTTTCTCGAGAAAGGACCCGTTCTTAGCGACAAACACTTTGCCTTCGGATCTGAGATAGAAGGCGTACCCAACAGTTTCTTTTGGGTATCCTATGAAGACACATTTGTCCGCTTTGGGTTCGAGCTTTTCTGGCTGAAGCCTTTTGACATAAGCATCGCAACCCCAAACCTTGAGAAAAGACAATTTAGGTTTCTTACCAAACCATAGTTCATACGGTGTTGTCTCAACGGACTTGGATGGAGCCCTATTTAAAGTGAATGCAGCTGTCTCTAACGCATATCCCCAAAATGATAGTGGCAAATCGGCAAGAGACATCATAGAACGCACCATATCTAATAGGGTTCGATTACGACGTTCGGACACACCATTACGCTGTGGTGTTCCAGGTGGCATCAACTGTGAAACGATTCCACATTTTCTTAAGTGATTGCCAAACTCATAACTCAGATATTCTCCCCCTCGATCAGATCGTAGGAACTTGATCTTCTTGTTACGATGATTTTCAACTTCACTCTGAAATTGCTTGAACTTTTCAAAAGTTTCAGACTTATGCTTCATTAAGTAAATATACCCATATCTACTTAAGTCGTCAGTGAAGGTGAGAAAATAACGATATCCACCGCGCGCCGTGACACTCATCGGACCACACACATCAGTATGTATGATTTCCAACAAGTCACTTGCCCGTTCCATTGTCCCTGAAAACGGGGTCCTTGTCATCTTGCCCATGAGGCACGGCTCGCATGTGTCAAGTGATTCAAAATCAAGAGACTCCAAAAGTCCATCAGCATGGAGCTTCCTCATGCGTTTTACGCCGATATGACCCAGACGGCAGTGCCATAAGTAAGTGGTACTATCGCTAACTACTCTACATCTTTTGGCATCAATGTTATGAACATGTGTATCATCACTATCGAGATTCAATAAGAATAAACCCCTCACTTCGGGTGCATGACCATAAAAGATATTACCCATATAAATAGAACAACCTTTATTCTCTGATTTAAATGAGTAACCGTCTCGCAATAAACAAGATCCAGATATAATGTTCATGCTTAACGCAGGCACTAAATAACAATTATTCAGGTTCATAACTAATCCCGATGGTAATCGAAGAGCGAGCGTGCCGACGGCGATCACATCAACCTTGGAACCATTTCCCACGCGCATCGTCACTTCGTCCTTCGCCAGCCTCCGTTTATTCCGCAGTTCCTGTTTAGAGTTGCAAATGTGAGCAACCGAACCGGTATCAAATACCCAGGCACTACAACGAGAGTTGGTAAGGTACACATCAATAACATGTATATCACATATACCTTTGTTGTTGTTGTTGGCCCCCTTCTTGTCTGCCAGATACTTGGGGCAGTTCTGCTTCCAGTGGCCGTTCCCCTTGCAATAGAAACACTCAGTCTCTGGCTTGGGCCCAGCCTTGGGTTTCTTCACTGGATGAGCAACTGCCTTGCCACCCTTCTTAGAGTTACCCTTCTTGCCCTTGCCATTCTTCTTGAAACTGGTGGTTTTATCGACCATCAACACTTGATACTCCTTTTTGATGTCTGCCTCAGCGACTTTCAGCATCGAAAACAGCTCGGCGATGGTTTTGTTCATCCCTTGCATGTTGTACTGCTGCACAAAGCTCTTGTAGCTAGGCGGGAGTGACTGGAGAATTCTGTCAATGATAGCCTCGTCCGGGAACACAAGTCCCAGATCAGCTATGCGGGTATAGTACCCAGACATCTTCAGTAAGTGCTCACTGACAGACGAATTCTCCTCCATCTTGCAAGCAAAGAATTTATCGGTGGTCTCATACCTCTCGATCTTAGCATTCTTTTCAAAGATGAACTTCAACTCCTGGAACATCTCATATGCTCCATGACGTTCAAAACACCTTTGAAGTCCTCCTTCCAAGCTATACAAAATGGCACACTGCACCACTGAGTAGTCATCCGAACGCGACTGCCAGGCGTTCATAACGTCCGCAGAGGCCTGAGGAGCGGGGGGTTCACCTAGCGGTGCACTTAGGACATAAACCTTTTGGGCAGCAGTGAGGATGATCCTCAGATTGCGGAGCCAGTCCGCAAAGTTGCTCCCATCATCTTTCAGTTTAGCTTTCTCTAGGAACGCATTAAAATTCAGGGGAGCTACTGCGCGAGCCATCTACAACAAAAGATTTGCAAAGACATTTTAGACTATTGTTCATGATAAGTGAGTTATTACCTAATCAAATTAATTATAACTCCCACTCAAATTGACATCCCTCTGGTCATTCGAGCGTGACATGATCCAGATTCACCAACCCAAGTCCGATCATCACGTGAGATGAGGTGGTGTCAATGGTGAACATCTACATGTTGATCATATCTACTATATGACTCATGCTGGACCTTTCGGTCCTCCGTGTTCCGAGGCCATGTCTGTACATGCTAGGCTCGTCAAGTCTAACCCGAGTGTTCTGCATGTGCAAAACTGGCTTGCACCCGTTGTATGCGAACGTAGAGTCTATCACACCCGATCATCATGTGGTGCTTCGAAACGACGAACCTTCGCAACGGCGCACACTCGGGGGGAACACAATTTTATCTTGAAATTTTAGTGAAGGATCATCTTATAATGCTACCGTCGTCCTAAGCAAAATAAGATGCATAAAAGGATTAACATCACATGCAAATCATAAGTGACATGATATGGCCATCAACTCGTGCTTTTGATCTCCATCTCCAAAGCACCGGCATGATCTCCATCGTCACCGGCGCCACACCATGATCCCCATCATCATGATCTCCATCATCGTGTCGCCATCGGGGTTGTCGGCGCCCACCATGCTCTTACTACTATTGCTACCGTTTAGCGATAAAGTAAAGCATTACAAGGCGCTTAATGATTGACACGCAGGTCATACAAAAATTAAAGACAACCCTATGGCTCCTGCCGGTTGCCGTATGCATCGACATGCAAGTCGATATTAACTATTACAACATGATCATCTCATACATCAAATATATCTCATCATGTCATTGGCCATATCATATCACATACATACCCTGCAAAAACAAGTTAGACGTCCTCTAATTTGTTGTTGCATGTTTTACGTGGCTGCTATGGGTATCTAGCAAGAACGCTTCTTACCTACGCAAAGCCACAACGGTGATATTTAAGTTGCTATTTAACCTTCTACAAGGACCGCCTTGTTCTGTTCCGATTCAACTAAGATAGGAGAGACAGACACCCGCCAGCCATCTTATGCAACAAAAGTCACATGTCTGTCGATGGAACCGGTCTCATGTACGTGGACATGTAAAGTTGGTCCGGGCCGCTTCATCCCATAATACCGCTGAATCAAGAAAGACTAAGGAGGGAAGCAATCTAAACATCAACGCCCACAAACCCTTTTGTGTTCTACTCGTGAAAGCATCTACGCAAGATCCTAGCTCATGATGCCACTGTTGGGGAACGTTGCATGGGAAACAAAAATTTTTCTCTACGTTCACCAAGATCAATCTAGGAGATGCAACTACGAGGGGAGAGTTGGATCCACAAACCCTTGTAGATCGCTAAGCGGAAGCGTTCAAGAACGCGGTTGATGGAGTCGTACTCGCCGCGATTCAGATCGCCGAAGATCCTAGCACCGAAGCAACGGTGCCTCTGCGTTCTTCACACGTACGGCTCGGGGACGTCTCCTCCTTCTTGATCCAGCAAGGGGTGGAGGAGAGGTTGATGGAGAGACCGGCAGCACGACGGCGTGGTGGTGATGGTGGTGGAGGATTCCAGCAGGGCTTCGCCAAGCACCGCGGGAAGACGAAGATGTTATGGGAGAGGGAGGGCAGCGCCGAGGCACAAACGTGTGTTGGCTGCCCTCCCTCTACCTCTCTATATATAGGGGAATAGAGGGGAGGGGGGCGCCCTAGGGTTTCCCCTAGGGGGGCCGGCGGCCAGGGCACAGGGGGGGCGGCGGCCAAGTGCTGCGCCAGGCCCTAGGGTTTCCCCCCCTAGGTGCCTTGCCCCCCAAGCCAGGGGGTGCGGCAGCCCTAGGAGGGGCCAGCCCCCCATGCGCACTAGGAGAGGGCCCAGGGGGGGCGCACAGCCCTATGAGGGCTGTTGTGTCCCCCCTTTGTGGCCCATTAGGCCCGAAACCCCTTCCGGGACCCCGAAACCCCTTTCGGTCATCCACCGATTTCCCGATGCTCCCCGGAACACTTCCGGACTCCGAAACCTTTCATCCTATATATCAATCTTTGTCCCCGGACCATTCCGGAGACCCTCGTCACGTCCGGGATCTCATCCGGGACTCCGAACAACCTTCGGTAACCATGCACTGTTCTCACTAACAACCCTAGCGTCACCGAACCTTAAGTGTGTAGACCCTGCGGGTTCGGAAATCATGTAGACATGACCGAGACACTCCCAGGTCAATAACCAATAGCGGGATCTGGATACCCATATTGGTTCCCACACGTTTCTCGATGATCTCATCGGATGAACCACGATGTCAAGGATTCAGGCAATCCCGTATACAGTTCCCTTTGTCTCGTCGGTATGTTACTTGCCCGAGATTCGATCGTCGGTATCTCTATACCTAGTTCAATCTCGTTACCGGCAAGTCTCTTTACTCGTTACCGTAATACATAATCCCGTGACTAACTACTTAATCACTTTGAGCTCATTGTGATGATGTATTACCGAGTGGGCCCGGAGATACCTCTCCGTCACACGGAGTGACAAATCCCAATCTCGATCCATGTCAACTCAACAGACACCTTCGGAGATACCTGTAGAGTACCTTTATAGTCACCCACTTACGTTGTGACGTTTGGCACACACAAAGCACTCCTACGGTGTCAGTGAGTTACATGATCTCATGGTCATAGGAACTTATACTTGACATGCAGAAAACTATAGCAATAACTGATACGATCAAAAGCTATGTTTAACGTTTGGGTCTTGTCCATCACATCATTCTCCTAATGATGTGATCCCGTTATCAAATGACAACTCATGTCTATGACCTGGAAACCGCGGTCATCTTTGATCAACGAGCTAGTCCTGTAGAGGCTTACTAGGGACACAAAGTTTGTCTATTCATCCACACATGTATTTGAGTTTCCAATCAATACAATTATAGCATGGATAATAAACGATCATCATGAACAAGGAAATATAATAATAACTCTTTTATTATTGCCTCTAGGGCATATTTCCAACACGAAGCCCCGAAGCACGTTAAGGATGTGCGGAGACTTGCCGGCTGCGTGGCTGCCCTCAGCAGGTTCATTTCTAAGTCTGCAGAACGCGCCCTGCCGTTTTTCAAAATCTTGAAAAAGGCAGGTCCGATGAAATGGACTCCGGAAGCGGAGGCAGCGCTGCAAGACTTGAAACGATACCTGTCCTCCACTCCAATACTTGTCGCACCTAAGCCACAGGCAAAGTTGCTGCTGTACTTAGCAGCGACCAATCAAGTGGTTAGTGCTGCGTTGGTAGCGGAAAGGGAGGCAGATGAGGAACCCACAGCCCCGACAAGCACATCCAGCAACAAGCAGGGGGCTTCCCCGACAAGCTCTGGCCCCGACAAGGATGAGGCTGCGCAGATGCAAGAAGAAGTGCGAAAGAAGATGGTGCAGCGCCCAGTTTATTTTGTAAGTTCCCTCTTGCAGGGGGCTAGGTCAAGATACTCTGGGGTGCAGAAGCTGCTCTTCGGGCTCCTCATGGCCTCGAGAAAGCTGCGCCACTACTTCCAAGCACATGAGATAACGGTGATCACTCGCTTTCCGCTAAAGAGGATATTGCAAAATCCAGAAGCAACAGGCAGGATTGTCGAGTGGGCACTGGAGCTGTCAAGCTTTGGTCTTAAGTTTGAAAGTACTTCAACTATCCAGAGTAGAGCATTGGCAGAGTTCATAGCGGAATGGACACCCATGCCAGACGAAGAAGTTCCAGAGACAAGCATCCCCGTCAAAGAAGCAAGCAAAGAATGGGTAATGTACTTCGATGGAGCCTTCTCGCTGCAAGGCGCCGGTGCTGGTGTGCTGCTTGTCGCACCCACCGGAGAGCACCTCAAGTAAGTTGTCCAAATGCACTTTCCCAAGGAGAGAAAGTTGGTCTCCGGTGACTACTTGCCGGCGGATCTCCCCGAGGTCGCCGCCAAGGTCCCCAAGATCAACCATCGAGTTGCTGAGGAACAGTCTGCTCCTGCGGACCCAACGGTCCGTACAGTTGAAGCAGGCGTTCCCGACAAGTCTTGCCCCGGCAAGCTTGCCGGGGAACGTCTAGCTCCGGCCGAGCCGCAGGTTCTTGCCGTAGAAGCTGACGTTCCCGCAGCAGCAATGATGCCTTTAGTCCTTGTTGTTGAGCCTCAGGCTCCAGCATGGGCGCAGCAAATTGTCCACTTTCTTCAGACTGGGGAACTTCCCGAAGAGCCAGAAGAAGCAGAAAGAATAACCAGGCAGACAAGTATGTACCAGTTCGTCGGCAACGAACTGTACAGAAGAAGACTCAATGGTGTCAGGTTGAAGTGCATCCCCCGGGAAGATGGGCAAAATCTGTTGGCAGAGATACAAGGAGGCATATGTGGCCACCACATTGGCGCAAGAGCACTTGCCGGCAAGGCGTTCCGGCAAGGTTTGTTTTGGCCAGAAGCCCTCCAAGATGCAACTGCACAAGTAACCAAGTGTGAAGCGTGACAGTTCCATGCCAAGCAAATACATCAGCCAGCTCAAGCTCTCCAGACGATCCCTTTGTCCTAGCCATTTTCGGTCTGGGGGCTCGATATCCTCGGTCCCTTTCCTCCCGCAGTCGGGGGCTTTGAGTACTTGTACGTCGCCATCGACAAGTTCACAAAGTGGCTGGAAGTGGAACCAGTGAGAAAGGTGACCGCACAGTCAGCAGTCAAGTTCTTCAGATCAATTGTTTGCCGTTTCGGAATCCCTAACAAGATCATCACCGACAACGACACACAATTCACAAGTCGCACCTTCATGCACTACGTCCAGGACCTTGGCGCCAAGGTCTGCTTCGCTTCTGTTGCTCACCCGAGGAGCAATGGTCAAGCGGAGAGGGCAAACGCTGAAGTGCTGCGCGGGCTCAAGACAAGAACTTTCGACAGGCTGCACAAGTGCGGAAGAAACTGGATTGAGGAGTTGCCGGCGGCTCTTTGGTCAATCAGGACGACACCAAATCGAGCCACCGGACAGACACCCTTTGCTCTTGTCTATGGAGCAGAGGCAGTTCTCCCCACGGAACTCGTATACGGGTCGCCTCGAGTGCTCGCTTACGATGAGCTCGAGCAAGAGCAGCTGCGGCAAGATGATGCACTGCTCCTCGAGGAGGACCGTCTTCAGGCTGCTGTACGAGCTGCTCGATATCAGCAAGCTTTGCGCCGCTACCATAGCCGCAAAGTCAAGGCCAGAAGTCTCGAGGAAAGCGACCTTGTTCTTCGGCGTGTTTAGTCCGCCAAGAATTCCAACAAGTTGACGCCGAAGTGGGAAGGCCCTTATCGGGTGAGACAAGTCACAAGGCCCGGCGCTGTCCTCCTTGAGTAAGAAGAGGGCTTACCGGTGAGCAACTCCTGGAACATTGAGCACCTTCGCAAGTTTCACCCATAAGGCGCGGTTGCCGTGATCCGCTCCGGCAACCACCTTTTGTACAAGTCTTGCCGTTGTTGCATGTAAACCTTTGTACAAAGCCGGGCGCAGACCCCGTGCATCAGTAAAGCTTTTGTGCCTTGCACAACTTGTCGTTTCATGCTTTTCCATTTTCTTGCATGTACTATCTGACACTTTGTGCAGCACGCACCCCCGGTAAGCAATAACGAGCTACAAGGCTCCATGCATATGTTTCCTCCCCTTTCTTTCTTTTCTCAAGCAGAAGAAGTTGTTCCTCGCGCACAAGTTTGCCGGGGGGGAGGAGACAGTGGTATAGACCAAGTGCCGTTCAAGAAAGCCTCGCCTTGCCGGGAAGCAAACAACACAAAAGCTAAGTTGCCAAAGTTTGAGCATTCAAATTTTTAAATTTTGAAGTTATCTTCCTTGAACGACCACGCTTTGTATAAAAAACCTGCGCGCGGAGGAACCTACCCGTGGCTAGCCGCGCCCTTACTTTGTTTCGAGCATGCTCAACGGCTTAAGTGAGCCGCGACAAGTGTCGCGCCCTTACTTCATTTTCGAGTTCGCTCAACAAACTAAGCGTGCTGCGACTAGCTGCGACAAGGTTTCTTGCCGGTAGAGGCGTTGCCAGCAGGCTGCTAGAGTCCCGCACTCAGCGCTCGCGGCAAGGGTCCCTTTGCCGGCAAGTTCCCTAAAAGCGTAGGGTAAAAGCATACAAAGTAAAGAAGTCGAACAAAGGGAGTAACACTGCATTAACTACCCAAAATAAAGTTATATTACAAGATGACTTGTCGCTGTTCTAATAAACTACTGTCCATGACATGATTGGCAGGAACAAGGGAAGCAGAAAGAAAGCAACCTAATCTACACGGTCACCGTCAACTCTCCTAATCTTGCCCACCTTGGCCACGATGGGTGCGACAAGGGCCTTCAACGCCTCCTGGTCGGCGTCGGGCGGCAAGGTCCGGAGGACGTTCTCAAGGTTGATCCCAGGGTTGCGGTAGACAATCTTCGTCAGCACTCTCTCCACAACTCCCGCGCAAAGCCTGCGTGCCTCGTTCGCCAGCTGCGTGGGGATCCTCTCCCGGAGCTGCTCAAGGGCCGGCGCCACTCCCCTAAAGAATAAACTCAGCTTGGCACTGTGAGGGAGATTTGTGTCGGGGGAGTACCCGAGGTGCTCCGTCCCCAGCCCCGCCATCTCCCTGTCGATGTCAGCGGCGGCGGCGACAAGCTCCTCGGTCCACTGCTCCACCGTCTGCCTGAAGTTGTTTTGCGTGAGGGCGGCGCTATCCAGCAGTGCCCTCTCAGCCCGGATATCTTCCTTCAGCTTCGTCTCCCGGTTCCTAGCGCTGTCAAGTGATTCAGTGAGGGTGGACAACTTCAATTCCAAGTCCGCGACGGAGTCCTTGGCGATGGCGAGCTCCTTGCCCTTGTCGGAGAGACGGACCTGCAGCTCCAAGTGGCTGTGGGCGTCTTTCTCCCTCTCTAACGTGAGCGCGGCAACCTTCTCCTCGCTCGTCCTCAAGCTGAGCTCCAACAGTGCCACCCTCGCCTCCAAGTCTCTCTTGGCGGTCTCTGCAGCTGCAGCGGCGTCCCTCGCTTCCTGCAGAGCCCCGCCAAGGGACTGATCGCGCGCGGTGAGGTCGTCCTCATGGCTATCGAGGTCGTCCTTCCGCTACCTCAGCTCTCCTTCCTGCCGAGACAGATCTTCGGCGGCAAGCCGTTGCTGCTCCTCTGCTTCGGCCTTTTCGAGGACGAATGCCTGGTGCGCCTCGGCGAGCTCCTCCCGCTCCTCCGCCAAAGACCGGAGAGCCGCCTGGTTGGTGGCGCGGAGCTCCTCGGCGCGTTTCTCCAGATCGACGCCTGCCTTGGCAGCCAGAGCCTCTCGGGACTCCAGCTTGGCCTGCCTGGCACGGTACAGGGCCAGAAGCCGGCGCAGAAGCTGCTCCTCCTCGGGCTCGTTGCTGCTGCCGGGCGCGTCGACAAACTTCAGCCCCGCGGAGGCGAGGACTTCCCCATCGAAGACCTCCCCCTCCGCGGGCGCCCTTGACGAAGAAGCCCACGGGATCTGAATGAAGACCCCGTTCCCAGCCTCCAAGTAGGCACCGGTTCCAGCCGCGGCAGTGGCAGGGTCGGCGGTCGGCGCAGCGTCAAACGCTCCTGCGGCCTCGGGGCCGTCAGTGCGACCGCCGGTCCCCTCCTCGGCTGCCGTGTCAGTGTCCCTGGTTGCCTCTTCGACGGCGGGCTCCTCAGTGCCAATCGTCTCCTCAGTGGCCGCGGCGCCACCAGTGTTGCCGCGCGCGGCCTCCTCGGTGGCGGCCTCCGTCTCCGTAGGCTCTGGAGCAGACGAGTCTGAAAGCAAGAAAAAGAAAGAAGAATTGTCAAGCAAATATCCAAAAAGAAGAAGTCAAGAGAAGAAAAGTACAAGGGTTACCTGCGCGGGCCTCTTACTCGACGGGGTTCCTTGCCGGGGAGTTCTCACTCGGTGGCGTGGTAGTAGCCTCCGTCGGCGGTGGGCCGCTGGCGCCTTCCCTTGGCGGGGTGCTCACCCTTGGCGGGGTACTCGCCCTTTGCGGAGTACCCGTCCTTGGCGGAGTATTCTCCCTCGCCGGGGAGCTCCTCGGCGGGGTGATTGAGACGCGCCGCTCGTCGGGGGCAGTCTCTTGCCGCTCCTGAAGTTGCGGCTCCGTTTCTGTACAAGCCAAAAAACAAGCAAAACATCAATGAAGATAAGAAGCCCACGCGCGCCCGACAAGCGAAGGAGTAAACAAAAGACTTACGCTGGGGGCTGCGCTGGGGGCTGCTCTGCGGAGCAGCAGGCAGGTCCAGCAAGCTTGTCGCTGGCGCATCCCCCGCCGCTGCGACGGGCTCATCCTCAAGATTGACCACCGGGATCTTGGCCCTCTTCGCCATCCTCTGGGCCTGGGTCCTGGAAGGCAGGCATCAAACAGAATCAGATAAAGGAGATTCAAGACAAGAACAACAAATTGAAGAAAACAAGAGTTGCTTTACTTACTCTTCCTCCTCGTTGGAACTGAGGACGGAGAAGTCGAAGTCCGCCTCGCGCGTCCCGGCGCGAGGAGCTGGAGGAGTAGGCTCCCTCGGGCGCTTGGCGGGCGCCGGAGCCGTGGTCTGAGAAGACCCCGCTCCGGTCGTCGCCGAGGCCCGAGGAGCGGAAGGAGCGGTGGAGCCCGTGCGGGAAGATCCTCCTCCGGCCGCTGCAGAGGCGCGAGGCGCCCCTTGACGGCCTTGCTCGTCGTGGTGGCGCGCGTCGAGCGACGCTGGGGCTGTTGGCCCGCCGGCTGCTTCGCCGTGTCCGCAGCCTTGCGGAGACGCTTCTTCGGTTGAGGCGGAGGACTTGGTGGTGGCGGAGAACTCCCCGAGGATGAAGAGGAGTCGTCAAGGCCCAGAGACCCGCCCGAGTCTTAGGCAGAGTCGTCCGATTCGGCGCCTTGCTCGGCATGCTCGCTCGACTCTGTACCTTGCCTGGCAGCCTCGCTCGTCTCGGCGGGCTGCCCGGCAGGCTTTATCAGTTTGAGGATCTCTTCCTCCTCGGCCCGACTCACCGCATCCGCTGCATCCGCCTCGTCCAAGGAGTACCCAAACTCGCCCGCGGCCTCGGCTACAGCTGCCTCCTCCATCCTGGTGGCGATATACGCCACCTCCCGGTCGACACCACGAAAACCTATGGGACCGGAGCCCCTTTTCGGTACGGCAAGGGAGCGGAGGGTGCACGAAGAGAGGATCGAGGCGAGCGCGGGCAGTTTACCCAGGTTTGGGCCGCACGGATGCGTAAAACCCTACTCCTGCTTGGTTTGTATTGTGTTCTTGGCTCGGGAGCAAGAAGAGCTACAGTACTTGCTGCTAGCTACACCGAGCGCCGGAGTGATCGAAAGTTGGAACCCCCCCTACGTTGTGCATGGGCCTCCTTTTATAGGTCAAAGGGGTCACCGACAGGTGACAACGTAGGTGAGGGTAAAAACGTAAAAATGGTGGTAGTTGTAACATTGCATGTACAATGTTTTGTACCTAACCCTGACGGTGGGGGACAAGGGCATTGAATGCCCGTCGCCGTCGCCCCCAAACAGTGCAAAAAGCGTCCGTCCGGGCGTCTCCGTTCGCCATGACAGTAGCCTCGTCATCGTGGCTTGCCACCGTGTTCCCCAGGCTGCACAACCTTCCGCCACGTGCCCCTGGAAGGGCCCCAGGGCGACGCCTGGCCGGATGAGCTGGAGCGCGGGCACACAGTGGAAGCTTGCCGCGGCAAGCGCCTTGCCGCGCCCGGAAGCTTGTCTCTCTCCGGGCCTTGCCGGGGCGTGCGATGCGCCACGGCAAGTCTTCTGAAATGCCATGCTTTGGCCTTCCTGGCAAGCTCCTCTTGCCAGGGTCTTATGCTAAATGGGTGGTCTTGAGCCTGGAGCGGCCTTCCCGGCAAGCTCCTCTTGCCGGGGCCTTGTTTCTATGACTTGAATACTTTGTTCTTGAATGGCTCCAAAGGAACCAGAGCGGGCCTTGGCGGGCGCGTGGCAAGCCCAGCCACGAGACGCTGCCACTGCCCGTGCACAAGTTGGGATACTAAAGTACCCCATCTTTAGTACACCGACAGGAGCCCCCGGGCCTGGGCCACACACGGTGCCGAGCGCTGTTGGGCCAGGCCCAAAACAATGCACGTGCACACGAGGCCCACGGCGCGCCGCAGCCCACTCCGCATCCACCGCATCCCTCCCTAACAGCACGCGTCGATTGCGGCGTCGTGGGAGATATCGTGGCCTGTTTCTTTAATAGGGAAAATACGGAACGTCCCCCTCTCCCCCTTAAAAGCAGAGGAAACAGGGGTAGTTTCCCCCATTGCTTCATTGCGTCTTCAACTTCCAGAAACCCCCGCCGCTCTCCTCCTTCCCGAAGGTCGAAAGAGAGCAGCGCTCCGCCCCTCTTCCGCCGCCGCCAGCCTCCCCAGCGCCGCCGGCCCCCCCACGCCGTCCCCGCCATGGCCCCGAAGGGCAACAAGGCGAAAGCCGCGAAGACCGAACGGGCGGCGAAGCTTGCAGCAATGCGGAAGGGGATGGTGGTCTTCCCACCGAGGCTCGGCGCGAGGGAGCTGAAGGACAAGTTCTACCTCTTCTGGTCGAGGGAAACGAAAGCTCACCCGCGCACCAGGGTTCTCCCCGCCGAAGCCTGCGACATGTTTCCGGGAGGTTATCCTTACTTTGCCCTGTTCTTCCATTGCGGACTCTGCCCTCCATACTCCAAATTCTTCTGCGATGTTATGAACACGTATGGATTCCATCTTCTGGATTTCACCCCGAATGCAGTCTTAACCATGGTCGTTTTCGCACATCTGTGCGAAGACTTTGTCGGTGTCCAACCCAATGTAGCCCTCTTCCGCCATTTTTTTACGCCTCGGGTAGAGTCTGGGTCTCCTCTGTCCGGTGGGATTTCTTGGATCTTTAGGCTCAATAAGAAAGAGGCATACTTGATTGGAGAGCTCCGCGGCAAGTGGGAGGAGTGGAGGGCCGACTGGTGCTGGATCATGGAGGATGGACCCCAGCAGTTTACTTCCCCGCGCCGAGCTGCAATAGTGCGCGGCAAGGACTGGAGCGATCTGGCCCCGGAGGACGAGAAACTGAAGATAGCCCTCACTAGGATTCTTCGCCTCCGGCAAGCCAATCTTACTGTAGGTGAGGTCGGGGCAGATTTCCTTCGCCGCCGCATTGCTCCCTTGCAGGAGAGGAAGAGGCCTGCTTGGGATTTCGGCAACGCGGCAGACTGTACGAGGCTGCGCCCCGGCCTTAACTATAACTTCACTGTCTTGGAGCTCAAAGGGATGCTCCGTGAGCTGTTCAAGCACGACGCCAAGCAACCGGAGTGGTTCGCCTCGCCGCAGGGGCTAGTTCCACTATGCAACAATTGGTCGCTTAGTGCTATCCGCGCGGCGATGCCGTTGTGCGACTCCCACGGGGTTGACCCCACTTGGCTGGTGCCTTCTGACGAAGCCGCGCAAACCTTCTTCGACAACTTGGTGGAGCTGCCGATCAATCTTGATGAGAAGAAAGGTCTCACCCGCGACACCACCGACCGGGATGTGGCGTATATCGCCACCAGGGTGGAGGAGGCAGCCGTAGCCGAGGCCGCGGGCGAGTTTGGGTACTCCTTGGACGAGGCGGATGCAGCGGATGCGGTGAGTCGGGCCGAGGAGGAAGAGATCCTCAAACTGATAAAGCCTGTCGGGCAGCCCGCCGAGACGAGCGAGGCTGTCGGGCAAGGTACAGAGTCGAGCGAGCCCGCCGAGCAAGGCGCCGAATCGGACGACTCTGCCGAAGACTCGGGCGGGTCTCTGGGCCTTGACGACTCCTCTTCATCCTCGGGGAGTTCTCCGCCACCACCAAGTCCTCCGCCTCAACCGAAGAAGTGTCTCCGCAAGGCTGCGGACACGGCGAAGCAGCCGGCGGGCCAACAGCCGCAGCGTCGCTCGACGCGCGCCACCACGACGAGCAAGGCTGTCAAGGGGGGGGCCTCGCGCCTCAGCAGCGGCCGGAGGAGGATCTTCCCGCACGGGCTCCACCGCTCCTTCCGCTCCTCGGGCCTCGGCGACGACCGGAGCGGGGTCTTCTCAGACCACGGCTCCGGCGCCCGCCAAGCGCCCGAGGGAGCCTACTCCTCCAGCTCCTCGCGCCGGGACGCGCGAGGCGGACTTCGACTTCTCCGTCCTCAGTTCCGACGAGGAGGAGGAAGAGTAAGTAAAGCAACTCTTGTTTTCTTCAATTTGCTGTTCTTGTCTTGAATCTCCTTTACCTGATTCTGTTTGATGCCTGCCTTCCAGGACCCTGGCCCAGAGGATGGCGAAGAGGGCCAAGATCCCGGTGGTCGCTCTTGAGGATGAGCCCGTCGCCGCGGCGGGGGATGCGTCAGCGACAAGCTTGCTGGACCAGCCTGCTGCTCCGCAGAGCAGCCCCCAGCGCAGCCCCCAGCGTAAGTCTTCTGTTTACTCCTTCGCTTGTCGGGCGTGCGTGGGCTTCTTATCTTCATTGATGTTTTGCTTGTTTGTTGGCTTGTACAGAAACGGAGCCGCAGCTTCAGGAGCGGCAAGAGACTGCCCCTGACGAGCGGCGCGTCTCAATCTCCCTGCCAAGGAGGAGCTCCCCGGCGAGGGAGAATACTCCGCCAAGGACGGGTACTCCACAAAGGGCGAGTACCCCGCCAAGGGCGAGTACCCCGCGAAGGGCGAGTACCCCGCCAAGGGCGAGCACCCCGCCAAGGGCGAGCACCCCGCCAAGGGTGAGCACCCCGCCAAGGGAAGGCGCCAGCGGCCCTCCGCCGACGGAGGCTACTACCACGCCACCGAGGGAGAACTCCCCGGCAAGGAACCCCGTCGAGGAAGAGGCCCACGCAGGTAACCCTTGTACTTTTCTTCTCTTGACTTCTTCTTTTTGGATATTTGCTTGACAATTCTTCTTTCTTTTTCTTGCTTTCAGACTCGTCCGCTCCAGAGCCTATGGAGACGGAGGCCGCCATCGAGGAGAACGATTGGCAGTGAGGAGCCCGCCATCGAAGAGGCAACCAGGGACACTGACGCGGCAGCCGAGGAGGGGACCGGCGGTCGCACTGACGGCCCCGAGGCCGCAGGAGCGTTTGACGCTGCGCCGACCGCCGACCCTGCCACTGCCGCGGCTTGGAGGCTGGGAACGGGGTCTTCATTCAGATCTCGTGGGCTTCTTCGTCAAGGGCGCCCGCGGAGGGGGAGGTCTTCGATGGGGAAGTCCTCGCCTTCGTGGGGCTGCAGTTTGTCGACACGCCCGACAGCAGCAACGAGCCCGAGGAGGAGCAACTTCTGCGCCGGCTTCTGGCCCTGTACCGTGCCAGGCAGGCCAAGCTGGAGTCCCGAGAGGCTCTGGCTGCCAAGGCAGGCGTCGATCTGGAGAAACGCGCCGAGGAGCTCCGCGCCGCCAAACAGGCGGCCCTCCGGTCTTTGGCGGAGGAGCGGAAGGAGCTCGCCGAGGCGCACCAGGCGTTCGTCCTCGAAAAGGCCGAAGCAGAGGAGCAGCAACGGCTTGCCGCCGAAGATCTGTCTCGGCGGGAAGGAGAGCTGAGGCAGCGGAAGGTCGACCTCGATAGCCATGAGGACAACCTCACCGCGCGCGAGCAGTCCCTTGGCGGGGCTCTGCATGAAGCGAGGGACGCCGCTGCAGCTGCAGAGACCGCCAAGTGAGACTTGGAGGCGAGGGTGTCACAGTTGGAGCTCAACTTGAGGACGAGCGAGTAGAAGGTTGCCGCGCTCACATTGGAGAGGGACAAAGATGCCCACAGCCACTCGGAGCTGTAGGTCCGTTTCTCCGACAAGGTCAAGGAGCTCGCCATCGTCAAGGACTCCGTCGCGGACTTGGAATTGAAGCTGTCCACCCTCACTGAATCACTTGACAGCGCCAGGAACCGGGAGACGAAGCTGAAGGAAGATCTCCGGGATGAGAGGGCACTGCTAGACAGCGCCGCCCTCACGCAAAATAACTTCAGGCAGACGGTGGAGCAGTGGACCAAGGAGCTTTTCGCCGCCGCCGCTGACATTGACAGGGAGATGGCCGGGCTGGGGACGGAGCACCTCGGGTACTCCCCCGACGCAAATCTCCCTCACAGCGCCAAGCTGAGTTTATTCTTTAGGGGAGTGGGGCCGGCCCTTGAGCAGCTCCGGGAGAGGATCCGCACGCAGCTGGCGAACGAGGCGCGCAGGCTTTGCACGGGAGTTGTGGAGAGAGTGCTGACGAAGATTGTCTGCCGCAACCCCGGGATCAACCTTGAGAACGTCCTCCGGACCTTGCCGCCCAACACCGACCAGGAGGCGTTGAAGGCCCTTGTAGCACCCATCGTGGCCAAGGTGGGCATGATCAGGAGAGTTGATGGTGACCGTGTAGATTAGGTTGCATTCTTTCCGCTTCCCTTGTTGCTGCCAATCATGTCATGGACAGTAGTTTATTAGAACAGCGACAAGTCATCTTGTAATATAACTTTATTTTGGGTAGTTAATGCAGTGTTACTCCCTTTGTTCTACTTCTTTACTTTGTATGCTTTTACCCTACGCTTTTAGGGAACTTGCCAGCAAAGGGACCCTTGCCTTGAGCGCTGAGTGCGGGACTCTAACAGCCTGCTGGCAATGCCTCTATCGGCAAGAAACCTTGCCGCAGCTAGTCGCAGCACGGTTAGTTTGTTGAGCGAACTCAAAAACGAAGTAAGGGCGCGACACTTGTCGCGGCACACTTAAGCCGTTGAGCGTGCTCGAAACAAAGTAAGGGCGCGGCTAGCCACGGGTAGGTTCCTCCGCGCACAGGTTTTTTATACAAAGCGTGGTCGTTCAAGGAAGATAACTTCAAAATTTTAAAAAATTGAATGCTCAAACTTTGGCAACTTAGCTTTTGTGTTGTTTGCTTCCCGGCAAGGCGAGGCTTTCTTGAACGGCACTTGGTCTATACCATTGTCTCCTTACCCCCCC
>LR738715.1:11439097-11517478 GCA_902687465.1 Secale cereale | reverse complement strand
CAAACTTGTGCGCGAGGAACAACTTCTTCTGCTTGAGAAAAGAAAGAAAAGGGAGGAAACATATGCATGGAGCCTTGTAGCTCGTTATTGCTTACCGGGGGTGCGTGCTGCACAAAGTGTCAGATAGTACATGCAAGAAAATGGAAAAGCATGAAACGACAAGTTGTGCAAGGCACAAAAGCTTTACTGATGCACGGGGTCTGCGCCCGGCTTTGTACAAAGGTTTACATGCAACAACGGCAAGACTTGTAAAAAAGGTGGTTGCCGGAGCGGATCACGGCAACCGCGCCTTATGGGTGAAACTTGCGAAGGTGCTCAATGTTCCAGGAGTTGCTCACCGGTAAGCCCTCTTCGGTCTCAAGGCGGACAGCGCCGGGCCTTGTGAGTTGTCTCACCCGATAAGGGCCTTCCCACTTCGGCGTCAACTTGTTGGAATTCTTGGCGGACTGAACACGCCGAAGAACAAGGTCGCCTTCCTCGAGACTTCTGGCCTTGACTTTGCGGCTATGGTAGCGGCGCAAAGCTTTCTGGTATCGAGCAGCTCGTACAGCAGCCTGAAGACGGTCCTCCTCGAGGAGCAGTGCATCATCTTGCCGCAGCTGCTCTTGCTCGAGCTCATCGTAAGCGAGCACTCGAGACGACCCGTATACGAGTTCCGTGGGGAGAACTGCCTCTGCTCCATAGACAAGAGCAAAGGGTGTCTGTCCGGTGGCTCGATTTGGTGTCATCCTGATTGACCAAAGAGCCGCCGGCAACTCCTCAATCCAGTTTCTTCCGCACTTGTGCAGCCCGTCGAAAGTTCTTGTCTTGAGCCCGCGCAGCACTTCAGCGTTTACCCTCTCCGCTTGACCATTGCTCCTCGGGTGAGCAACAGAAGCAAAGCAGACCTTGGCGCCAAGGTCCTGGACGTAGTGCATGAAGGTGCGACTTGTGAATTGTGTGCCGTTGTCGGTGATGATCCTGTTAGGGATTCCGAAACGACAAACAATTGATCTGAAGAACTTGACTGCTGACTGTGCGGTCACCTTTCTCACTGGTTCCACTTCCGGCCACTTTGTGAACTTGTCGATGGCGACGTACAAGTACTCAAAGCCCCCTACTGCGCGGGGAAAGGGGCCGAGGATATCGAGCCCCCAGACCGAAAATGGCCAGGACAAAGGGATCGTCTGGAGAGCTTGAGCTGGCTGATGTATTTGCTTGGCATGGAACTGGCACGCTTCACACTTGGTTACTTGTGCAGTTGCATCTTGGAGGGCTTCTGGCCAAAACAAACCTTGCCGGAACGCCTTGCCGGCAAGTGCTCTTGCGCCAATGTGGTGGCCACATATGCCTCCATGTATCTCTGCCAACAGCTTTTGCCCATCTTCCCGGGGGATGCACTTCAACCTGACACCATTGAGTCTTCTTCTGTACAGTTCGTTGCCGACAAACTGGTACATACTTGACTGCCTGGTTATTCTTTCTGCTTCTTCTGGCTCTTCGGGAAGTTCCCCAGTCTGAAGAAAGTGGACAATTTGCTACGCCCATGCTGGAGCCTGAGGCTCAACAACAAGGACTAAAGGCATCATTGCTGCTGCGGGAACGTCAGCTTCTACGGCAAGAACCTGCGGCTCGGCCAGAGCTAGACGTTCCCCGGCAAGCTTGCTGGGGAAAGACTTGTCGGGAACGCCTGCTTCAACTGTACGGACCCTTGGGTCCGCAGGAGCAGACTGTTAGTCAGCAACTCGGTGGTTGATCTTGGGGACCTTGGCGGCGACCTCGGGGAGATCCGCCGGCAAGTAGTCACCGGAGACCAACTTTCTCTTCTTGCTTTGCCCAACTGATGGTGTAACGGATGGTTGAGTTATCTTGAGCACGAAGATCCCTGGTTCCACAGGTAGCTTTAGTGCAGCACACTTTGAAAGGCCGTCTGCGATGTCATTTTGAGCTCTTGTAACGTGCTCCATCTGTATGCCTTCAAAGTGCTATTCAAGCTTCCTCACTTCATCGACGTAAGCTTCAATCAATGGGCTCTGGTAGCTCTTGTTCACTTGTCGGACAACCAAGTGCGAATCTCCCCGGACAATCAGCTTCTTGATCCCAAGTTTTGTTGCAATTCTGAGGCCGGCAAGCAAACCTTCGTACTCTGCAGTGTAGTTTGTTGCTTGTTCCTTGGGAAAGTGCATTTGGACAACTTACTTGAGGTGCTCTCCGGTGGGTGCGACAAGCAGCACACCAGCACCGGCGCCTTGCAGCGAGAAGGCTCCATCGAAGTACATTACCCATTCTTTGCTTGCTTCTTTGACGGGGATGCTTGTCTCTGGAACTTCTTCATCTGGCATGGGTGTCCATTCCGCTATGAACTCTGCCAATGCTCTGCTCTGGATAGTTGAAGTACTTTCAAACTTAAGACCAAAGCTTGACAGCTCCAGTGCCCACTCGACAATCCTGCCTATTGCTTCTGGATTTTGCAATATCCTCTTTAGCGGAAAGCGATTGACCACCGTTATCTCATGTGCTTGGAAGTAGTGGCGCAGCTTTCTCGAGGCCATGAGGAGGCTGAAGAGCAGCTTCTGCACCCCAGAGTATCTTAACCTAGCCCCCTGCAAGAGGGAACTTACAAAATAAACTGGGCGCTGCACCATCTTCTTTCGCACTTCTTCTTGCATCTGCGCAGCCTCATCCTTGTCGGGGCCAGAGCTTGTCGGGGAAGCCCCCTGCTTGTCGCTGGATGTGCTTGTCGGGGCTGTGGGTTCCTCATCTGCCTCCCTTTCCGCTACCAACGCAGCACTAACCACTTGATTGGTCGCTGCTAAGTACAGCAGCAACTTTTCCTGTGGCTTAGGTGCGACAAGTATTGGAGTGGAGGACAGGTATCGTTTCAAGTCTTGCAGCACTGCCTCCGCTTCCGGAGTCCATTTCATCGGACCTGCCTTTTTCAAGATTTTGAAAAACGGCAGGGCGCGTTCTGCAGACTTAGAAATGAACCTGCTGAGGGCAGCCACGCAGCCGGCAAGTCTCCGCACATCCTTAACGCGCTTCGGGGCTTCGATCTGCTCAATGGCTTTCATCTTGTCGGGATTGGCTTCAATCCCCCTCTGGGACACAAAGAACCCGAGAAGCTTGCCGGAGGGGACTCCGAAGACGCACTTCTCGGGGTTAAGCTTGAGTTGTATTTTGCGCAGATTTGCAAAAGTTTCATCTAGGTCTTGAATCAGGGTATCCTTGTCCTTCTTTGAGCCACAGATACACAGGAATGTAGAGGCCTACATGGATGACATAGTGGTCAAGAGCAAGGACAAGGATACACTGATTCAAGACCTAGATGAAACTTTTGCAAATCTGCGCAAAATACAACTCAAGCTTAACCCCGAGAAGTGCGTCTTCGGAGTCCCCTCCGGCAAGCTTCTCGGGTTCTTTGTGTCCCAGAGGGGGATTGAAGCCAATCCCGACAAGATCAAAGCCATCGAGCAGATCGAAGCCCCGAAGCGCGTTAAGGATGTGCGGAGACTTACCGGCTGCGTGGCTGCCCTCAGCAGGTTCATTTCTAAGTCTGCCGAACACGCCCTGCCGTTTTTCAAAATCTTGAAAAAGGCAGGTCCGATGAAATGGACTCCGGAAGCGGAGGCAGCGCTGCAAGACTTGAAACGATACCTGTCCTCCACTCCAATACTTGTCGCACCTAAGCCACAGGAAAAGTTGCTGCTGTACTTAGCAGCAACCAATCAAGTGGTTAGTGCTGCGTTGGTAGCGGAAAGGGAGGCAGATGAGGAACCCACAGCCCCGACAAGCACATCCAGCGACAAGCAGGGGGCTTCCCCGACAAGCTCTGGCCCCGACAAGGATGAGGCTGCGCAGATGCAAGAAGAAGTGCGAAAGAAGATGGTGCATCGCCCAGTTTATTTTGTAAGTTCCCTCTTGCAGGGGGCTAGGTCAAGATACTCTGGGGTGCAGAAGCTGCTCTTCGGCCTCCTCATGGCCTCGAGAAAGCTGCGCCACTACTTCCAAGCACATGAGATAACGGTGGTCACTCGCTTTCCGCTAAAGAGGATATTGCAAAATCCAGAAGCAACAGGCAGGATTGTCGAGTGGGCACTGGAGCTGTCAAGCTTTGGTCTTAAGTTTGAAAGTACTTCAACTATCCAGAGTAGAGCATTGGCAGAGTTCATAGCGGAATGGACACCCACGCCAGACGAAGAAGTTCTAGAGACAAGCATCCCCGTCAAAGAAGCAAGCAAAGAATGGGTAATGTACTTCGATGGAGCCTTCTCGCTGGAAGGCGCCGGTGCTGGTGTGCTGCTTGTCGCACCCACCGGAGAGCACCTCAAGTACGTTGTCCAAATGCACTTTCCCAAGGAACAAGCAACAAACAACACTGCAGAGTATGAAGGTTTGCTTGTCGGCCTCAGAATTGCAACAGAACTTGGGATCAAGAAGCTGATTGTCCGGGGAGATTCGCAGTTGGTTGTCCGACAAGTGAACAAGAGCTACCAAAGCCCATTGATGGAAGCTTACGTCGACGAAGTGAGGAAGCTTGAAGAGCACTTTGAAGGCATACAGATGGAGCACGTTCCAAGAGCTCAAAATGACATCGCAGACGGCCTTTCAAAGTGTGCTGCACTAAAGCTACCTATGGAACCAGGGATCTTCGTGCTCAAGCTAACTCAACCATCCGTTACACCATCAGTTGGGCAAAGCAAGAAGAGAAAGTTGGTCTCCGGTGACTACTTGCCGGCGGATCTCCCCGAGGTCGCCGCCAAGGTCCCCAAGATCAACCACCGAGTTGCTGAGGAACAGTCTGCTCCTGCGGACCCAAGGGTCCGTACAGTTGAAGCAGGCGCTCCCGACAAGTCTTGCCCCGGCAAGCTTGCCGGGGAACGTCTAGCTCCGGCCGAGCCGCAGGTTTTGGCCGTAGAAGCTGACGTTCCCGCAACAGCAATGATGCCTTTAGTCCTTGTTGTTGAGCCTCAGGCTCCAGCATGGGCGCAGCAAATTGTCCACTTTCTTCAGACTGGGGAACTTCCCGAAGAGCCAGAAGAAGCAGAAAGAATAACCAGGCAGTCAAGTATGTACCAGTTCGTCGGCAACGAACTGTTCAGAAGAAGACTCAATGGTGTCAGGTTGAAGTGCATCCCCCGGGAAGATGGGCAAAAGCTGTTGGCAGAGATACATGGAGGCATATGTGGCCACCACATTGGCGCAAGAGCACTTGCCGGCCAGGCGTTCCGGCAAGGTTTCTTTTGGCCAGAAGCCCTCCAAGATGCAACTGCACAAGTAACCAAGTGTGAAGCGTGCCAATTCCATGCCAAGCAAATACATCAGCCAGCTCAAGCTCTCCAGACGATCCCTTTGTCCTGGCCATTTTCGGTCTGGGGGCTAGATATCCTCGGCACCTTTCCCCGCGCAGAGGGGGGCATTGAGTACTTGTACGTCGCCTTCGACAAGGTCACAAAGTGGCCGGAAGTGTAACCAGTGAGTAAGGTGACCGCACAGTCAGCAGTCAAGTTCTTCAGATAAATTGTTTGCCGTTTCGGAATCCCTAACAGGATCATCACCGACAACGGCACACAATTCACAAGTCGCACCTTCATGCACTACGTCCAGGACCTTGGCGCCAAGGTCTGCTTCGCTTCTGTTGCTCACCCGAGGAGCAATGGTCAAGCGGAGAGGGCAAACGCTGAAGTGCTGCGCGGGCTCAAGACAAGAACTTTCGACAGGCTGCACAAGTGCGGAAGAAACTGGATTGAGAAGTTGCCGGCGGCTCTTTGGTCAATCAGGACGACACCAAATCGAGCCACCGGACAGACACCCTTTGCTCTTGTCTATGGAGCAGAGGCAGTTCTCCCCACGGAACTCGTATACGGGTCGCCTCGAGTGCTCGCTTACGATGAGCTCGAGCAAGAGCAGCTGCGGCAAGATGATGCACTGCTCCTCGAGGAGGACCGTCTTCAGGCTGCTGTACGAGCTGCTCGATACCAGCATGCTTTGCGCCGCTACCATAGCCGCAAAGTCAAGGCCAGAAGTCTCGAGGAAGGCGACCTTTTTCTTCGGCGTGTTCAGTCCGCCAAGAATTCCAACAAGTTGACGCCGAAGTGGGAAGGCCCTTATTGGGTGAGACAAGTCACAAGGCCCGGCGCTGTCCGCCTTGAGACCGAAGAGGGCTTACCGGTGAGCAACTCCTGGAACATTGAGCAACTTCGCAAGTTTCACCCATAAGGCGCGGTTGCCGTGATCCGCTCCGGCAACCACCTTTTGTACAAGTCTTGCCGCTGTTGCATGTAAACCTTTGTACAAAGCCGGGCGCAGACCCCGTGCATCAGTAAAGCTTTTGTGCCTTGCACAACTTGTTGTTTCATGCTTTTCCATTTTCTTGCATGTACTATCTGACACTTTGTGCAGCACGCACCCCCGGTAAGCAATAACGAGCTACAAGGCTCCATGCATATGTTTCCTCCCTTTTCTTTCTTTTCTCAAGCAGAAGAAGTTGTTCCTCGCGCACAAGTTTGCCGGGGGGGGGAGACAGTGGTATAGACCAAGTGCCGTTCAAGAAAGCCTCGCCTTGTCGGGAAGCAAACAACACAAAAGCTAAGTTGCCAAAGTTTGAGCATTCAAATTTTTAAATTTTGAAGTTATTTTCCTTGAACGACCACGCTTTGTATAAAAAACCTGTGCGCGGAGGAACCTACCCGTGGCTAGCCGCGCCCTTACTTTGTTTCGAGCACGCTCAACGGCTTAAGTGAGCCGCGACAAGTGTCGCGCCCTTACTTCGTTTTCAAGTTCGCTCAACAAACTAAGCGTGCTGCGACTAGCTGCGGCAAGGTTTCTTGCCGGTAGAGGCGTTGCCAGCAGGCTGCTAGAGTCCCGCACTCAGCGCTCGTGGCAAGGGTCCCTTTGCCGGCAAGTTCCCTAAAAGCGTAGGGTAAAAACATACAAAGTAAAGAAGTCGAACAAAGGGAGTAACACTGCATTAACTACCCAAAATAAATTTATATTACAAGATGACGTGTCGCTGTTCTAATAAACTATTGTCCATGACATGATTGGCAGCAACAAGGGAAGCAGAAAGAAAGCAACCTAATCTACACGGTCACCGTCAACTCTCCTGATCTTGCCCACCTTGGCCACGATGGGTGCGACAAGGGCCTTCAACGCCTCCTGGTCGGTGTCGGGCGGCAAGGTCCGGAGGACGTTCTCAAGGTTAATCCCGGGGTTGCGGTAGACAATCTTCGTCAGCACTCTCTCCACAACTCCCGTGCAAAGCCTGCGCGCCTCGTTCGCCAGCTGTGTGCGGATCCTCTCCCGGAGCTGCTCAAGGGCCGGCGCCACTCCCCTCAAGAATAAACTCAGCTTGGCACTGTGAGGGAGATTTGCGTTGGGGGAGTGCCCGAGGTGCTCCGTCCCCAGCCCCGCCATCTCCCTGTCGATGTCAGCGGCGGCGGCGACAAGTTCCTCGGTCCACTGCTCCACCGTCTGCCTGAAGTTGTTTTGCGTGAGGGCGGCGCTGTCCAGCAGTGCCCTCTCAGCCCGGAGATCTTCCTTCAGCTCATCTCCCGGTTCCTGTCGCTGTCAAGTGATTCAGTGAGGGTGGACAGCTTCAATTCCAAGTCCACGACGGAGTCCTTGGCGATGGAGAGCTCCTTGCCCTTGTCGGAGAGACGGACCTGCAGCTCCGAGTGGCTGTGGGCCTCTTTCTCCCTCTCCAATGTGAGCGCGGCAACCTTCTCCTCGCTCATCCTCAAGCTGAGCTCCAACTGTGCCACCCTCGCCTCCAAGTCTCTCTTGGCGGTCTCTGCAGCTGCAGCGGCGTCCCTCGCTTCCTGCAGAGCCCCGCCAAGGGATTGCTCGCGCGCGGTGAGGTCGTCCTCATGGCTATCGAGGTCGACCTTCCGCTGCCTCAGCTCTCCTTCCCGCCGAGACAGATCTTCGGCGGCAAGCCGTTGCTGCTCCTCTGCTTCGGCCTTTTCAAGGACGAACGCCTGGTGCGCCTCGGCGAGCTCCTCCCGATCCTCCGCCAAAGACCGGAGGGCCGCCTGGTTGGCGGCGTGGAGCTCCTCGGCGCGTTTCTCCAGATCGATGCCTGCCTTGGCAGCCAGAGCCTCTCGGGACTCCAGCTTGGCCTGCCTGGCACGGTACAGGGCCAGAAGCCGGCGCAGAAGCTGCTCCTACTCGGCCTCGTTGCTGCTGCCGGGCACGTCGACAAACTTCAGCCCCGCGGAGGCGAGGACTTCCCCATCGAAGACCTACCCCTCCGCGGGCGCCCTTGACGAAGAAGCCCATGGGATCTGAATGAAGACCCCGTTCCCAGCCTCCATGTACGCACCGGTTCCAGCCGCGGCAGCGGCAGGGTCGGTGGTCGGCGCAGCGTCAAACGCTCCTGCGGCCTCGGGGCCGTCAGTACGACCGCCGGTCCCCTCCTCGGCTGCCGCGTCAGTGTCCCTGGTTGCCTCTTCGACGGCGGGCTCCTCAGTGCCAATCGTCTCCTCGGTGGCGGCCTCCGTCTCCATAGGCTCTGGAGTGGACGAGTCTGAAAGCAAGAAAAAGAAAGAAGAATTGTCAAGCAAATATCCAAAAAGAAGAAGTCAAGAGAAGAAAAGTACAAGGGTTACCTGCGCGGGCCTCTTCCTCGACGGGGTTCCTTGCCGGGGAGTTCTCCCTCGGTGGCGTGGTAGTAGCCTCTGTCGGCGGAGGGCCGCTGGCGCCTTCCCTTGGCGGGGTGCTCACCCTTGGCGGGGTGCTCGCCCTTGGCGGGGTACTCACCCTTTGCGGAGTACCCGTCCTTGGCGGAGTATTCTCCCTCGCCGGGGAGCTCCTCCTTGGCGGGGAGATTGAGACGCGCCGCTCGTCGGGGGCAGTCTCTTGCCGCTCCTGAAGCTGCGGCTCCGTTTCTGTACAAGCCAACAAACAAGCAAAACATCAATGAAGATAAGAAGCCCACGCGCGCCCGACAAGCGAAGGAGTAAACAGAAGACTTACGCTGGGGGCTGCGCTGGGGGCTGCGCTGGGGGCAGCTCTGCGGAGCAGCAGGCTGGTCCAGCAAGCTTGTCGCTGGCGCATCCCCCGCCGCTGCGACGGGCTCATCCTCAAGATCGACCACCGGGATCTTGGCCCTCTTCGCCATCCTCTGGGCCAGGGTCCTGGAAGGCAGGCATCAAACAGAATCAGATAAAGGAGATTCAAGACAAGAACAGCAAATTGAAGAAAACAAGAGTTGCTTTACTTACTCTTCCTCCTCCTCGTCGGAACTGAGGACGGAGAAGTCGAAGTCCGCCTCGCGCGTCCCGGCGCGAGGAGCTGGAGGAGTAGGCTCCCTCGGGCGCTTGGCGGGCGCCGGAGCCGTGGTCTGAGAAGACCCCGCTCCGGTCGTCGCCGAGGCCCGAGGAGCGGAAGGAGCGGTGGAGCCCGTGCGGGAAGATCCTCCTCCGGCCGCTGCTGAGGCGCGAGGCGCCCCCTTGACGGCCTTGCTCATCGTGGTGGCACACGTCGAGCGACGCTGCGGCTGTTGGCCCGCCGGCTGCTTCGCCGTGTCCGCAGCCTTGCGGAGACGCTTCTTCGGTTGAGGCGGAGGACTTGGTGGTGGCGGAGAACTCCCCGAGGATGAAGAGGAGTCGTCAAGGCCCAGAGACCCGCCTGAGTCTTCGGCAGAGTCGTCCGATTCGGCGCCTTACTCGGCGGGCTCGCTCGACTCTGTACCTTGCCCGGCAGCCTCGCTCGTCTCGGCGGGCTGCCCGGCAGGCTTTATCAGTTTGAGGATCTCTTCCTCCTCGGCCCGACCCACCGCATCCGCTGCATCCGCCTCGTCCAAGGAGTACCCAAACTCGCCCGCGGCCTCGGCTACGGCTGCCTCCTCGCCGGTCGGTGGTGTCACGGGTGAGACCTTTCTTCTCATCAGATTGATCGGCAGCTCCACCAAGTTGTCGAAGAAGGTTTGCGCGGCTTCGTCAGAAGGCGCCAGCCAAGTGGGGTCAACCCCGTGGGAGTCGCACAACGGCATCGCCGCACGGATAGCACTAAGCGACGAATTGTTGCATAGTGGAACTACCCCCCGCGGCGAGGCGAACCACTCCTGGTGCTTGGCGTCGTGCTTGAACAGCTCACGGAGCATCCCTTTGAGCTCCAAGACAGTGAAGTTATAGTTAAGGCCGGGGCGCAGCCTCATACAGTCTGCCGCGTTGCCGAAATCCCAAGCAGGCCTCTTCCTCTCCTGCAAGGGAGCAATGCGGCGGCGAAGGAAATCTGCCCCGACCTCACCTACAGTAAGATTGGCTTGCCGGAGGCGAAGAATCCTAGTGAAGGCTATCTTCAGTTTCTCGTCCTCCGGGGCCAGATCGCTCTAGTCCTTGCCGCGCACTATTGTAGCTCGGCGCGGGGAAGTAAACTGCTGGGGTCCATCCTCCATGATCCAGCACTAGTCAGCCCTCCACTCCTCCCACTTGCCGCAGAGCTCTCCAATCAATTATGCCTCTTTCTTATTGAGCCTAAAGATCCAAGAAATCTCACCGGACAGAGGAGACCCAGACTCTACCCGAGGCGTAAAAAAATGGCGGAAGAGGGCTACATTGGGGTGGACACCGACAAAGTTTTCGCACAGATGTGCGAAAACGGCCATGGTTAAGACTGCGTTCGGGGTGAAATCCAGAAGATGGAATCCATACGTGTTCATAACATCGCAGAAGAATTTGGAATATGGAGGGCAGAGTCCGCAATGGAAGAACATGGCAAAGTAAGGATAACCTCCCGGAAACATGTCGCAGGCTTCGGCGGGGAGAACCCTGGTGCGCGGGTGAGCTTTCGTTTCCCTCGACCAGAAGAGGTAGAACTTGTCCTTCAGCTCCCTCGCGCCGAGCCTCGGCGGGAAGACCACCATCCTCTTCCGCATTGCTGCAAGCTTCGCCGCCCGTTCGGTCTTCGCGGCTTTCACCTTGTCGCCCTTCGGGGCCATGGCTGGGACGGCGAGGGGGGGCCGGCGGCGCTGGGGAGGCTGGCGGCGGCGGAAGAGGGGCGGAGCGCTGCTCTCTTTCGACCTTCGGGAAGGAGGAGAGCGGCGGGGGTTTCTGGAGGTTGAAGACGCAATGAAGCAATGGGGGAAACTACCCCTGTTTCCTCTGCTTTTAAGGGGGAGAGGGGGACGTTCCGCATTTTCCCCATTAAAGAAACAGGCCACGATCTCTCCCACGACGCCGCAATCGACGCGTGCCGTTAGGGAGGGATGCGGCGGATGAGGAGTGGGCTGCGGCGCGCCGTGGGCCTCGTGTGCCCGTGCATTATTTTGGGCCTGGCCCAACAGCGCTCGGCACCGTGTGTGGCCCAGGCCCGGGGGCTCCTATCGGTGTACTAAAGATGGGGTACTTTAGTATCCCAACTTGTGCACGGGCAGTGGCAGCGTCCCGTGGCTGGGCTTGCCACGCGCCCGCCAAGGCCTGCCCTGGTTCCTTTGGAGCCATTCAAGAACAAAGTATTCAAGTCAGAGAAACAAGGCCCCGGCAAGAGGAGCTTGCCGGGAAGGCCGCTCCAGGCTCAAGACCACCCATTTAGCACAAGACCCTGGCAAGAGGAGCTTGCCAGGAAGGCCAAAGCATGGCATTTCAGAAGACTTGCTGTGGCGCATCGCGTGCCCCGACAAGGCCCGGAGAGCGACAAGCTTCTGGGCGCGGCAAGGTAACGACCACGGCAAGGCGCTTGCCGCGGCAAGCTTCCACTGTGTGCCCGCGCTCCAGCTCATCCGGCCACGCGTCGCCCTGGGGCCCTTCCAGGGGCACGTGGCGGAAGGCTGTGCAGCCTGGGGGACACGGTGGCAAGCCACGATGATGAGGCTACTGTCGTGGCGAACGAAGACGCCCGGACGGACGCTTTTTGCACTGTTTGGGGGCGACGGCGACGGGCATTCAATGCCCTTGTCCCCCACCGTCAGGGTTAGGTACAAAACACAGTATATGCACTGTTACAACTACCACCATTTTTACGTTTTTACCCTCACCTACGTTGTCACCTGTCGGTGACCCATTTTACCTATAAAAGGAGGCCCATGCACAACGTAAGGGGGGTTCCAACTTTCGATCACTCCGGCGCTCGGTGTAGCTAGCAGCAAGTACTGTAGCTCTTCTTGCTCCCGAGCCAAGAACACAATACAAACAAAGCAGGAGTAGGCTTTTACGCATCCGTGCAGCCCGAACCTGGGTAAACTGCCCGCGCTCGCCTCGATCCGCTCTTCGTGCACCCTCCGCTCGCTTGCCGTACCGAAAAGGGGCTCCGGTCCCATAGGTGTTCGTGGGCGATCAATTTCTGATACGTCCAAAACGTATCTATAATTTCTGCTTGCTCCATGCCACTTTTGGGTGATATTGCTATGATATTCATACACTTCCATACACTTTTGATCATATTTGGACTAACTTACTAATCCAGTGCACCCCAGTGCCAGTTTTTGTTTTCGGCTGTTTTTGTATTTCAGGTTTTCACGTTTCGAGAACTGCCCAGAAAAATCCAAAAAAATTATATAAAAAATCAGCGATCCGGAAACAACACTGCGTCCGAAGGGCAGCCTGGGGGGGGCACAGGGGCTCCAGGCGCCCTGTGGGCGCGCCCCCGCCCCTGGGCCGCGCCGGGGGGGCGCCTGGGCCCCCCGAGGCTCCCCCGGTGCCCTACTTTGGCATATATTTAAAGGACCCTCCGAAACCCTCAGAACAGGACTTCTTTTCGCGATTCCATCTCTGTTCCGCCGCCGCCGCCGCTTCCAAGATCGGGAACACTAGGAGAACTCTTCCCGGCACCCTGCCGGAGGGGAGGATCACCACCGGGAGCTTCTCCACCACCATGGACGCCTCCCGGATGACTCGTGAGTAGTCTCCCTTGGACCATGAGTCCATGACCAGTAGTTATGTGATGTTCTCCTCCCGTTCTTGTGCTTCACTAATTAGTCCTCGTGAGCTGCCCTACATGATCGAGGCACCTATGTAATCCTTATGCTGTTGCTATGTTGAGTTTGCTGGGATCCGATGGATTATGAGATTATGTTCAGATTGATATTGAGTAATATATTTGATTCACCTCTTTTATATTTTAGTTCATAAGTAATTCGTGCATGTTCTTCGTTGTTATTTATTGCTTTGGCCGAGTAATAGGTAGTGACTCCAAGAGGGAACGTTATGTTTGATTGTGGGTTCATGCCCCTCGATGACTAGCTTGAGTGACAGAAACATGAGTCTAGGGGATGTGCTGTTGCCACAAGGGGGAAAACAACGGTGCTTGTGCCCGAGGGTGCAAGGATTGTTTACTTTACGCAAAGTTTTTATAATGCAGTTGTCTGTTGCATTGAGTTTACACTATGGGTGGGACTCGCAACTTAATACCAGCGAGATGTTCTGGATAGATATCTCAAGGTGGATGATTAGTAGTAGATATTGATGGATTTCGGTCTACTTAATTTGGCGTACCGCCCATGCTTTGAACCTCAACCTTTCTTGCAATGTAGTCAGCATTGGTTTGCGTTCGTAGTCATGTCAATTGCCCAGCTGTAATTTGTTTACCTCACATAGCTGTTTCATCGTCTTTTGGGAGAGAGACATCACTAGTGAACATCATGAGACTCCGGTCCATATTACCATCATTGATCACATCCACTATTTATTTTCCGTTATTGTTTACTATTGCAAAAACTATCTATCACTACTATCACTGCTTTTAACCCTTTGTGAACTACAAGGCCGGAGAGATTGACAACCTCTCTGTACTCGTTGGGAGCAAAGTTATTTGTATCTGTGTGCAGGTACACGTTGGTTGCTACTAATCTGGCGCCGTAGCAATTGACACCTACTTGTTGAATCTAGGAGTCTCTGGGGAATCGATCCTTGGCATCTTTGCTAGGGGAAAACACTTCTACTTACTGCATCTTACACCTTCCACTTGGGGTAACCAACGAGGGGTTCGAGGCCCATCAGTTTCCCGGACATCTTTTGTCGGTGTACTAAAGATGGGGTACTTTAGTATCCCAACTTGTGCACGGGCAGTCACAGCGTCCCGTGGCTGGGCTTGCCACGTGCCCGCCAAGGCCCGCTCTGGTTCCTTTGGAGTCATTCAAGAACAAAGTATTCAAGTCAGAGAAACAAGGCCCCGGCAAGAGGAGCTTGCCGGGAAGGCCGCTCCAGGCTCAAGACCACCCGTTTAGCACAAGACCATGGCAAGAGGAGCTTGCTAGGAAGGCCAAAGCATGGCATTTCAGAAGACTTGCCGTGGCACATCGCGCGCCCCGGCAAGGCCCGGAGAGTGACAAGCTTCCGGGCGCGGCAAGGTAGCGACCGCGGCAAGGCGCTTGCCGCGGCAAGCTTCCACTGTGTGCCCGCGCTCCAGCTCATCCGGCCACGTGTCGCCCTGGGGCCCTTCCAGGGGCACGTGGCGGAAGGCTGTGCTGCCTGGGGGACACGGTGGCAAGCCACGATGACGAGGCTACTGTCGTGGCGAACGGAGACGCCCGGACGGACGCTTTTTGCACTGTTTGGGGGCGACGGCGACGGGCATTCAATGCCCTTGTCCCCCACCGTCAGGGTTAGGTACAAAACACTGTACATGCACTGTTACAACTACCACCATTTTTACGTTTTTACCCTCACCTACGTTGTCACCTGTCGGTGACCCCTTTGACCTATAAAAGGAGGCCCATGCACAACGTAGGGGGGGTTCCAACTTTCAATCATGCCGGCGCTCGGTGTAGCTAGCAGCAAGTACTGTAGCTCTTCTTGCTCCCGAGCCAAGAACACAATACAAACCAAGCAGGAGTAGGGTTTTACGCATCCGTGCGGCCCGAACCTGGGTAAACTGCCCGCGCTCGCCTCGATCCGCTCTTCGTGCACCCTCCGCTCCCTTGCCATACCGAAAAGGGGCTCCGGTCCCATATGTGTTCGTGGGCGATCAGTTTCCCCGACATCTTTGGCGCGCCAGGTAGGGGGCGTCGAGGTTGTGCGAACCTGATCCGGCGTTCGCGCGGGCGAAATCTTCAGCAACTTCATCAATTTTGTTAGCTTCATCGACATGCCCCCGAAGAAGAAAGCTTCGGAGGTAGGAGGCCCGTCCGCGTCGATCCCACCACCACCAGAACCAATGGTTGGTGGGGTAGACGCTGGCGGAAGGACGGACGCCGGCGAGGAAACTCACGGCGCCACCAAATCCAAGGACAAGACGGACGACCGAGCGCACTCCAAGACCTCGGTGTCCGTGCATGCACCGCGCCCCTCTCAGGAGGTGCCGGAACGGCAGCGGCGTGGTACGCAGGGTACCATCCGCTTGCTGGGCCAAGGACAAGCTGGCGGGTCGAGGGACGCTCAAGGCCAACGCGCTGGCACGAGCAAGGCGCGATCACCGGGGCGAGAACCCGCTCCTTCTAACGCGGTTAGAAGTCCGAGCGTATCTCGCTCCTCGCACCGCTCGCCACCGCTTCCCTCCACTCCAGCAGAAGCTCTAGCTAGAGCTCAGCTGCTCCTTGACTTCCCTCCAGCGGCAGACAAGGCCGAAGACTGGAGGGCCACCATCCAAAGCCTCATCGCCTTCGCCAACAACGACACGCCGCAGCAGCCGGCGACGTCACAGCTGCGGCAAGTCAGCCATGCGCGGGCTGATGGAGACAAGACCGCCGGGGGTGCAACTACCGTGCACTCCCCACCACGGAGGCCGAAATCGTCGACTCGCCGGATCAACATCGACGACGACTCCACGGCGTCGTTGGATCCGCGAGCTCGCTGCGATCAACGCCAAGTCCTCGACGACAGACGACAAGAAGACGCTCGAACTCGCATCGAGCGTCGAAGAGAAGCGCGACGACAGTCCGACCAGCGCGCTGGGACTGCTGTCGACATGCACGCGCCCGGAGAACCAGGCGACTTGCCGTACGCGGCAGGTTGCCCTGCGTTCACCCGTGAGCTGCGGCAAGTCCAGTGGCCCAGCATGAAGAACTTCAAGCCCGATGTACCCGAGAAGTACGACGGCAAGACCCATCCCTCGGAGTTCCTCAGCATCTACACCATTGCGGTGCAGGCTGCCGGGGGACAGGACGAGAAGATACTAGAGAACTACTTCCCGCTCGTGCTTAAGCCAAACGTCAGATCTTGGCTTATGCACTTGCCGGAAAACTCCATCTCTTCTTGGGCCGACCTGTGCCACCAGTTTGTCGACGCCTTCACGGGCGGCCACAAGCCCCATGGCCAGGAAAGTGATCTCCACATACTTGCCCAGAAGGAGGGAGAATCCCTGCGAAAATACATCCAGAGATTCAGCCGCGTCCAGCACAACATCCCGGACGTCCACCCTGCCGCGGTTATTAGTGCGTTCCATCAGAACGTGCGTAACAGCAGGATGAGGGAGGAAATGGCGATGTGCAAGATACGAGATGTCAGTGAGCTTTATGCCCTGGCTGACAAGTGTGCATGCGCTGAACAGGGGAGGAGACTCCCCGGAGAGGATGCTGGAGCAGGAGGAACGAACAGTGAGGATGCCGCCCCGGCAAGGAAAAACCGGTGGCGGAATAACAAGAAAAAGAAGAACAAGGAAGTACTGGCCGTGGAGCAGTCCGGCAAGGAGACAAGCGCCAAGAAAGCTCAGACTGGTAGCTCCGGCAAGGGAGCTGCCACTGTAGCCGCCGCCGACAAGCAGGACGGCTCCGACAAGCAGTACTGCAAGATCCACCGCACCAAGGGCCACGATCTCCAGAACTGCAAGAGGGTCGAGTACCTCGTCGAACAGCAGAAGGCTGAGTACGAGCGACGCGACAAGGAGAAGGCCCAGGGAGGCGGAGGAGAGTCCGGCAAGAAGCGGCCATTCAATGGCCGGGGAGGACGCCGCGGCAAGGCCAAGCAGCGGCAAGGAGATAGACCTCCCCGCGGCCGCGACAAGGACGAAGACGAAGACGACGACGAGGACATGGACGACAGAGACAACTGCGAGCAGGAGTTCCAGAAGGCCACAGAAGTTCTGTGCGTCGATGGAGGTGCCTCTCTGCATACTTCCCACCGCCAACTGAAACAATGGGTACGGGAAGTTAATGCAGCTGAGCCACCCGTCGAGTCGCGCAAACTCCTAAAGTGGTCCAGCACGCCCATCATCTTCGACATTGCGGATCACCCTGACCGCACAACAGCGGTCGGGTGCTTGCCGATGTTGGTTTCACCAACCATCCGCAACCTCAAGGTCACCAAGATGTTGGTTTACGGCGGGGCCGGCCTGAACCTGATCTCCTCCGCTGTGATCCGGAAGCTGCAGATCCCCGACAGCGAGCTCGAGGAGACCGGCACGTTCCAAGGGATCAACCCGGGAAGGAGCAAGCCGAAGGGGAAGATTACGCTGCCAATAACCTTTGGCGGAGAGCTAAACTTCAGGACTGAGAGAATCACCTTTGACGTTGCCAATATCCCATTGCCATACAATGGGATACTTGGCCGTCCGGCGCTCGCCAAGTTCATGGCAGCCTCTCACTATGCATACAACATGCTTAAGATGCCGGGGCCGATAAGCGTCATCTCTGTCCCCGGCGACAAGAAGGACGCGCTTATCTGCGCCGACAAGATCTACCGGGACGCAGCAGCTGCAACAGATAGCAAAACACTTGCCGCTGAAACTCCCGGGGGGAAGAACAAGACCAAGTCCGGCAAGAGCTCTGGGGCCCCCTCCGGCAAACGCACCTCTTGGGAGTGCTGCGCTACCGTCGAGGACGCACCATCGAGCTCCACCGGCAAGAGCAAGAAGGGAATGGCAGCTCCACCTGCAACCAAGAAGGTGTCCGCCAAGGAGGACGGCACTGGTGGTACTTTCACCATCAGTGCCGCGCTTGATCCTAAATAGGAAAGCGCGCTTGTTGCTTTCCTGCGGGCGAATGTCGACGTGTTTGCATGGCAACCGTCTGACATCCCCGGTGTTCCCAGGAAAGTGATTGAGCATAAGCTTGCCGTTTGTCCTCACGCGCGGCCCATCAAGCAGAATGTTAGAAAGCAAGCAGTGGAGCGCCAAGAGTTTATCGCTGAGGAAATCAAGAAGTTGGAAGCAGCAGGCCTTGTTAGAGGTGTACTTCATCCCACGTGGCTGGCCAACCCTGTTGTCGTGCGCAAAGCTAATGGGAAGTGGAGGCTTTGTATAGACTTCACCGATGTGAATAAAGCTTGTCCCGAAGATCCATTTCCCTTGCCGCGCATTGACCAGATCATTGACTCCACGGTGGATGTGAGTTGCTTTCATTCCTTGATGCATACTCCGGATACCACCAGATATTCATGGCTGAAGAGGATGAGGAGAAGACCGCATTCATTACTCCATGTGGCACTTATTGCTTCATATGCATGCCCTTTGGATTGAAGAATGCGGGTTCAACATTTGCAAAGGTGGTCCACACCGTTTTTGAGCCACAGATACACAGGAATGTAGAGGCCTACATGGATGATATAGTGGTCAAGAGCAAGGACAAGGATACCCTGATTCAAGACCTAGATGAAACTTTTGCAAATCTGCGCAAAATACAACTCAAGCTTAACCCCGAGAAGTGCGTCTTCAGAGTCCCCTCCGGCATGCTTCTCGGGTTCCTTGTGTCCCAGAGGGGGATTGAAGCCAATCCCGACAAGATGAAAGCCATTGAGCAGATCGAAGCCCCGAAGCGCGTTAAGGATGTGCGGAGACTTGCCGGCTGCGTGGCTGCCCTCAGCGGGTTCATTTCTAAGTCTGCAGAACGCGCCCTGCCGTTTTTCAAAATCTTGAAGAAGGCAGGTCCGATGAAATGGACTCCGGAAGCGGAGGCAGCGCTACAAGACTTCAAACGATACCTGTCCTCCACTCCAACACTTGTCGCACCTAAGCCACAGGAAAAGTTGATGCTGTACTTAGCAGCGACCAATCAAGTGGTTAGTGCTGCGTTGGTAGCGGAAAGGGAGGCAGATGAGGAACCCACAGCCCCGACAAGCACATCCAGCGACAAGCAGGGGGCTTCCCCGACAAGCTCTGGCCCCGACAAGGATGAGGCTGCATAGATGCAAGAAGAAGTGCGAAAGAAGATGGTGCAGCGCCCAGTTTATTTTGTAAGTTCCCTCTTGCAGGGGGCTAGGTCAAGATACTCTGGGGTGCAGAAGCTGCTCTTCGGCCTCCTCATGGCCTCGAGAAAGCTGCGCCACTACTTCCAAGCACATGAGATAACGGTGGTCACTCGCTTTCCGCTAAAGAGGATATTGCAAAATCCAGAAGCAACAGGCAGGATTGTCGAGTGGGCACTGGAGCTGTCAAGCTTTGGTCTTAAGTTTGAAAGTACTTAAACTATCCAGAACAGAGCATTGGCAGAGTTCATAGCGGAATGGACACCCACGCCAGATGAAGAAGTTCTAGAGACAAGCATCCCCGTCAAAGAAGCAAGCAAAGAATGGGTAATGTACTTCGATGGAGCCTTCTCGCTGCAAGGCGCCGGTGCTGGTGTGCTGCTTGTCGCACCCACCGGAGAGCACCTCAAGTACGTTGTCCAAATGCACTTTCCCAAGGAACAAGCAACAAACAACACTGCAGAGTATGAAGGTTTGCTTGCCGGCCTCAGAATTGCAATAGAACTTGGGATCAATAAGCTGATTGTCCGGGGAGATTCGCAGTTGGTTGTCCGACAAGAGAACAAGAGCTACCAGAGCCCATTGATGGAAGCTTACGTCGACGAAGTGAGGAAGCTTGAAGAGCACTTTGAAGGCATACAGATGGAGCACGTTCCAAGAGCTCAAAATGATATCGCAGACGGCCTTTCAAAGTGTGCTGCACTAAAGCTACCTGTGGAACCAGGGATCTTCGTGCTCAGGCTGACTCAACCATCTGTTACACCATCAGTTGGGCAAAGCAAGAAGAGAAAGTTGGTCTCCGGTGACTACTTGCCGGCGGATCTCCCCGAGGTCGCCGCCAAGGTCCCCAAGATCAACCACCGAGTTGCTGAGGAACTATCTGCTCCTGCGGAACCAAGGGTCCGTACAGTTGAAGCAGGCGTTCCCGACAAGTCTTGCCCCGGCAAGCTTGCCGGGGAACGTCTAGCTCCGGCCGAGCCGCAGGTTCTTGCCGTAGAAGCTGACGTTCCCGCAGCAGCAATGATGCCTTTAGTCCTTGTTGTTGAGCCTCAGGCTCCAGCATGGGCGCAGCAAATTGTCCACTTTCTTCAGACTGGGGAACTTCCCGAAGAGCCAGAAGAAGCAGAAAGAATAACCAGGCAGTCAAGTATGTACCAGTTCGTCGGCAACGAACTGTACAGGAGAAGACTCAATGGTGTCAGGCTGAAGTGCATCCCCCGGGAAGATGAGCAAAAGCTGTTGGCAGAGATACATGGAGGCATATGTGGCCACCACATTGGCGCAAGAGCACTTGCCGGCAAGGCGTTCCGGCAAGGTTTCTTTTGGCCAGAAGCCCTCCAAGATGCAACTGCACAAGTAACCAAGTGTGAAGCGTGCCAGTTCCATGCCAAGCAAATACATCAGCCAGCTCAAGCTCTCCAGACGATCCCTTTGTCCTGGCCATTTTCGGTCTGGGGGCTCGATATCCTCGGCCCCTTTCCCCGCGCAGTCGGGGGCTTTGAGTACTTGTACGTCGCCATCGACAAGTTCACAAAGTGGTCGGAAGTGGAACCAGTGAGAAAGGTGACCGCATAGTCAGCAGTCAAGTTCTTCAGATCAATTGTTTGCCGTTTCGGAATCCCTAACAGGATCATCACCGACAACGGCACACAATTCACAAGTCGCACCTTCATGCACTACGTCCAGGACCTTGGCGCCAAGGTCTGCTTCGCTTCTGTTGCTCACCCGAGGAGCAATGGTCAAGCGGAGAGGGCAAACGCTGAAGTGCTGCGCGGGCTCAAGACAAGAACTTTCGACAGGCTGCACAAGTGCGGAAGAAACTGGATTGAGGAGTTGCCGGCGGCTCTTTGGTCAATCAGGACGACACCAAATCGAGCCACCGGACAGACACCCTTTGCTCTTGTCTATGGAGCAGAGGCAGTTCTCCCCACGGAACTCGTATACGGGTCGCCTCGAGTGCTCGCTTACGATGAGCTCGAGCAAGAGCAGCTGCGGCAAGATGATGCACTGCTACTCGAGGAGGACCGTCTTCAGGCTGTTGTACGAACTGCTCGATACCAGCAAGCTTTGCGCCGCTACCATAGCCGCAAAGTCAAGGCCAGAAGTCTCGAGGAAGGCGACCTTGTTCTTCGGCGTGTTCAGTCCGCCAAGAATTCCAACAAGTTGACGCCGAAGTGGGAAGTCCCTTATCGGGTGAGACAAGTCACAAGGCCCGGCGCTGTCCGCCTTGAGACCGAAGAGGGCTTACCGGTGAGCAACTCCTGGAACATTGAGCACCTTCGCAAGTTTCACCCATAAGGCGCGGTTGCCGTGATCCGCTCCGGCAACCACCTTTTGTATAAGTCTTGCTGCTGTTGCATGTAAACCTTTGTACAAAGCCGGGCGCAGACCCCGTGCATCAGTAAAGCTTTTGTGCCTTGCACAACTTGTCGTTTCATGCTTTTCCATTTTCTTGCATGTACTATCTGACACTTTGTGTAGCACGCACCCCCGGTAAGCAATAACGAGCTACAAGGCTCCATGCATATGTTTCCTCCCTTTTCTTTCTTTTCTCAAGCAGAAGAAGTTATTCCTCGCGCACAAGTTTGCCGGGGGGGGAAGGAGACAGTGGTATAGACCAAGTGCCGTTCAAGAAAGCCTCGCCTTGCCGGGAAGCAAACAACACAAAACCTAAGTTGCCAAAGTTTGAGCATTCAAATTTTTAAATTTTGAAGTTATCTTCCTTGAACGACCACGCTTTGTATAAAAAACCTGTGCGCGGAGGAACCTACCCGTGGCTAGCCGCGCCCTTACTTTGTTTCGAGCACGCTCAACGGCTTAAGTGAGCCGCGACAAGTGTTGCGCCCTTACTTCGTTTTCGAGTTCGCTCAACAAACTAAGCGTGCTGCGACTAGCTGCGGCAAGGTTTCTTGCCGGTAGAGGCGTTGCCAGCAGGCTGCTAGAGTCCCGCACTCAGCGCTCGCGGCAAGGGTCCCTTTGCCGGCAAGTTCCCTAAAAGCGTAGGGTAAAAGCATACAAAGTAAAGAAGTCGAACAAAGGGAGTAACACTGCATTAACTACCCAAAATAAAGTTATATTACAAGATGACTTGTCGCTATTCTAATAAACTACTATCCATGACATGATTGGCAGCAACAAGGGAAGCAGAAAGAAAGCAACCTAATCTACACGGTCACCGTCAACTCTCCAGATCTTGCCCACCTTGGCCACGATGGGTGCGACAAGGGCCTTCAACGCCTCCTGGTCGGCGTTGGACGGCAAGGTCCGGAGGACGTTCTCAAGGTTGATCCCGGGGTTGCGGTAGACAATCTTCGTCAGCACTCTCTCCACAACTCCCGTGCAAAGCATGCGCGCCTCGTTCGCCATCTGCGTGGGGATCCTCTCCCGGAGCTGCTCAAGGGCCGACGCCACTCCCCTAAAGAATAAACTCAGCTTGGCGCTGTGAGGGAGATTTGCGTCGGGGGAGTACCCGAGGTGCTCCGTCCCCAGCCCCGCCATCTCCCTATCGATGTCAGCGGCGGTGGCGACAAGCTCCTCGGTCCACTCCTCCACCGTCTGCCTGAAGTTGTTTTGCGTGAGGGCGGCGCTGTCCAGCAGTGCCCTCTCAGCCCGGAGATCTTCCTGCAGCTTCGTCTCCCAGTTCCTGGAGATGTCAAGTGATTCAGTGAGGGTGGACAGCTTCAATTTCAAGTCCGCGACGGAGTCCTTGGTGATGGCGAGCTCCTTGCCCTTGTCGGAGAGACGGACCTGCAGCTCCGAGTGGCTGTGGGCGTCTTTCTCCCTCTCCAATGTGAGCGCGGCAACCTTCTCCTCGCTCGTCCTCAAGCTGAGCTCCAACTGTGCCACCCTCGCCTCCAAGTCTCTCTTGGCGGTCTCTGCAGCTGCAGTGGCGTCCCTCGCTTCCTGCAGAGCCCCGCCAAGGGACTGCTCGCGCGCGGTGAGGTCGTCCTCATGGCTATCGAGCTCGACCTTCCGGTGCCTCAGCTCTCCTTCCCGCCGAGACAGATCTTCGGCGGCAAGCCGTTGCTGCTCCTCTGCTTCGGCCTTTTCGAGGACGAACGCCTGGTGCGCCTCGGCGAGCTCCTCCCGCTCCTCCGCCAAAGACCGGAGGGCCGCCTGGTTGGCGGCGCGGAGCTCCTCGGCGCATTTCTCCAGATCGATGCCTGCCTTGGCAGCCAGAGCCTCTCGGGACTCCAGCTTGGCCTGCCTGGCACGGTACAGGGCCAGAAGCCGGCGCAGAAGCTGCTCCTCCTCGGGCTCGTTGCTGCTGCCGGGCGCGTCGACAAACTTCAGCCCCGCGGAGGCGAGGACTTCATCGAAGACCTCCCCCTCCGCGGGCGCCCTTGACGAAGAAGCCCACAGAATCTGAATGAAGACCCCGTTCCCAGCCTCCAAGTAGGCACCGGTTCCAGCCGCGGCAGCGGCAGGGTCGGCGGTCGGCGCAGCGTCAAACGCTCCTGCGGCCTCGGGGCCGTCAGTGCGACCGCTAGTCCCCTCCTCGGCTGCCGCGTCAGTGTCCCTGGTTGCCTCTTCGACGGCGGGCTCCTCAGTGCCAATCGTCTCCTCGGTGGCCGCGGCGCCACTAGTGTTGCCGCGCGCGGCCTCCTCGGTGGCGGCCTCCGTCTCCATAGGCTCTGGAGCGGACGAGTCTGAAAGCAAGAAAAAGAAAGAAGAATTTTCAAGCAAATATCCAAAAAGAAGAAGTCAAGAGAAGAAAAGTACAAGGGTTACCTGCGCGGGCCTCTTCCTCGACGGGGTTCCTTGCCGGGGAGTTCTCCCTCGGTGGCGTGGTATTAGCCTCCGTCGGCGGAGGGCCGTTGGCGCCTTCCCTTGGCGGGGTGCTCACCCTTGGCGGGGTGCTCGCCCTGGGCGGGGTACTCGCTCTTTGCGGAGTACCCGTCCTTGGCGGAGTATTCTCCCTCGCCGGGGAGCTCCTCCTTGGCGGGGAGATTGAGACGCGCCGCTCGTCGGGGGCAGTCTCTTGCCGCTCCTGAAGCTGCGGCTCCGTTTCTGTACAAGCCAACAACCAAGCAAAACATCAATGAAGATAAGAAGCCAACGCGTGCCCGACAAGCGAAGGAGTAAACAGAAGACTTACGCTGGGGGCTGCTCTGCGGAGCAGCAGGCTGGTCCAGCAAGCTTGTCGCTGGCGCATCCCCCGCCGCTGCGACGGGCTCATCCTCAAGATCGACCACCGGGATCTTGGCCCTCTTCGCCATCCTCTGTGCCAGGGTCCTGGAAGGCAGGCATCAAACATAATCAGATAAAGGAGATTCAAGACAAGAACAACAAATTGAAGAAAACAAGAGTTGCTTTACTTACTCTTCCTCCTCCTCGTCGGAACTGAGGACGGAGAAGTCGAAGTCTGCGTCGCGCGTCCCGGCGCGAGGAGCTGGAGGAGTAGGCTCCCTCGGGCGCTTGGCGGGCGCCGGAGCCGTGGTCTGAGAAGACCCCGCTCCGGTCGTCGCCGAGGCCCGAGGAGCGGAAGGAGCGGTGGAGCCCGTGCGGGAAGATCCTCCTCCGGCCGCTGCTGAGGCGCGAGGCGCCCCCTTGACGGCCTTGCTCGTCGTGGTGGCGCGCGTCGAGCGACGCTGCGGCTGTTGGCCCGCCGGCTGCTTCGCCGTGTCCGCAGCCTTGCGGAGACGCTTCTTCGGTTGAGGCGGAGGACTTGGTGGTGGCGGAGAACTCCCCGAGGATGAAGAGGAGTCGTCAAGGCCCAGAGACCCGCCCGAGTCTTCGGCAGAGTCGTCCGATTCGGCGCCTTGCTCGGCGGGCTCGCTCGACTCTGTACCTTGCCCGGCAGCCTCGCTCGTCTCGGCGGGCTGCCCGACAGGCTTTATCAGTTTGAGGATCTCTTCCTCCTCTGCCCGACTCACCGCATCTGCAGCATCCGCCTCGTCCAAGGAGTACCCAAACTCGCCCGCGGCCTCGGCTACAGCTGCCTCCTCCATCCTGGTGGCGATATACGCCACCTCCCGGTCGGTTGTGTCGCGGGTGAGACCTTTCTTCTCATCAAGATTGATCGGCAGCTCCACCAAGTTGTCGAAGAAAGTTTGCGCGGCTTCGTCAGAATGCGCCAGCCAAGTGGGGTCAACCCCGTGGGAGTCGCACAACAGCATCGCCGCGCGGATAGCACTAAGCGACGAATTGTTGCATAGTGGAACTACCCCCCGCGGCGAGGCGAACCACTCCGGGTGCTTGGCGTCGTGCTTGAACATCTCACGGAGCATCCCTTTGAGCTCCAAGACATTGAAGTTATAGTTAAGGCCGGGGCGCAGCCTCATACAGTCTGCCGCGTTGCCGAAATCCCAAGCAGGCCTCTTCCTCTCCTGCAAGGGACCAATGCGGCGGCGAAGGAAATCTGACCCGACCTCACCTACAGTAAGATTGGCTTGCCGGAGGCGAAGAATCCTAGTGAGGGCTATCTTCAGTTTCTCGTCCTCCGGGGCCAGATCGCTCCAGTCCTTGCCGCGCACTATTGTAGCTCGGCGCGGGGAAGTAAACTGCTGGGGTCCATCCTCCATGATCCAGCACCAGTCGGCCCTCCACTCCTCCCACTTGCCGCGGAGCTCTCCAATCAAGTATGCCTCTTTCTTATTGAGCCTAAAGATCCAAGAAATCCCACCGGATAGAGGAGACCCAGACTCTACCCGAGGCATAAAAAAATGGCGGAAGAGGGCTACATTGGGGTGGACACCGACAAAGTTTTCGCACAGATGTGCGAAAACAGCCATGGTTAAGACTGCGTTCGGGGTGAAATCCAGAAGATGGAATCCATACGTGTTCATAACATCGCAGAAGAATTCGGAGTATGGAGGGCAGAGTCCGCAATGGAAGAACAGGGCAAAGTAAGGATAACCTCCCGGAAACATGTCGCAGGCTTCGGCGGGGAGAACCCTGGTGCGCGGGTGAGCTTTCGTTTCCCTCGACCAGAAGAGGTAGAACTTGTCCTTCAGCTCCCTCGCGCCGAGGCTCGGCGGGAAGACCACCATCCTCTTCCGCATTGCTACAAGCTTCGCCGCCCGTTCGGTCTTCGCGGCTTTCGCCTTGTCGCCCTTCGGGGCCATGGCGGGGACGGCGAGGGGGGGCCGGCGGCGCTGGGGAGGCTGGTGGCGGCGGAAGAGGGGCGGAGCGCTGCTCTCTTTCGACCTTCGGGAAGGAGGAGAGCGGCGGGGGTTTCTGGAGGTTGAAGACGCAATGAAGCAATGGGGGAAACTACCCCTGTTTCCTCTGCTTTTAAGGGGGAGAGGGGGACGTTCCGCATTTTCCCCCTTAAAGAAACATGCCACGATCTCTCCCACGACGGCGCAATCGACGCGTGCCGTTAGGGAGGGATGCGGCGGATGCGGAGTGGGCTGCGGCGCGCCGTGGGCCTCGTGTGCCCGTGCATTGTTTTGGGCCTCGCCCAACAGCGCTCGGCACCGTGTGTGGCCCAGGCCCGGGGGCTCCTGTCGGTGTACTAAAGATGGGGTACTTTAGTATCCCAACTTGTGCACAGGCAGTGGCAGCGTCCCGTGGCTGGGCTTGCCACGCGCCCACCAAGGCCCGCTCTGGTTCCTTTGGAGCCATTCAAGAACAAAGTATTCAAGTCAGAGAAACAAGGCTCCGGCAAGAGGAGCTTGCCGGGAAGGCCGCTCCAGGCTCAAGACCACCCATTTAGCACAAGACCCTGGCAAGAGGAGCTTGCCAGGAAGGCCAAAGCATGGCATTTCAGAAGACTTGCCGTGGCGCATCGCGCGCCCCGGCAAGGCCCGGAGAGCGACAAGCTTCCGGGCGCGACAAGGTAGCGACCGCGGCAAGGCGCTTGCCGCGGCAAGCTTCCACTGTGTGCCCGCGCTCCAGCTCATCCGGCCACGCGTCGCCCTGGGGCCCTTCCAGGGGCACGTGGCGGAAGGCTGTGCAGCCTGGGGGACACGGTGGCAAGCCACGATGACGAGGCTACTGTCGTGGCGAACGGAGACGCCCGGACAGACGCTTTTTGCACTGTTTGGGGGCGACGGCGACGGGCATTCAATGCCCTTGTCCCCCACCGTCAGGGTTACGTACAAAACACTGTACATGCACTGTTACAACTACCACCATTTTTACGTTTTTACCCTCACCTACGTTGTCACCTGTCGATGACCCCTTTGACCTATAAAAGGAGGCCCATGCACAACGTAGGGGGGGTTCCCACTTTCGATCACTCCGGCGCTCGCTGTAGCTAGCAGCAAGTACTGTAGCTCTTCTTGCTCCCGAGCCAAGAACACAATACAAACCAAGCAGGAGTAGGGTTTTACGCATCCGTGCGGCCCGAACCTGGGTAAACTGCCCGCGCTCGCCTCGATCCGCTCTTCGTGCACCCTCCGCTCCCTTGCGGGCAGTTTACCCAGGTTCGGGCCGCACGGATGCGTAAAACCCTACTCCTGCTTGGTTTGTATTGTGTTCTTGGCTCGGGAGCAAGAAGAGCTACAGTACTTGCTGCTAGCTACACCGAGCGCCGGAGTGATCGAAAGTTGGAACCCCCCCTACGTTGTGCATGGGCCTCCTTTTATAGGTCAAAGGGGTCACCGACAGGTGACAACGTAGGTGAGGGTAAAAACGTAAAAATGGTGGTAGTTGTAACAGTGCATGTACAGTGTTTTGTACCTAACCCTGACGGTGGGGGACAACGGCCTTGAATGCCCGTCGCCGTCGCCCCCAAACAGTGCAAAAAGCGTCCGTCTGGGCGTCTCCGTTCGCCACGACAGTAGCCTCGTCATCGTGGCTTGCCACCGTGTCCCCCAGGCTGCACAGCCTTCCGCCACGTGCCCCTGGAAGGGCCCCAGGGCGACGCGTGGCCGGATGAGCTGGAGCGCGGGCACACAGTGGAAGCTTGTCGCGGCAAGCGCCTTGCCGCAGTCGCTACCTTGCCGCGCCCGGAAGCTTGTCGCTCTCCGGGCCTTGCCGGGGCGTGCGATGCGCCACGGCAAGTCTTCTGAAATGCCATGCTTTGGCCTTCCTGGCAAGCTCCTCTTGCCAGGGTCTTGTGCTAAATGGGTGGTCTTGAGCCTGGAGCGGCCTTCCCGGCAAGCTCCTCTTGTCGGGGCCTTGTTTCTCTGACTTGAATACTTTGTTCTTGAATGGCTCCAAAGGAACCAGAGCGGGCCTTGGCGGGTGCGTGGCAAGCCCAGCCACGGGACGTTGCCACTGCCCGTGCACAAGTTGGGATACTAAAGTACCCCATCTTTAGTACACCGACAGACTCTCTCAAGCAACCCTGCAACCAAATAACAAAGAGTCTCTTGTGTCTCCAACACACCCAATACAATGGTAAATTGTATAGGTGCACTAGTTCGACGAAGAGATGGTGATACAAGTGCAATATAGATGGTAGATAAAGGTTTTTGTAAACTGAAAATATAAAAACAGCAAGGTAGCAAGTGGTAAACATGAGCATAAACGGTGTTGCAATGATAGTAGGCAATGCCTAGGGTTCATACTTTCACTAGTGCAAGTTCTCTCAACAAGGATAACATAATTGGATCATATTACTAACCCTCAACATGCAACAAAGAGTCACTAATAGCGGAGAACAAACGAAGAGATTATGGTAGGTTACGAAACCACCTCAAAGTTATTCTTTCTGATCGATCTATTCAAGAGTCCGTAGTAACGTTCAATCTATCATAGAGTTAGTACTAGAATAACACCTTAAGACTCAAATCAACCAAAACCCTAATGTCACCTAGATACTCCATTGTCACCTCAAATATCCGTGGGCATGATTATACGATATGCATCACACAATCTCAGAAACATCTATTCAACCAACACATAGAACTTCAAAGAGTGCCCCAAAGTTTCTACCGGAAAGTCAAGACGAAAACGTGCGCCAACCCCTATGCATAGATTCCCAAGGTCACGGAACCCGCAAGTTGATCACCAAAACATACATCAAGTCGATCACGTGATATCCCATTGTCACCACAGATAAGCACATGCAAGGCATACATCAAGTGTTCTCAAATCATTAAAGTCTCAATTCGATAAGATAACTTCAAAGGGAAAACTCAATCCATTACAAGGGAGTAGAGGGCGAGAAGCATCATAAGATCCAACTATAATAGCAAAGCTCGCGATACATCAAGGTCGTGCCATCTCAAGAACACGAGAGTGAGAGATCGAACACATAGCTACTGATACATACCCTCAGCCCCGAGGGTGAACTACTCCTCCCTCGTCATGGAGAGCGCCGGGATGATGAAGATGGCCACCGGAGAGGGATTCCCCCCTCCGAAAGGATGCCAAAACGGGTCTAGATTCGTTTTCGGTGGCAACAGAGGCTTTCAACGGTGGAACTCCCGATCTAGGTTCTTTTTCGGAGGTTTCTGTATTTATAGGATTTTTTGGCATAGGTCCCACGTCAGGGGGGCTTCTGGGCTGTCCATGAGATAGGAGGGCGCCACCACCTTCCCAGGGCGCGCTCTCCACCCTCGTGGGCAGCCCGTGGCTCTCCTGGCCCAACTCTTTTGCTTTGGGGGCTTCTTTTGGTCCAGAAAAAATCATAAGAAATTGGCTCGTCAATTGGACTCCGTTTGATATTCCTTTTCTGTAAAACCCTAAAACAGGAGAAAAACAAAAACTGGCATTGGGCTCTGGGTTAATAGGTTAGTCCAAAAAATCATATAAAAGTGTATAATAAAACCCATAAGACATCCTAGAAGCATAATATAATAGCATGGAACAATCAAAAATTATAGATACGTTGGAGACGTATCATGCAGCCCGGGACTCTTCTGGCCCAACTCTTTTACTCCCGGGGCTTCTTTTGTTCCATAAAAAAACATCAAAAATTGGCACGTCAATTGGACTCCGTTTGGTATTCCTTTTCTGTAAAACTCAAAACAAGGAAAAAAAACAGAAACTGGCAGTGGGCTCTAGGTTAATAGGTTAGTCCCAAAAATCATATAAAAGTGTATACAAAAGCCCATAAAACATCCTAGAAGGATAATATAATAGCATGGAATAATAACAAATTATATATACGTTGGAGACGTATCAAGCATCCCCAAGCTTAATTCCTGCTCGTCCTAGAGTAGGTAAATGATTAAAACAGAAATTTTGATGTGGAATGCTAACCAACATAATTCTTCATGAAATTTTATTTATTGTGGCATGAATGTTCAGATCTGAAAGATTCAAGATAAAAGTCTATGTTGACATAAGAAATAATAATACGTCAAGTATACTAACAAAGCAATCATGTCTTCTCAAAATAACATTGCCAAAGAAAGTTATCCCTACAAAATCATATAGTCTGGCTATGCTCCCTCTTCATCACACAAAATATTCATATCATGCACAACCCCGGTTTCAGCCAAGCAATTGTTGATTTGTTTCATACTCAAATATTTTCAAACCTTTCAACTTTCACGCAATACATGAGCGTGAGCCATGTATATAGCACTATAGATGGAATAGAATGGTGGTTGTGGAGAAGACAAAAGAGGAAGATAGTCTCACATCAACTAGGAGTATCAATGGGATATGGAGATGCCCATCAATAGATATCAATGTGAGTGAGTAGGGATTGCCATGCAACAGATGCACTAGAGCTATAAGTGTATGAAAGCTCATCAAAAGAAACTAAGTGGGTGTGCATCCAACTTAATTGCTCATGAAGACCTAGGGCATTTGAGGAAGCCCATCGTTGGAATATACAAGCCAAGTTCTATAATGAAAAATTCCCTCTAGTATATGAAAGTGACAAAACAAGAGACTCTCTATCATGAAGATCATGGTGCTACTTTGAAGCACAAGTGTGGAAAAGGATAGTAGCATTGTCCCTTCTCTCTTTTCTCTCATTTTTTTGGAGGGGCTTTTTTTTAGCCCCTCTCTATTTTTTTGGGACATCTCTTTTTTTATTTGGCCATTCTCTTTTTTTTTCGTCACACGGGGCAATGCTCTAATAATGAAGATCATCACACTTTTATTTAGTTACAACTCAAAGATTACAACTCGAATCTAGAACAAAATATGACTCTAAGTGGATGCTTCCAGCGGTGTATTGGGACGTTCCATGAATCATGAGTGACATGTATGAAAAATTATGCATGGTGGCCTAGCCACGAATACGATGTCAACTACATGATCATGCATGGCAATATCACAATATGAAGCATGTCATATGAACAGAACGGTGGAAAGTTGCATGGCAATATATCTCGGAATGGCTATGGAAATGCCATGATAGGTAGGTATGGTGGCTGTTTTGAAGAAGGTATATGTTGGGTGTATGGTACCGGTGAAAGTTGCGCGGTACAAGAGAGGCTAGCAATGGTGGAAGGGTGAGAGTGCGTATAATCCATGGACTCAACATTAGTCATAAAGAACTCATATACTTATTGTAAAAGTCTACAAGATATCAAAACAAAGTATTCAACGCATGCTCCTAGGGGAAGGGTTGGTAGGAGTTAACCATCGCGCGATCCCGACCTCCACACAAAGGATGACAATCAATAAATACCTCATGCTCTAACTTCGTCACATAGCGGTTCACCATACGTGCATGCTACGGGAATCACAAACTTTAACACAAGTATTTCTTGATTTCATAATTACCCCACTAGCATTACTCTAATATCACCATCCTCATATCTCAAAACAATCATCAAGTATCAAATTTCTCCTATCATTCAATGCACTTTATGTGGAAGTTCTTACTATACCCATCTTGGACGCCTATCATATTAGGACTAGTTTTATAACCAAAGCACAGTACCATGCTGTTCTAAAAGACTCTCAAAAAGATATAAGTGAAGCATGAGAGTTCATCTATTTCTTCAAAATAAAACCACCACCGTGCTCTAGAAAGATATAAGTGAAGCACTAGAGCAATAACAAACTACTCCGAAAGATATAAGTGAAGATCAATGAGTAGTTCAATAATTATGTAACTATGTGAAGACTCTCTAAAATTTAAGAATTTCAGATCTTGTAATATTATTCAAACAGAAAGCAAAACAAAATAAAACAAAATTGATGCTCCAAGCAAAACACATACCATGTGGTGAATAAAAATATAGCATCGAGTAAAGTTCCCGATAGACGAAGACGAAAGAGGGGATGCCTTCCCGCGGCATCCCCAAGCTTAGGCTTTTGGTTGTCCTTGAATTTTACCTTGGGGTGCCTTGTGCATCCCCAAGCTTAGGCTCTTGCACTCCTTATTCCATAGTCCATCAATATTTATCCAAAACTTGAAAACTTCACAACACAAAACTTAGCAGAAAACTCGTAAGCTCCGTTAGTATAAGAAAATAAAACCACCACTTAGGTACTGTTGTGAACTCATTCTAAATTCATATTGGTGTTATATCTACTGTATTCCAACTTCTCTATGGTCATACCCTCCGATACTACTCATAGATTCATCAAAACAAGCAGACAACACATAGAAAACAAAATCTGTCAAAAACAGAACAGTCTGTAGCAATCTGTAACTTTCGAATACTTCTGTAACTCTATAAATTCTGAACTAAATTGGTAGACCTAAGGAATTTTTCTATTAATTATCTGCCAAAAGAATCAACTAAAAAGCACTCTACAGTAAAAAATGACAGCCAATCTCGTGAGCGCTAAAGTTTCTGTTTTTTTACAGCATGATCACATATACTTCACACAAGTCTTCCCAAAGGTTCTACTTAGCACAAACACTAATTAAAACACGAAACCACATCTAAATAGAAGCTAGATGCAATATTTATTCCTAAACAGAAGAAAAAAAGCAAAGAACAAAAATAAAGTTGGGTTGCCTCCCAACAAGCGCTATCGTTTAACGCCCCTAGCTAGGCATGATGATTTCAATGATGCTCGCATAAAAGATAAGAATTGAAACATAAAGGGAGCATCATGAAAAATATGACTAGCACATTTAAGTCTAACCCACTTCCTATGCATAGGGATTTTGTGAGCAAACAACTTGTGGGAACAATAATCAACTAGCATGGGAAAGCAAAACAAGCATATAGAGAGGAAACTTGATATTATTGCAATAGGTAGAAACATATGTTCCTCTCTCATAATAATTTTCAGTATCATCATGAATGAATTCAACCATAAAACCAGCACATAAAGCATTCTTTTCATGATCTACTTGCATAGAAATTTTACTACTCTCCACATAAGCAAATTTATTCTCATTCATAGTAGTGGGAGCAAACTCAAAAAAATAATTATCATGTGAGGCATAATCCAATTGAAAACTAAAATAATGATGATAAGTTTCATGTTTATCCTTATTCTTAATAGCATACATGTCATCACAATAATCATCATAGGTAGCAACTTTGTTCTCATAATCAATTAGAACCTCTTCCGAAATAGTGGATTCATCACTAAATAAAGTCATGACCTCTCAAAATCCACATTCATCAATATAATCATCATAAATAGGAGGCATGCTTTCATCATAATAAATTTGCTCATCCAAACTTGGGGGACTAAACATATCATCTTTATCAAACATAGCATCCCCAAGCTTGTGGTTTCGCATATCATTAGCATCATGGATATTCAAATAATTCATACTAACAACAATGCAATCATGCTCATCATGCACATATGCCAAGCATTCTATGTAATTCTTCTTCTAGTACTTGAGCACAATTTTCCTTCCGATCATTTTCACGAAAGATATTAAAAAGATGAAGCATATGAGGTAACCTTAGTTCCATTTTTTCGTAGTTTTCTTTTATAAACTAAACTAGTGATAAAACAAGAAACTAAAAGATTCGATTTCAAGATCTAAAGATATAACTTCAAGCACTCACCTCCACGGCAACGGCGCCAGAAAAGAGCTTGATGTTGATGTCTACACACGCTTCTACTCTTGTAGACTATGTTGGGCCTCCAAGCGCAGAGGTTTGTAGGACAGCAGCAATTTCCCTCAAGTGGATGACCTAAGGTTTATCGAACTCAGGGAAGTAGAGGTTGAAGATGGTCTCTCTCAAGCAACCCTGCAACTAAGATACAAGAAGTCTCTTGTGTCCCCAACACACCTAATACACTTGTTAGATGTATAAGTGCACTAGTTCGGCGAAGAGATGTTAAATGGCAAATGATATGGATGGCAAAATAAAGTAATATAAATCTGTAATAAAAAGTGCCGCAAGCAAACAAGTGGTAAACGTGAGCACAAATGGTATTGCAATGGTGGAAACAAGGCCTAGGGTTCATACTTTCACTAGTGGCAACTCCCAACAACATTAACATAATCGAATCACATGATATTTCCCATAAAACATGCAATGGAGACGCACCCGGAGGTCATTCCTTCGTGGTCAAGAGAGGACGAGAATTATGTAGGGCTACAATAGCACACCTCAAAGTTCGTAGTTCTCAATCTAAGGATTTCCCAATGTCACCGCGGCCATCCAAAGAGAGTCCCACAATCACCACAACATATCTAAAGGATAGTCAAAGACAAGCACCAAGAGACTCTCAATCTTCAATCAACACACAAGAGAGGAAATCACTCATGAAAATATTTTTCTAATCCATGTCCAATAGACCGCTGTCACCTTGGTCTCGGGGATTATACTAGATAAAGACAAGTGAGTACATCAATCCAATACATAGAGGAAGGGGAAATATCATGGGATCACCCTAGATTAACATAGCCTATGATCACAACGAAGATCACATCATGGGAGAGAGAGATAACCACATAGCTACACGTACGAGCCCTCGGCCCCGGAGGAAACTACTCACACATGGACATGGTGAGGAGGAGGTTGATGATGGTGTTGATGGAGAGGTGCAGCCCCGCGAGGATGAGACGGCCGGCGGCAGCCACGGAGGCGGCGGCGGTGGCCCTTGGGGGCGGCGGCGGCGGCGGCCCTAATGGGCAGCGGCTCCTTGGCCCCCCTTCTTCCTTGAAGATGGTGCTACAATGGTGCTGGTCCTCCCCTCCAAGACGGCGGCTCGGGAGGAGGAAAATTCGTGGCCCTTGGTGACCTAGGTTTCCTCTCTTTATATAGACTCTCGGATTCCCGTCATCAGATTTTGGGCCTCGGTAAAATGGGCTTTACTCGGACGTCCGGACTCCGATTTGGACGAATTATATATCCAGAAGCATCGCCTCGAAATTCCCCACAACTTTCGCAACTAGACTTTTTCCGTTTGACGTCATCTTCGGGCCGGAACGTGACAATCTTTAAAAAACGTTCTCTGACAGATTTCAGGAAAGTCAGAGTCCTACTCCAATACGACTCCTTTTGCATTTTTGTCAATTTCCAAGTAATTCCTACACAATAAAGTGTAAAACAAGAACATTGTGCACTTTTGCAACCATTAGTAGGTTAGTCCAAATATGATCAAAAGTGTATGGAAGTGTATAAATATCATAGCAATATCACCCAAAAGAGGCATGGAGCAAGCAGAAATTATAGATACGTTTTGGACGTATCAACATCCCCAAGCTTAATTCCTGCTCGTCCTCGAGTAGGTAAATGATAACAAGCATAATACTCTGTGGTGACATGCTATTAATCATATAAGAACTTTTCACAGTCACATGACAAAAGCTTACTGAGACAATGAATCTGTAGTAATTAAGTTGCCTCATGAGAAAATCACAAAGAACTGAAAGTTTTACAATATGATATTGAAACACTCAATAGATTTGTAGTGAGCATGGTGTGCAAATATGACAAAGTGGTACCTCGCTTGCCCCCTTTAGTGAAGCAAAACATAAATGCAGGGGCACCTCCAAGGTTTAAGTGACGACTAGATACAATGATTTCAGAATAAACGATATCATAATCATGCAAAAGACAATGGTACTTTGGGACAATGCACATTACACTCAGAATGACAATCATGCTCTCAATAGTTGATGCTTTAAAGAAGGTGGAGACTCTCGAACCATGGCTTTTGATGGCAAGGTTGAAAACCCGTGGTCGGAAACAAAAACTAAACATGTACCAGAGCTCTTGGTTTTAAAAACAGAGGTAAAAATTATTTTTTTTAGAATATGCATATTTCGTCAACGAATGCTAGTAGATAACTCAATTACTTCTCGAGCTGGACAAGTTTCGAGGAACGGCTCCCGCATGAGGACGATCACATCCTCTTAATCTCCTTTGTTTACCACTGCCAAAGTTTTCTGATTTCTCATGAACAAAGCGTGAATGAGGGTTTGTTCGTTGTATTATTTTTTAATGAGCCGGACGCACTCTTTGCCAGTTCCTTCTCGTATCAGGGGTTTGCACATTAGACATGCAATCCCGGGTTGAAGCTTGTCCAACTTAAAAAGATCATGAATTAACTACTACTTCCTCATGAGCTAAAACAGAGGCACAAAAGAGAAATGCTTTTTTGAATAATTTCGAGATGGTACATGAAAGTCTTCATTAGGAATGGCAGGTAAATACCATGTATAGGAAGGTATGGTGGACTCATATGGCATAACTAGTTTAAAGGATTTTGGATGCACAAGTAGTCAGTCCGCTTAGTACAGGCGAAGGTTAGCAAAAGACTGGGAGCGACCAACTAAGAGAGCAATGACGGTCATAATCATGCAGAGCGACAAAGCAACATTGAATCGGGCATGGAAGTTATATCGCTACTCAAAAATTAAAGATCATCAAGGCTTGATAGACTTTCTTTACAGTCTTAAATATGCGTGAGCATATGCCAAGTCAATCAAAATAAATTCTTGAAGGAAGATATCACTAGACCTTACCACATCATAGGCAAACAAATCATGTTGGTACTCCAATAACGCATTGGGAACCCCCCAGCTATTTGAGACTAACCACAAGAAAACATGAACTACTAAGCATCATTATGCACATAGCATTTTTATCATAGACATATCGACCAGTGCAACAGAAGCCAACTCTCTTAACAAGATAAGCATGATAACTAAAGAGAGCTCCAGCGACCAACTAAACAAAAGCTCTTTAAAAAGATAAGCATAAAAACTAAGAGCTAAGCATGACAGTAGCTATTGAAAGACCAAGAACACACACAACAAGGATAGACATGAAAATTCTATGTTATGTTCTAGGTTGAAGTGGAGCGTGTTTCTCTCCCACACAAAGAAAGTTGAGTTCCAACTCGTTATGAACAGCAAGCAAAGCTAAAGAAAACTAAAAAGGAAAACTAAAAGCAAGACGCTCCAAGCATAGCACATAACACATGAAGTGATAAAAATATAGTGGAACAAAAGACGAACTGATAATGTTGATGGAGAAGGGGATGCACGGGGGCATCCCCAAGCTTAGACGCTTGAGTCTTCTTGAATATTTCTTGGGGGTGCATGGGGGCATCCCCAAGCTTGAGCGTTTGACACTCCTGAATCTTTTTATCATCTTCCCTCGCACACTTGAAAACTCCCTTCATACATAACTCATTATAATCTGATTAGCGAGGTTAGTACCCATAATAAAATAACTATTCTTTGCTGGAAATAAGGATATTCTTGAAGGTCTACTGTTTCTCAAGATTGACAAAAGGTTTTTGCAAAGAAAAAGCAAGCTCAAGGTTTGCAAAATGAAGGAAAGGCAAAACAGGACAGAATCTGTGAAAAAACAGACCAGCAGGTAGTAAACTATTTTTTCGGGGCACTTCTGCAACTCAAATCAAAAAACTCAGAACAGACGCCCAAAAGCCAATTGTATAGAGCACTCTGTCGAAAAAATTCAGACCAAAAAGATTATCTCGTGATTTTATACGAATTTTTTTATCCAAGGACAGAATCTGTTTCCTGGACAGCACGTCACAACTTTTGAACTTTCTTGCAATCAGAGGCTACACTTGGCACAAAGCTGAAAAGTAAAGATACAACGATGATGCTACTGTAGTAACAACATCAAGACACAACAAAAGCAAAATAAAATTTTATTCATTGTGGGCTGCCTCCCAAAAGCGCTTTCTTTTATGCCTTTAAGCTAGGCATAAGACTTTAATGATGCTCTCGTAGGAATAAGAGTTAAAGAACAAAAGAGAGCATCAAGAAGCAAATACCAAACACATTTAAGCCTAACATGCTTCCTATGCATAGGAATATTGCAATAGAATAATTCATTGAAGCACAAAGCAATAAGCATAGGAAGGCAAAACAAGCATAACTTCAAAATATTCACCATAAAAAGAGGAAACTTCTTATTATTAAGATATTTAGAACCATGTCTCCCTCTCTCATTATAAATTTCAGTGGCATCATGGATGAACTCAACAATATAACTATCACATAAGGCATTATTTCCATGATCCAAAAGCATAAAAGTGTCATTACTCTTCATATAAGCAAAATCTTTCTTATTAGGAATAGTGAGAGTAAGACTATCATAACCATCATGGTAATCATCGTATTTAGGAGGCATATCATAATCATAATAAATTTTATCCTCAATAGTAGGTGGACTGAAAATATCATATTCATCATTGTAATCATCATATATAGGAGGCATAGTATCATCAAAGTAAATTTTCTCCTCAAAAGTTGGGGGACTAAAAATATCATGTTCATCAAACGTGTCATCCCCAAGCTTAGAGCTTTCCATGTCATTAGCAATATTGATATTAAATAAAAACATACTAATAACATCACCACCATCATGATTGTAATGCAAATTAAGTTCCAAAGGTTTTTTAATTTTCTCTTCGAACACATCATGTCCAAGTTCAAGGTAGAGCTTATAAAGCTCTCTCATATTTTTGTTGTTTTCCATTAAGCAAAACTAGTGAAAATAAAAACAAGAAACAAAAAGATTTAATTGCAAGATCTAAAGATATACCTTCAAGAACTCACCTCCCAGGCAACGGCGCCAGAAATAGCTTGATGTCTACACACACTTCTACTCTTGTAGACTATGTTGGGCCTCCAAGCGCAGAGGTTTGTAGGACAGCAGCAATTACCCTCAAGTGGATGACCTAAGGTTTATCGAACTCAGGGAAGTAGAGGTTGAAGATGGTCTCTCTCAAGCAACCCTGCAACTAAGATACAAGAAGTCTCTTGTGTCCCCAACACACCTAATACACTTGTTAGATGTATAGGTGCACTAGTTCGGCGAAGAGATGTTAAATGGCAAGTGATATGGATGGCAAAACAAAGTAATATAAATCTGTAATAAAAAGTGCAGCAAGCAAACAAGTGGTAAAGGTGAGCACAAATGGTATTGCAATGGTGGAAACAAGGCCTAGGGTTCATACTTTCACTAGTGGCAACTCCCAACAACATTAACATAATCGAATCACATGATATTTCCCATAAAACATGCAATGGAGACGCACCCGGAGGTCATTCCTTCGTGGTCAAGAGAGGACGAGAATTATGTAGGGCTACAAAAGCACACCTCAAAGTTCGTAGTTCTCAATCTAAGGATTTCCCAATGTCACCGCGGCCATCCAAAGAGAGTCCCACAACCACCACAACATATCTAAAGGATAGTCAAAGACAAGCACCAAGAGACTCTCAATCTTCAATCAACACACAAGAGAGGAAATCACTCATGAAAATATTTTTCTGATCCATGTCCAATAGACCGCTGTCACCTTGGTCTCGGGGATTATACTAGATAAATACAAGTGAGTACATCAATCCAGTACATAGAGGAAGGGGAAATATCATGGGATCACCCTAGATTAACATAGCCTATGATCACAACGAAGATCACATCATGGGAGAGAGAGATAACCACATAGCTACACGTACGATCCCTCGGCCCCGGAGGAAACTACTCACACATGGACATGGTGAGGAGGAGGTTGATGATGGTGTTGATGGAGAGGTGCAGCCCCGCGAGGAGGAGACGGTCGGCGGCAGCCACGGAGGCGGCGGCGGCGGCCCTTGGGGGCGGCGGCGGCCCTCGGGGCGGCGGCAGCCCTAGGGGGCAGCGGCTCCTTGGACCCCCCTTCTTCCTTGTAGATGGTGCTGCAATGTTGCTGGTCCTCCCCTCCAAGACGGCGGCTCGGGAGGAGGAAAATTCGTGGCCCTTGGTGACCTAGGTTTCCTCTCTTTATATAGACTCTCGGATTCCCGTCATCAGATTTTGGGCCTCAGTAAAACGGGCTTACTGGGTCGTCCGGACTCCGATTTGGACGAATTTTATATCCGGAAGCGTTGCCTCGAAATTCCCCACAACTTTCGCAACTAGACTTTTTCCGTTTGACGTCGTATTCGGGCCGGAACGTGACCATATTTAAAAAAAGTTATCAGACAGATTTCAGGAAAGTCAGAGTCCTACTCCAATACGACTCCTTTTGCGTTTTTGTCAATTTCCAAGTAATTCCTACACAATAAAGTGTAAAACAAGAACATTGTGCACTTTTGCAACCATTAGTAGGTTAGTCCAAATATGATCAAAAGTGTATGGAAGTGCATAAATATCATAGCAATATCACACAAAAAAGGCATGGAGCAAGCAGAAATTATAGATACGTTTTGGACGTATCAGATGTCTACTGCGCAACAGTCTCCTTGTAGACGTTGTTGGGCCTCCAAGTGCAGAGGTTTGTAGGACAGTAGCAAGTTTCCCTCAAGTGGATGACCTAAGGTTTATCAATCTGTGGGAGGCGTAGAATGAAGATGGTCTGTCTCAAACAACCCTGCAACCAAATAAAAAAAGAGTCTCTTGTGTCCCCAACACACCCAATACAATGGTAAATTGTATAGGTGCACTAGTTCGGCGAAGAGAAGGTGATACAAGTGAAATATGGATGATAGATATAGGTTTTTGTAATCTGAAAATATAAAAACAGCAAGGTAACTAAAGATAAAAGTGAGCATAAACGGTGTTGCAATGATAGGAAACAAGGCCTAGGGTTCATACTTTCACTAGTGCAAGTTCTCTCAACAATAATAACATAACTGGATCATATAACTATCCCTCAACATGCAACAAAGAGTCACTCCGAAGTCACTAATAGAGGAGATCAAACAAAGAGATTATTGTAGGGTATGAAACCGCCTTAAAGTTATTCTTTCTGATCGATCTATTCAAGAGTCTGTAGTAAAATAACACGAAGCTATTCTTTCTGTTCGATCTATCATAGAGTTCGTACTAGAATAAAACTTTAAGATACAAATCAACCGAAACCCTAATGCCACCTAGATACTCCATTGTCACCTCAAGTATCCGTGGGCATGATTATAAGATACGCATCACACAATCTCAGATTCATCTATTCAACCAGCACAAAGTTCTTCAAAGAGTGCCCCAAAGTTTCTACCGGAGAGTCAAGACGAAAACGTTTGCCAACCCCTATGCATAGATTCCAAAGGTAACCGAACCCGCAAGTTTATCACCAAAACATACATCAAGTGAATCAATAGAATACCCCATGGTCACCACAGGTATCCCACGCAATACATACATCAAGTGTTCTCAAATCCTTAAAGACTCAATCCGATAAGATAACTTCAAAGGGAAAACTCAATCCATTACAAGAGAGTAGAGGGGGAGAAGCATCATAAGATCCAACTGTCAGGACCCCGATCCTAAGTCACATAGGTCTAGCCTGTAACACACCATATCACTTTGCGGCCTCACGCACGGTATCCCCACGGGTGCCACCTTACCTGGCCTGGGACCGTTTGCGCATTTTGGCTCACGTATATGATAGTGTCGCTAGCATCCATATGACAGAGAACCCGGGCCAACATGACCAGTGATAAACCAAAAGTGGCACTAAATTAAAGAGACAGGCATACATGACCCAGCAATGAACCTGTCGGTCATCAACGTATGAACCCAAGTCGTAGCAAGCTACAAGGACTTAAAGGAACAACGCGTGACATTTCCCCTAAGGGACAGACACAGGAACGAAGAAGGACACATGCCGGCCAGCCTAAGTGTTCCGGAGCAGTAGCAAGCTACCAAGGCTCAATGGAAGCACTAGGAGACATTTCCCTGTAAGGTAGGCTACCAAAGGTAAACAACTAGGTGTCGGATCCCACACATAGCAATACACATTACACGTACGCATAACATGCAAGTATGTGATGTTCAACAAGGCATCACAACATAACTCAACAACTCATATAGATAAAGGCCCAGAAGAGTCATCATAACATTTATTACAATCAGAGGTCACATGACCCTACACACAGAGCATACAGGCATACAAGCACAAGCGGAAGCTACATGTCTGAGTACAGACAACTACAAATGAAAAAGGCTAAGAAGCCTGACTATCTACTAGACCCTACAAGGGTACAAGATCGTAGCTGAGGTAACAAGCTAAACGTCGAAGTCCACGCGGAACCACTAGCGAGACTGAGGTCTCTCTGCAAAAACATAAATTAAGCAAACGTGAGTACAAAGGTACTCAGCAAGACTTACATCAGAACTAGCTACATATGCATCAGTATCAACAAAGGGGGTGGTGCAGTTTGACTGCAGCAAGCCAGCTTTGACACGGTGGCTATCCTGAACTACGACTGCAAGTAACTCTTTTGAGGTGGCGCACACGAGTCCACATATTCACCAAACAATACACCACTATGGATCCGCTCCCGTCTCCCTACGAGAAGGCCATCCATAGCCCTCACGCTTATCTTGCGCGTTTTAGAGTATCCACTTTCACTTGTCTATGAACTGTAATAGGCAACCCAGAAGTCCATTTCCGCGGACACGGCTATTCGAATAGATTATGTATATAACCCTGCAGGGGTGTACTTCTTCACACACGCTCTCACCACACAAGTCACAGCGAGGGTGTCGGCCACGACCTGACTAACCACACAAGTCTCTCGTCCAGGTTTATCGCCTATTTGGGTTCCATCCGTGGGGAGATCCGGCCGGGGTGCGCTCACGGCCCCAAACGATGTGTACAGGGTTCCCGCATCACCAAACGGGCAATCGGTACACCGTGCCACGTACCTGCCGCGTCACAGCCCACCCCCAAGGGTCAGCGCTGCGCACGACCTCCAGTAAACTACAAACACCAGAAACTAGTTGCAACTCCTGGACAGAGATCATGTTGATTAATAAGTCGAGAGAGTCAATTAAGGATCCCAATGTGTGGTAGTAGCTGTTTCATGGATCAACCAACACAAAACTCAGTTCCTGAGGACGGCTGCAATGAGACAACCCACCATGTACTCCTACATGGCCTCTCATCGCTACCTTTACCAAATAGTGTTCACACACTTAGCTCACACACATTAGGATATGTTCATCACCATTCCAATTCATCCCCGTTGAATCAGACCTGACACAACTCTAAGCAATAGCAGGCATAACCAGAAAGCTTGAATGAGTAGGCACAACATGGCTCAAACAACTCCTACTCATACTAGTGGGTTTCAACTATTTACTGTGGCAATGACAGGTCATGCAGCGGAAAGGGGTTCAACTACCGCAGCAGGTAACAGTTGAAGCGTTGTTGTCCTAATGCAGTAAAAGAGAGCAAGAGCGAGAGAGTGGGATTGTATCGGAATGCTCAATGGGGTTTTGCTTGCCTGGCACTTTTGAAGATAACATTGAGTCTTCATCGGTGTCATCGATCACATCGTCGGAACACGTCTACTGAAAGGGGACAAGCACCGGCAAACAAGAGAGAACACAATCAATGCAATGCGACAAAATGATGCATGATCATGACATGGCAATATGCTATTGATTGAGCTAATGCAACTAGCAACTATATTAAATGAAGTTGGTTTGAACCAAAGATTCAAATTCAAACTCCATATGTGATTATTTAATTGTCATTTAATTGATTTGACCTGATTAGCAGGTTTAATTTGTCCAAACATGCATCAAAATGCCATAAACAGATTCCTTGGATTTTTCTGATCATTTTTCATATATAAATTATTTTCATCTGAGCTATGGTTGATTTTATATGATTTTTACAAGTTTTGGCTATTTTCTGAAATAAATAAATCATTTATGATTTATTTAAAATTCCAGAAAATAGATACTGCGTCAGCATTGAGTAAGCATGACGTCAGTAGGGTCAAAGGAATGCCCTGGGTCAAACCTGACCAGTGGGGCCCACTGGTCAGTGACCCACTAGCTAACAGGGTTAGTTAGTTTTTAAACTAACACTAACTAAACTGTTGGTGGGGCCTGGGCCCACATGTCAGTCTCTCAGGGCCTAATTAAGTTTAGTTTTAACTAAACTAATTTAGCAGGGGTTGGCCCCACGTGTCAGTGACTCATAGAGCTAAGCACAGAGATTAGTACTTAATTAAAACCTAAACTAAAACTAATCAACGGTCGGCCCCACATGTCATGGACACAGGGGGGGGGTCCAGCCGGAGTCAAACGTGGTCAAAACCACCGGCGGCTCAACGCCGGCGAGGCCAGACACGGCGGAGAGGCTCGGAAATCCTCCTTCGGCGACCAAACGGCCGGCGGAAGGCATCAACATGACGCGGGCACTCTTCCGCGTCGAGTGGTGGCGGTAGTTGGCCCTGGGGTGGCCGGAAAAGTGGCCGGCGACGAGGTCCAGCGGTGGAAGGGGTCGGGCTTGCGCGGGCGCGGTGCTGCAGGCTGCGGCTGGGCACGCTGAGGGCTCCAGGAGGGAGCTCGTGCTCTCCCGCATCCATCCCCGCAAGTGGGAGGAGCTGGGGTGGCCGGAGCTCGTCGGAAACGAGCTCGCGGCGGCACCGGAGTTCGGGCACCGTCGAGTTGGGTGTTGCGGGGCACGGGGAGGTGAGCTGGTGGGTGCGTTCGGCTCCTGGGAGCTCGGTGAGCGCGGTGACGTGCTCGGTTCCGAGCTTGCGTGTCTGTGGCTACGACGGCGACAAGCTCAGCGGCGGCCGACGACGGTAAGGAAGGGGGCGACGGCTACGGCGAGTTGCAGGCCACGGGGACAGGGGGAAACGGCGGGGAAGCTCACTGCGGGATCGACGGGGGTCTCAGGAGGCTCGGGGAGGCGCCAGCCTTCGCGAATTCGACGGCGAGGTCGTCGGCGGCCGGAGGTTGAAGAAGACGAAGACGGCGGCGTTTCGGGGCTTCCGGCGTCGGGCGGCTCGGCGAGGAGGAAGAGAGGGACGAGGCGAAGCTCGTGGGCATGCTAGAAGGGCGAGGCGGCAGCGGTGGCTATGCGTGCGGCGAACAGCGGCGACGGCCGTGTTCGGTGGGGGGAAACGAAGGAGGAGGGGAACGTTTTGGGGAGAGGGGGAGAGGTGCAGGGGGTCCAAAGGGTGGCGTGGCGCTCGTCCAGGGCATCGGGGAGGAGGTAGGCAGGCTGGAGGTGGCCGGCGCGTGGCTGCGGGCGCCGGGCACACGCCTCCGTCCTTCTGTCACGAGGAAGACGACAGGGGAGGGCCAGGTTGGCTGGGCTGAAACTGCTGGGCCACCAGGTAAGTGGGCCTCAGGTAAGCTTCTCTCTCCCTCTTTTCTTTCTGTTTCTGTTTTCTATCTTTATCTTCTGTTTTCTATTCTGTTACTTTGTTCTGGGCTTTATTAAAAATACTTAGGCACACTCAAAAATCATGAAACCAAGCATGGCTACTGTTTAGAATAAATCCAGCAGTAAACATTTTAGCTTATGATTATTTGAGCATTTAAATTAATATATAAAATTTAAATGCCCAAATGCAAGTAAGATATGATTTAATTCAAAAATTCAGAATGGTCCTAGAAATAAGTGCATCATTTTTGGCAGAGGTTTTTAATCAATCCAAAAATGATGAACTTTTCCAAGGGGCATTTTGGGTTCTTGAAAAATATTTTAATTTGACCCTAGTTAAATTCATTTAGTGCTAGGGTTTGAGCATCCCCATTTCAGGTTTCCTTTGAAAATAAACATGATGCAACAGACAGGTGCTATCCTAATGCAAGGTGAAGCTGGGGATGTGACAACTCACCCCCACTAAACAAGAATCTCGTCCCGAGATTCAAGACATGAGATAAGAAATCAGAGGGGACACTATCTAACACAATCTTCTTGATCCAGTTTTCCTCCTCAAAAATTGTTGATTCGTAGCATCATGTTGATCCTGACATCCTTGATTACCAGATCTTTGTCCAACACAGTGATAACAGAAGAAACTCTACGGTAATCTATCTTGCCGAAGATCGAGCAACTCAGATCAACTTATGGAGTGAGACGTTGAAACATCTCTTGAGCTGAGACACGGAGTACACCTCCAGAGGGACGTAGTGAAATAAATGATGAAGGTTCACCTAATGGCAATAATTCCACACCTAAGAAGAGGGTGATCGATGTCACCAGACGAGGCACCTTAGAGAAGGTGACTTGTAGAGTTATTCCCTTAAGTGGCAAAAGGAATTACTTTTGATATAGAGGTTATTAAAACTCTCTATACCAGCCGGAGGCAAATCACAATCGATCGTTTGACGGTGTTCGAAAGAATGACATACTCGGCCAGAATGGATGATGTGGACTACCTTGTTAAAGACAACACAAGGGATGATTTTGGTTATCATCGGAAATGGGTGGGACGCATGGTAAGTCCACTTTTGAGGATGATCCTGAACAGCAATTGCTGAAAAGGGCAGCCCATGGTAGACGACACAATGGTGGTGCAAGCTGGGAACAAAATGCAAATGTTGGGAATGATTCTGGTAACTGGGAGGAAACCCAACAGTAGAGAGTGAATCTACTCTTTGAGAGGTTATAGCATAACCAATCACACTGGGAGCAATCCCGCTTAGTGTCGAGGATAACACCTAGTGCTTGTGCGTGCTCTCAAGAACTTGAGTATTCCCATATCCATCAAGGTTTTACCAATATCCGTGTCAAGGATCCTGGCAACATCACATACTACCATGATGAATAATGATGGATGATGCAGATGCAAAGGAAGATAACACTTCTCAGATTTCACCTTGGCGAGGCCAAGGGGACGAAATCTGGATGATCAACCGAGAGACATTTAGCACTCCGCTTCTAATGTTCTCCTTGATGTGCTAGCGTAAGCCATTTATTAGAATGGTTTTGTACCTAGAACGTTAAGTAAAAGGTCAGACTTCAGGAGCACAAAAATCCATAAGGAGGAACTAGGGAGTAAATCCTACGAAATCCTTATGGGGAGGTGGCCAACTTCTTCAATCAAGATACTACAATAATAGGTCTTCCGGCTGGGTGTGTTGGCCACGACATCCACTTTACCGGTTATCGAGAGACCAATATTATAGTTCTTGGGAAAAGCTCCAACCATCATATCTGCCTGAGATTCAATACTGGTTGGTGTCAGGATATTCCAGACTCATCGAGTCTAGAAAGAAAAGAAATTTCACAACACAAATCGACGAGATGGTGTTGCGAGATTCTCGGGAAGTGAACTACGGTAGCAAGCTCCAAAACATGAGCTGGTTCTGCTACATACATGTGAACACATTGTCCAAGACAAACATGACCACGTAGTAGTCTTACAATGAAACACTACCAAGTTCGGGTTGGGGAACCATCAACGAGGATTTTGAAGTCCTTGCATAAGTCTAGCTCTTAAGAAGAAACTTCTTCTCCTTGAACAAATCAATCAGTGGCTTGGTGTGCTAGGGATACATATGGAATGAAGATGATCAGTCTATCAGACCATGGAATACTTCGCACGTATGCATGACTGAATTGGGATGATTCCAGGGAAGTAAAACAAACTTTCTCAAATTCACGGCGGCAACTTGCATCAAATGCACATGAATTAGAGGAAGTCACTTCTTACATCAAGACATCTACTTCATGAGCTAACACAAAGATGATGCTTACAAAAGTTTCCAACACTAGCTTAATGTTCAACAAAATCATGGAGAGGATAGGGATGTTGTCGATGGGCTCAACAATAACTCATCCAGGTTTCCATAAAGGTGTAATTCCACAATTAAGTGAACACGGTGTTAGCATTGGGCAGACCCAGAGATATAACTGTGTATGCTCGAGGGATCAGCCACGAGTAAGACAACATTATGAACATCGTTGGTTCTGATTTGATTTGATGATAGCCCATACTTAAATCAAAGTTTTGATATGACTATAGGTCCAACAACTGAACACAGGGACCAATTGATGAAGATATCATCTCTCTTCAACACACACACAAAAGATATCCCTTGGAAGGAACTAAGTCAGGCAAGCTTTTATCTACCAACTCTCCAAGTTGTCGTTTAGCTTAACCAACTAGCTCAGGGTATCCAACACAGATTCTTGGAGAAAGGGTGGTTTAGAGAGAAACCAGCTTGATCACGAGCTCAACATAACGGTTAGGGGACAACCTGGTAATACTTCTGGAAAGATAACCAGAAAATCACGATCCGCCAATATGTTACTAAGCTCGAGAACAATCTTGCTTTTCAGGGCAAGACGATATGACCAAATGAGCAAGGACTTAACAAAATCCTAACTCATCAATCAAGGAGTGCACCAAGAAAGATGGACTAGTAGCACGATCGATCTTAGAATGGTGATTTGGTAACCAACACACTAAGAATGAGATTATCATCCATTTGCTACCAAGCAACGAAGTTGCTAGGAGTATTGATTTCACACATCACAATTCACTTGTCGGTATTCCGGTTACAATAACACGGAGACTGAGGAATGAGCGATAATGGCGAGAAGTATCACTGTATCAAGAGTTCATAAGAGATAGTGCAATTCTCATGACATTCTTGACATAAAGATGGTAATACTCCAGGATAGAACAGTTTAGAAGATGGATTAACATTCTTCATCTGCGGAGTACAACTTCTTTGACCCAATCCTGGATATGGATAAGGTACTGGAGTTTGTTTCTCCTAGTCATTCCAGAATAGAATGGCTTGACGGACCACAAGAGTAAAAGGCATCGATGCACGAGTGCACAACTACCCCTGACTATCGATTGATAGACGAAGGTCATAAAACAACTGAAAAGGGACAACTCAAAGGAACATATATCTTTCTGAGTTGTGGATGCATAGGTTAGTATGTCGAATGAGTTCCACATATTTCTTCCGGATAACCCATGCAGAAAGTAGAATTGGCAGAGTCACAATATGAATGGAGTACTACTCAAGAGCACTCTGGTTGTGATCTTTTGGTTCGGAAGAACTTCTGCCAAAGGTGGTTCATGGTATTTGGAAGAAGGATATACCACGGACATCGAGGACTATCACAAGGTTACTAATATCCTAAAGGAACGAGCAAATACTATCAACATGAAATAAGTAGGGTGAAACTCGGGTTTAAGAACCCAGAAATGGAATGCCTACTAACTAAATAGCATCACGGGATGCTTTCGGGAATAACGGCCAGAATCATCATACTGAGGATACAAGGTATTGTTGCATTACTGGGTAATCTTCTAAGACAACTAGGGTCATAATAATAAGTCCAACCATTTGTCGAGGTAACAAAGTACCTCAACACAACGACTAATATGGTTAATCTGGCCCAAAGGAGCATCGGGACAGGAAGAAGGGATTTGCAAATGCATCAGACTATTAGAAACCTGGGATGACTCGGACAGCATAACGGCTGTAATTGCTCGAAAATACCTTTGAGATCCAAGCAAAAGGGTAGCATAACCACTTAACATTATCATGTCAAGGTTCCGAGACCAACAATTGAGCAACAGAAGTAGTAGAAACTAAACTGAGGGTTGAATCCACAATAACGAGATCCTGATAAATAGAATGAGAATCCTAGTTTGTTAATCCCCGTAGAAGAAGAAGGTGACTCAGATCACAAGGTCATAGGGTAAAGGAGTAAAAAGAGCCTTACGTTCCCTTCCACAAACAATTCCCTTACATAACTAAAGAGTTTCTAGACACGACTTCGACCAGTTTGGCTTGCTAATCCTACAGGCAGTCAGGCTCTGATACCAAAGCTGTCAGGACCCCGATCCTAAGTCACACAGGTCTAGCCTGTAACACACCATATCACTTTGCGGCCTCACGCACGGTATCCCCACGGGTGCCACCTTACCTGGCCCAGGACCGTTTGCGCATTTTGGCTCACGTATATGATAGTGTCGCTAGCATCCATATGACAGAGAACCCGGGCCGACATGACCAGTTATAAACCAAAAGTGGCACTAAATTACAGAGACAGGCATACATGACCCAGCAACGAACGTGTCGGTCATCAACGTATGAACCCAAGTCGTAGCAAGCTACAAGGACTTAAAGGAACAACGCGTGACATTTCCCCTAAGGGATAGACACAGGAACGAAGAAGGACACATGCCGGCCAGCCTAAGTGTTCCGGAGCAGTAGCAAGCTACCAAGGCTCAATGGAAGCACTAGGAGACATTTCCCTGTAAGGTAGGCTACCAAAGGTAAACAACTAGGTGTCGGATCCCACACATAGCAATACACATTACACGTACGCATAACATGCAAGTATGTGCTGTTCAACAAGGCATCACAACATAACTCAACAACTCATATAGATAAAGGCCCAGAAGAGTCATCATAGCATTTATTACAATCAGAGGTCACATGACCCAACACACAGAGCATACAGGCATAAAAGCACAAGCGGAAGCTACATGTCTGAGTACAGACAACTACAAATGAAAAAGGCTAAGAAGCCTGACTATCTACTAGACCCTACAAGGGTACAAGATCGTAGCTGAGGTAACAAGCTAAACGTCGAAGTCCACGCGGAACCACTAGCGAGACTGAGGTCTCTCTGCAAAAACATAAATTAAGCAAACGTGAGTACAAAGGTACTCAGCAAGACTTACATCAGAACTAGCTACATATGCATCAGTATCAACAAAGGGGGTGGTGCAGTTTGACTGCAGCAAGCCAGCTTTGACACGGTGGCTATCCTGAACTACGACTGCAAGTAACTCTTTTGAGGTGGCGCACATGAGTCCACATATTCACCAAACAATACACCACTATGGATCCGCTCCCGTCTCCCTACGAGAAGGCCATCCATAGCACTCACGCTTATCTTGCGCGTTTTAGAGTATCCACTTTCACTTGTCTATGAACTGTAATAGGCAACCCAGAAGTTCATTTTCCGCGGACACGGCTATTCGAATAGATTATGTATATAACCCTGCAAGGGTGTACTTCTTCACACACGCTCTCACCACTTATCACCGTTTACACGACATGTACTCGGCAACCTTCAAGCGGAGGCCCAGCGAGGGTGTCGGCCACGACCTAACTAACCACACAAGTCTCTCGTCCAGGTTTATCGCCTATTTGGGTTCCATCCGTGGGGAGATCCGGCCGGGGTGTCGCTCACGGCCCCAAACGATGTGTACAGGGTTCCCGCATCACCAAACGGGCAATCGGTACACCGTGCCACGTACCTGCCGCGTCACAGCCCACCCCCGAGGGTCAGCGCTGCGCACGACCTCCAGTAAACTACAAACACCAGAAACTAGTTGCAACTCCTGGACAGAGATCATGTTGATTAATAAGTCGAGAGAGTCAATTAAGGATCCCAATGTGTGGTAGTAGCTGTTTCATGGATCAACCAACACAGAACTCAGTTCCTGAGGACGGCTGCAATGAGACAACCCACCATGTACTCCTACATGGCCTCTCATCGCTACCTTTACCAAATCGTGTTCACACACTTAGCTCACACACATTAGGATATGTTCATCACCATTCCAATTCATCCCCGATGAATCAGACCTGACACAACTCTAAGCAATAGCAGGCATAACCAGAAAGCTTGAATGAGTAGGCACAACATGGCTCAAACAACTCCTACTCATACTAGTGGGTTTCAACTATTTACTGTGGCAATGACAGGTCATGCAGTGGAAAGGGGTTCAACTACCGCTGCAGGTAACAGTTGAAGCGTTGTCGTCCTAATGCAGTAAAAGAGAGCAAGAGCGAGAGAGTGGGATTGTATCGGAATGCTCAATGGGGTTTTGCTTGCCTGGCACTTTTGAAGATAACATTGAGTCTTCATCGGTGTCATCGATCACATCGTCGGAACACGTCTACTGAAAGGGGACAAGCACCGGCAAACAAGAGAGAACACAATCAATGCAATGCGACAAAATGATGCATGATCATGACATGGCAATATGATGTTGATTGAGCTAATGCAACTAGCAACTATATTAAATGAAGTTGGTTTGAACCAAAGATTCAAATTCAAACTCCATATGTGATTATTTAATTGTCATTTAATTGATTTGACCTGATCAGCAGGTTTAATTTGTTCAAACATGCATGAAAATGCCATAAACAGATTCCTTGGATTTTTCTGATCATTTTTCATATATAAGTTATTTTCATCTGAGCTACGGTTGATTTTATATGATTTTTACAAGTTTTGGCTATTTTCTGAAATAAATAAATCATTTATGATTGATTTAAAAATCCAAAAAATAGATACTGCGTCAGCATTGAGTAAGCATGACGTCAGTAGGGTCAAAGGACTGCCATGGGTCAAACCTGACCAGTGGGGCCCACTGGTCAGTGACCCACTAGCTAACAAGGTTAGTTAGTTTTTAAACTAACACTAACTAAACTGTTGGTGGGGCCTGGGCCCACATGTCAGTCTCTCAGGGCCTAATTAAGTTTAGTTTTAACTAAACTAATTTAGCAGGGGTTGGCCCCACGTGTCAGTGACTCATAGAGCTAAGCACAGAGATTAGTACTTAATTGAAACCTAAACTAAAACTAATCAACGGCCGGCCCCACATGTCATGGACACAAGGGGGGTCCAGCCGGAGTCAAACGTGGTCAAAACCACCGGCGGCTCAACGCCGGCGAGGCCAGACACGGCGGAGAGGCTCGGAAATCCTCCTCCGGCGACCAAACGGCCGGCGGAAGGCATCTACATGACGCGGGCACTCTTCCGCGTCGAGTGGTGGCGGTAGTTGGCCCTGGGGTGGTCGGAAAAGTGGCCGGCGACGAGGTCCAGCGGCGGCAGGGGTCGGGCTTGCGCGGGCGCGGTGCTACAGGCTGCGGCTGGGCACGCTGAGGGCTCCAGGAGGGAGCTCGTGCTCTCCCACATCCATCCCCGCAAGTGGGAGGAGTTGGGGTGGCCGGAGCTCGTCGGAAACGAGCTCGCGGCGGCGCCGGAGTTCGGGCACCGTCGAGTTGGGTGTTGCGGGGCACGGGGAGGTGAGCTGGTGGGTGCGTTCGGCTCCTGGGAGCTCGGTGAGCGCGGTGACGTGCTCGGTTCCGAGCTTGCGCGTCTGTGGCTACGACGGCGACAAGCTCAGTGGCGGCCGGCGACGGTAAGGAAGGGGGCGACGGCTACGGCGAGTTGCAGGCCACGGGGACAGGGGGAAACGGCGGGGAAGCTCACTGCGGGGTCGACGGGGGTCTCAGGAGGCTCGGGGAGGCGCCAGCCTTCGCGAATTCGACGGCGAGGTCGTCGGCGGCCAGAGGTTGAAGAAGACGAAGATGGCGGCGTTTCGGGGCTTCCGGCGTCAGGCGGCTCGGCGAGGAGGAAGAGAGGGACGAGGCGAAGCTCGTGGGCATGCTAGAAGGGCGAGGCGGCAGCGGTGGCTATGCGTGCGGCGACGGCCGTGTTCGGTGGGGGGAAACGAAGGAGGAGGGGAACGTTCTGGAGAGAGGGGGAGAGGTGCAGGGGGTCCAAAGGGTGTCGTGGCGCTCGTCCAGGGCATCGGGGAGGAGGCAGGCAGGCTGGAGGTGGCCGGCGCGTGGCTGCGGGCGCCGGGCACACGCCTCCGTCCTTCTGTCATGACGAAGACGAGAGGGGAGGGCCAGGTGGGCTGGGCCGAAACTGCTGGGCCACCAGGTAAGTGGGCCTCAGGTAAGCTTCTCTCTCTCTCTTTTCTTTCTGTTTCTGTTTTCTATCTTTATCTTCTGTTTTCTATTTTGTTACTTTGTTCTGGGCTTTATTAAAAATACTTAGGCACACTCAAAAATCATGAAACCAAGCATGGCTACTGTTTAGAATAAATCCAACAGTAAACATTTTAGCTTATGATTATTTGAGCATTTAAATTAATATATAAAATTTAAATGCCCAAATGCAAGTAAGATATGATTTAATTCAAAAATCCAGAATGGTCCTAGAAATATGTGCATCATTTTTGGCAGAGGTTTTTAATCAATCCAAAAATGATGAACTTTTCCAAGGGGCATTTTGGGTTCTTGAAAAAGATTTTAATTTGACCCTAGTTAAATACATTTAGTGCTAGGGTTTGAGCATCCCCATTTCAGGTTTCCTTTGAAAATAAACATGATGCAACAGACAGGTGCTATCCTAATGCAAGGTGAAGCTGGGGATGTGACACCAACTAAAATAGCAAATCTCGCGATACATCGCCTCGAAATTCCCCACAACTTTCGCAACTAGACTTTTTCCGTTTGACGTCGTCTTCGGGCCGGAACGTGACCATCTTTAAAAAACGTTCTCAGACAGATTTCAGGAAAGTCAGAGTCCTACTCTAATACGACTCCTTTTGCGTTTTTGTCAATTTCCAAGTAATTCCTACACAATAAAGTGTAAAACAAGAACATTGTGCACTTTTGCAACCATTAGTAGGTTAGTCCAAATATGATCAAAAGTGTATGGAAGTGCATTAATATCATAGCAATATCACACAAAAAAGGCATGGAGCAAGCAGAAATTATAGATACGTATTGGACGTATCAGATGTCTACTGCGCAACAGTCTCCTTGTAGACGTTGTTGGGCCTCCAAGTGCAGAGGTTTGTAGGACAGTGGCAAGTTTCCCTCAAGTGGATGACCTAAGGTTTATCAATCTGTGGGAGGCGTAGAATGAAGATGGTCTCTCTCAAACAACCCTGCAACCAAATAAAAAAAGAGTCTCTTGTGTCCCCAACACACCTAATACAATGGTAAATTGTATAGGTGCACTAATTCGGCGAAGAGATGGTGATACAAGTGCAATATGGATGATAGATATAGGATTTTGTAATCTGAAAATATAAAAACAGCAAGGTAACTAAAGATAAAAGTGAGCATAAACGGTGTTGCAATGATAGGAAACAAGGCCTAGGGTTCATACTTTCACTAGTGCAAGTTCTCTCAACAATAATAACATAACTGGATCATATAACTATCCCTCAACATGCAACAAAGAGTCACTCCGAAGTCACTAATAGAGGAGAACAAACAAAGAGATTATTGTAGGGTACGAAACCGCCTTAAAGTTATTCTTTCTGATCGATCTATTCAAGAGTCTGTAGTAAAATAACACGAAGCCATTCTTTCTGTTCGATCTATCATAGAGTTCGTACTAGAATAAAACTTTAAGATACAAAGCAACCGAAACCCTAATGCCACCTAGATACTCCATTGTCACCTCAAGTATCCGTGGGCATGATTATACGATACACATCACACAATCTCAGATTCATCTATTAAACCAACACAAAGTTCTTCAAAGAGTGCCCCAAAGTTTCTACCGGAGAGTCAAGACGAAAACGTGTGCCAACCCCTATGCATAGATTCCTAAGGTAACCGAACCCGCAAGTTTATCACCAAAACATACATCAAGTGAATCAATAGAATACCCCATGGTGACCACAGGTATCCCACGCAAGACATACATCAAGTGTTCTCAAATCCTTAGACTCAATCCGATAAGATAACTTCAAAGGGAAAACTCAATCCATTACAAGAGAGTAGAGGGGGAGAAGCATCATAAGATCCAACTAAAATAGCAAATCTCGCGATACATCAACATCGTGCCATCTCAAGAACACGAGAGAGAGAGAGAGAGAGAGAGAGAGAGAGAGAGAGAGAGAGAGATCAAACACATAGCTACTGATACATACCCTCAGCCCCGAGGGTGAACTACTCCTCCCTCGTCATGGAGAGCGCCGTGATGATGAATATGGCCACCAGAGAGGGATTCCCCCCTCCGGCAGGGTGCCAGCACGGGTCTAGATTGGTTTTCGGTGGCAACAGAGGCTTTCGGCGGTGGAACTCCAGATCTAGGTTATTTTCCGGAGGTTTTTATATTTATAGGATTTTTTGGCGTAGGGCACAAGTCAGGGGTGTCTCCGGGCTGTCCACGAGATAGGGGAGCGCGCCCAGGGGGGTGGGCGCGCCCCCCACCCTCGTGGGAAGCTCGAGACTCTTCTGGCCCAACTCTTTACTCTGGGGGCTTCTTTTGGTCCATAAAAAATCATCGAAAATTGGCACGTCAATTGGACTCCGTTTAGTATTCCTTTTCTCTAAAACTCAAAAACAAGGAAAAAACAGAAACTGGCACTGGGCTCTAGGTTAATAGGTTAGTCCCAAAAATCATATAAAAGTGTATATAAAAGCCCATAAAACATCCTAGAAGGATAATATAATAGCATGGAACAATAAAAAATTATAGATACGTTGGAGACGTATCGGTTGTCATTATGGTTTAACCGATAAAGATCTTCGTAGAATATGTAGGAACCAATATGAACATCCAGGTTCCACTGTTGGTTATTGACCGGAGATGTGTCTCGGTCATGTCTACATAGTTCTCAAACCCGTAGGGTCCGCACGCTTAACGTTCGATGACGATTTGTATTATGAGTTATGTGTTTTTGGTGACCGAAAATTGTTCGGTGTCCCGGATGAGATCACGGACATGATGAGGAGTCTCGAAATGTTCAAGTGGTAAAGATTAATATATTGGATGATGATATTCGGACACCGGAAGAGTTCCGAGAGGTACCAGGTACATATCGGAGTACCGGGGGATTACCGAAACCCCCCCAGGGAAAGTTATGGGCCGCATGGGCCATAAGGGGCAGGCAAGGTAGCCTACAAGGGTTGGCGCGTGCCCTCCCATGGGGAGTTCGAATTGGACTAGGGAAGGGGGCGGCGCACCCTTTCCTTCTCCTACTCCCTCTCTTTCCCTCCAATAGAAGGAAAGGGGGGGGGGGCGAATCCTACTAGGACTAGGAGTCCTAGTAGGACTCCCCCACTTGGGCTGACGTAACTCTCCCTCGACACTTTGCTGGATCAAGAGTTTGAGGGATGTCATCGAGCTGAACGTGTGCTGAACTCGGAGGTGCCGTACGTTCGGTACTTGATCGGTTGAATCACTAAGAAGTTCTACTACATCAACCGGATTAATCTAACGCTTCCGTTTTCGATCTACGTGGGTACGTGGTCACACTCTTCCCCTCTCGTTGCTATGCATCTCCTAGATAGTTCTTGCGTGAGCGTAGGATTTTTTTATAAATTGCATGCTACATTCCCAACACCAACCATAACATCCAATATATCATTTTTTACCTTCGGACTATTCTGGAGCTCCTCGTCATGTCCGTGATCTCATCTGGGACTCTGAACAACATTCGGTCACCAACATACATAACTCATATAATACTATTTCGTCAACGAACGTTAAGCGTGCGGACCCTACGGGTTCGAGAATGATGTAGACATCACCGAGACGACTCCCCGGTCAATAACCAATAGCGGGACCTGGATGCCCATATTGATTCCAACATATTATATGAAGATCTTTATCGATCGAACCTTTATGACAACATACATAATTCCCTTTGTCTATCGGTATGTTACTTGCCCGAGATTCGATCATCGGTATCTGCATACCCAGTTCAATCTCGTTACCGGCAAGTATCTTTACTCGTTCCGTAATACATCATCTTGTAAATAACCCCTTAGTCACTTTGCTTGCAAGCTTCTTGTGATGTTGTATTACTGAGAGGGCCCAGAGATACCTCTCCGTCACACGGAGTGACAAATCCCAGTCTCGATCCATGCCAACCCAACAGACACCTTTGGAGATACCTGTAGAGCATATTTATGATCACCCAGTTACGTTGTGACGTTTGATAGCACACAAGGTATTCCTACAGTATCCGGGAGTTGCATGATATGATGGTCGAAGAAAAGTGTATAATATGCTATGCTAACGGTTGGGTCTGTCCATTACATCATTCTCCTAATCATGTGATCTCGTTATCAAATGACAACTCATGTCTATGCTTAGGAAATCTTAACCATCTTTGATAAATGAGCTTGTCTAGTAGAGGCTTACTAGAGACATGGTATTTGTTTATGTATTCACACATGTATTTAAGTTTCCGGTCAATACAATTCTAGCATGAATAATAAACATTTATCACGAAGAAGGAAATATAATAATAACAACTTTATTATTGCCTCTAGAGCATATTTCCATCACCTCTTCCTCCTCCTCCAGCTCCGGCGAGTCCGAAGGCAGGCCAGCTACGATGCAGGTGGCGCACCTTGGACGGATCTCCTCCTGAATCTGGAACCAGTGCTCCGAAGTTAGCATAGCATACATCTTGTTTTTCTGGGCCATGGCGAAGCTAGACGGCGAGGGAAAAGTGGGGCAGAGAGGGAGAGACGTGGATGGGCTCAGGCTGGTGGCACGGAGAGGGAGCAAGTGGATGTGGCTAGGGCTTGGGGACACAGCTATGCATGTTGTCTATATTTTAGCAGCTCGGGAAAATTAATGAGTTTTTTATTCTTTTTTATCATGGAGCTGTTACCGACTTTGACATGGGGTTTACTCTTATGACCTACCCGACTAGCACTATATAGACATGCTGACGTCTACCCTACCCGCTGCCACACCATATGGTTTTGCACCATTCCAGAACATTGCGCCGACATACAAGTCTTCTGCATCCCTCCTTACGGCGCGCATCGCGAGAAGGGACAACAGACCTAAAAACAAACGCACTACCGAAAGGCAACTGCTATATATCATTTATACCGAGCACTAGCTTGCGCTCGCGTGCAGAACAACTGATCACGACCCTATGTGCACATACGATGGGGTGGTTTTCTTTCCTGTTCATGGAATGGGCGGCTCTCTTCTTGCCCCCACCCTGTTTTTTTGCTTCTGGTTTTATCTTCCCTTATTTCAGCGAGGTCTTTTTCTTCTGTGTTATGTTTTGTATTAATTAATTATTTCATCCTTTTCCTGTTAGCCTCTTTTTTGTGTTTGTTGTTCTTCTCTTCTTTTCCACTTTATTATCTTTCTTTTTTTTTGATTTTTTATTTATTTTTGATTTTTCATTTAAAATGAACATTACACATGACCTTTTAAATCGCACAATATACTTTTTTTTATATACGATAACCATTTTTTAACACACAATGAACTGTTTTTGATATATTTTGATTTTCTTAAATACACGATAACATTTTTCAGGCGTGTTTTGGTTAAATGTGCAAAATGAAATTTTCACCTATCATAGTTTAGATATTTTTCTATAATATAATATAAAATAAACACATGCGGAGATATAGGCGTAGCTAGGAAAGATAGTGACCGCTTGCTATAGGTGATACATAGCACCATCCATGCCGAGAACTATATAATTAAGATTATTAATCATAGAGAAGTTTTAGTCAAGATTATTTTCAACATGGACACATATGCATGGGCAATCAGATGTGAAGAAGGTGATGCACATGCCGCTACCCGCTAGCATAGTCCACTGAAATTTTTCTTACTCCATCTAGCGAAATACCTCCGCATGGACCCCAGCTTGGCCCCGAGACATCTGCCAATTTTTTTGCGTTGCTATCACATCCCAAGTCCGTTGTATCGTGTCCTGAAGAGAAGAGTTCCTCTTCCACATGTATTCATAGTGGAAAAGGCGTTGTTTGTTGTTCTGCTTTCTATGTCTCCCTAGTTGCAGCAATACCGGGAAATGGTCTGATCTGGTCGAGCAAATATGGGTCACTATGTGTGATCGGAGAAGAGGTCAGACCATGCCGGAGAGGCAACAGCCCTGTCCAACCTAGCCCTGACATTCCTACTCCCTTTCTGCGTATTATCATAGGTCCATTCAGGGTCCGAGTATCCCAGGTCATGCAGGTCACACCATGACAGCAATTCTCTGATGTTTGCCATGCTCACAGTGAGTATGTTTTGATTGCATCGACTGATCTATACAGACAATTAACTAAACAAATCTTTATGCTTTTCGAGAGACAGACGAAAAAAACATTGTAGAAAATTAGCATTACCTTAGGCACGAGGTGCACTGGGTTAACTAGCAAAATGGAAAGGCCTAGCACTACGTAAGCATCATGCATGATAGATCATCCATGCTTTATTTTTCATCATCAAATCCATTGCTTGCATCAAATTATGTGGGATGATCTCATCGTCCATGCATGCTCTATTAACTAGTAAAGAACATAGAAAGTCAACATATAAAATAATAATACTATATTAATCTGCACATGAATTGCTGCCTTGTTCATCACAGTACAATTAACAATATCATGCTTCTTGTTCACCACATACATCAAAGATAGACTAGCAAGTAGACCATTGAGCTACACTAGCTACCTTCTATATCCCAAAACATCTCCTGGCTGCAGATGTCGCGGTTTCCATGGTACATTCGGCCATCACTGGAAGGTGGTAGGGCATGCCACAGCCATGAAAATGACATACATCAAAGCTAAGCTAGACTAGTACATCATCTCTTGGATCATCTCCTGGATGCAGGTTTGGGAGTTCTTCATCACGCACTCGGCCCTCACGTGGTGGAACGATCCACTCTCCTAGAAGCCGAGCAGCTCCTCGAACGTGCACTGGAAGGTGGTGTCTTCATCCGCTGCAGCGCCAGTGCCTTCTTGGACTTTGCCGTCGAGGTTGCCGGGCAAGAACCCAGGCGCCGCCACCACAGCATCGTGGAGCTTGGGAAAATCTTGAAGCATGTCCTCGGTGAAGAACCCGCCTGGATCCACGCTGCCGTCGTCCACTGCTCCGGGCGGCAAGATCGTCTCGCCTTCGTCGGACATGAACCAGCGCCCATACTCGTGAAGCATCCCAGGTTGTTGGACCATCGGCGGTTCCTCGCGGCGTGGGGTTTGGGGACGTGGGGCATCCGGGTGCTGGACGTCGGCGGCCTTCCTTTTCCTGGAACCAGGAGCACTGATGACCTCGTCGTACATGGTCTCTCTCTTGTGACGAGACACGCAGACCTTGCAGAGCACCAGGTCGTCTTGCTTGTCGTCGGCGTGAAGGCTGTACTCGGTCATGCACCAGCCGATCCTGATCTTGTCTTTCTCTCCCGGCACCTTCTTGACGTAGCTGAGGTTTCGTCTATGGCCTACGAGGTTACCTTGGTTGTCTAGCACGCGGATCCCGCCCTTCTCCGAGTGCCAATAGTAACCCTCGCCGGCGTCGGCCACCGCGCGCTTCCGCGTCCCGCGGCCGCGGCCGCATTTGGTCTCGTGACGCCTGGCCGGGGTGAAGAAGTACCAGACGCCCCCTTTCCCGTCGCGTTTGTCCGTTCCTGTGGCGTGTTGATACATCTTGACGAGGTCGCCGGGGGCGGCGGAGTAGGCGTCGGCCTCGTGGACGAGGCTGCTGGCGTCGAAGGCGTCCGGTCCGGCGGCGATGCGTGGGCGGAGGAACTTGGTGATCAGCTCGTGCTCGGCTGGGTCGAAGGCGTAGCCGGCGGGAGGAGCCAACTTGCCGTCGGCCATCGCAGAGCTGTACTGTACGAGATGGATCGAACCCTCAAGTCGATCGCTAGCTGCTTGCCTTGCCTGGGTACCTAGCTAGCTTATATAGATGGATCCACATATGTCATATGTGAAGCCGATGCGATGCATGGTTGGATTCAGTTTCCTTGACCTTTGACCGGCCATACGTACGTGTCCTAAGCAATCCGTACATGGAATGGATTAGTACAGCAATCCTTGAGTAAAATGGATTAGGGCACGAGATGGATGGATCGTGCGTGTAACCCTGGCATTAGCTGGGTACGTAGCTAACTTAGCTTATATATGGATAGGAGCCCTACGTACTATCGAGTACGACGACAAGATGGAACGTAGCAATCCGAACGTAAAATGGATTGCATGCGCGCGTCCTCTCGTCGCTGGATCCGCTTCGGATGCGCGAGAAAAATATACTATGCATGAAATGGATTAGTACAGCAATCCTTGAGTAAAATGGATTAGTACAACAATCCGTCAGTCAAAGTAATGCTCCGTCGCTGCACCTACGTTGCTCCATTGCAGCTCGCGTCGTTGCACCTTACCGCTCCGTAATACTCCGTCGCAGCACCGACGACCCCGATGTTGCTCCATTGCTGCACCACACCACCCGGTGATGCTCTGTCGCAGCAGCACTGAAGGCCGCGGACAATGCTACGACGACACCGTACGACAGTCTCTGCGACATCCGACTGCTTCAACGACGGCGACGATGTTACGAGGCATATTGTGACGCCCACAATGATGACGCGACCACATGCTTCAAATGCTTATGGTGTACTTCCGCGGCTGTGGCGATCCATCTCATACAGTAAACTTTAACTTAGGTTCTTTCATTATGGAACATTTTACTTATCGTAGGAACTTTAGTATATTGACACTTGTCTTGTTTGGTAGAATCCCGAGGTTCTAGATATTTCCTGATCGAACTGAAACAAACAAATTTGTGACTGGGCAGTATTATTCATTATTTTTTATAATGAATTGGAAGCACTTTATTGAGCTCTTCATTTGTTTCACATGCTTCATTACCTTTAGGTTTTCGTAATATTGGTGTTTCAAATCGCCTGAGTGGCTTGGTAAGGCTGCTTCTATGAAAAAATTATATCAAATAAGATGCATGTTGTTTAGTTATCATAACCTTTGGATAGTCATGATTATGATATGTCATGGTGGATAGTCATGCTTATGATTTTGGTGATGATAGTCTGCTAGCTATGATTTTCCATACTTGCTATTAGCCAGTTTGAATATGATGGCAAGTTTTTGTTCCATGTTGACAATTTTAGGCTGCTGGATGATGTGTAGCTACATTTGTATCGCTCCACAGTTACCTGGGTCAATATTAGTGCTCTTATTAATTATTAGAGCCTATAATCATGCTATTATGTTGAACAACTTGATGCGATTGTTATGGGCATCTCTCTTGATGCCGGATTTCGGAATTACGACTCTTTACATAGACTTGCTAATTAACCCTTGGTACTATCTACTTAGATACTAGACTAGTAGTTGGGGCGCGCCCTTGGCGCGCCACCTGAGCGGAAGCTCGGCGGTGCCAGGTAGGACACGCCCCTTCCAAGGTCTATCTTTTTACTAAGCAATGTGCTTTGAGTGACATTTTCAACAGATCAAAGCAGCAGAAATGCTACTTTATCTAGAAGAGAATCACATTATAGGCATTAACAGGTGCATATGCAAAAGGCAAGTAGTATTACGATCTACTAATCATGTCAAAACAATATCGGTTCCAACTAAAGCAAGCTAACACAGAAAATTATGAACTTGATGGCTAACCATCAAGCAGCGGTAGGCACCCACGCTTCTAGTAAGGCAAAACAATGAAGCAACACATATGCATCAGCTGCCAACTAATAACCCATCGCGACCCGGTCTTGAATCTGAACACCGGCATGGCTGGCAACACCACCTTGTCGAGCCCCCCTCAGCTGGTCCTCTTGTCATCTCGGCCGCAGAGCCAGATCCATCTTGCATGGCGCCTAGGCACACCGCTGTAAACGTCGCCACGAGCTCTAGCGTCCCACCGGAGTTACATCAGGTGCACCCTCCATCCATTGATATCGCTGCTGCCGATAACCTGATGTCGTTGTTCGCTTGTTGTCTACCTATGTTAGTCATCATATTAATACCAAACAAGCAATGGAAAATGAAATCTTAAGCAAATTATTTCGTGATAAATTCTAATGCATTGGACGAACAAACATCTGTATAAACAAAGTGGAAAGCAAGGATAAATTATGAGCTGAATGTGTGGGCAGGCACCATGATACTTATTTTGAAAGAAACGACAATAAGATTCTAAATAATGTGCACCCACACAAACAACACACTACTCTTTTCTGAAAGAAAGCACTACTCACTGTTGCAAAATGACCAGCATAAAATTGACAACCAAACCTTACACTGCAGCCGGAGTAGAGGCAATTAAGGCAATGCTGGAGCCTGGAACGGAAAAATTATTGATCATTGATAACACGGTTGGTCAAAAGACTGCAATTTAGAGCAGTAGCAAAGCTTAGTTGTAGCCCAAAATGACAGATCCATATTGATAGGGCTGCCCGACATGCAGCAACAGTACCATCAGGCATCATCTCCAGAGTCCTAACACCTTTAGAATTGTGTCTGCTGTGATAATAAACACAACAAAATGCTCATGAGTTGTAGTTTCTCAGATTCTGGAAAGCGGGCACAAACTTGCAAGATATCTCGAGAAGAGTCGCTCCCATCATTTTTGCTGCATCATTACCTTTGCTAGAATCACCATCAACAGATATGCAGACATGAAAAGTCTTATGATTGTCAAGATTATCACCCAACAGGTAGATTGCTGTAAATGGAAGAATATCAGGGTGCGAACATGAAGACATAGATCTACAATGTCACCTGTTCATATTTCTTGATAACAATAGTATTACGTGAAGGAAATATGCCCTAGAGGCAATAATAAAGATGTTATTTGTATTTCCTTATATCATGATAAATGTCTTTTATTCATGCTAGAATTGTATTAACCGGAAACTTAGTACATGTGTGGATACATAGACAAAACAGTATGTCCCTAGTATGCCTTTACTAGACTAGCTCATTGATCAAAGATGGTTATGTTTCCTAACCATAGACATGAGTTGTCATTTGATCAACGGGATCACATCATTAGGAGAATGATGTGATGGACAAGACCCATCCGTTAGCATAGCACTATGATCGTTTAGTTTTACTGCTATTGCTTTCTTCATGACTTATACATGTTCCTATGACTATGAGATTATGCAACTCTCGAATACCGTAGGAACACCTTGTGTGCTATCAAACGTCACAACGTAACTGGGTGATCATAAAGATGCTCTACAGGTGTCTCCGAAAGTATTCGTGGTGTTGGCATAGATCAAGATTAGGATTTGTCACTCCGAGTGTCGGAGAGGTATCTCTGGGCCCTCTCGGTAACACACATCACAATAAGCCTTGCAAGCAAAAGACTAATGAGTTAGTCACGAGATGATGTGTTACGGAACGAGTAAAGAGACTTGCCGGTAACGAGATTGAACTAGGTATAAAGATACCGACGATCGAATCTCGGGCAAGTAACATACCGTTTGACAAAAGGAACAACGTATGTTGTTATGCGGTTCTGACCGATAAAAGATCTTCGTAGAATATGTAGGAGCCAATATGAACATCCAGGTTCCACTATTGGTTATTGACTGGAGATGAGTCTCGGTCATGTCTACATAGTTCTCGAACCCGTAGGGTCCGCACGCTTAACGTTTGATGACGATCGGTATTATGAGTTTATGAGTATTGATGTACCGAAGGTAGTTCGGAGTCCCGGATGAGATCACGGACATGAAGAGGAGTCTCGGAATGTCCGAGACATAAAGATTGATATATTGGACGGCTATATTCGGACACCGGAAGTATACCGGAAAAGTTTCGGATTTATCGGGAATGCCGGAGGGGGTTACCGAAACCCCCTACGAGAGGGGATGGTCCATAGTGGGCCTAATGGGAAAGAGAGAGGCAGCCCATAGGGCTGGCCGGTGCCCCCACCTAGGGTTCCTAGTTGGACTAGGATTGGGGGGGGGGGGCGCCACCTCTCCTATTCCTTTCCCCCTTCTTCCTTTTGGTGAATCCTACTAGGAATAGGATTGCAACCCTATTCCTAGTAGGACTCCTTCCCTAGCCGCACCAGGAAGGGCCGGCCGGCCTCCCTCCCTTGCTCCTTTATATACGGGGGCAAGGGGGCACCCAAACACACACAAGTTGAATTGTTTTAGCCGTGTGCGGTGCCTCCCTCCACAGAATCACACCTCGGTCATACCGTCGCGGAGCTTAGGCGAAGCCCTGCGCCGGTAAACACATCATATTCGTCACCACGCTGTCGTGCTGACGAAACTCTCCCGTGAAGCTCAACTGGATCAAGAGCTCGTGGGACGTCATCAAGCTGAACGTGTGCTGAACGCGGAGGTGCCGTACGTTCGGTGCTTGATCGGTTGGATCGTGAAGAAGTTCGACAACATCAACCGCGTCACTTGACGCTTCCGCTCCCGGTCTACGAGGGTACGTAGACACACTCTTCCCTCTCGTTGCTATGCATCTGGTAGATAGATCTTGCGTGATCGTAGGAAAATTTTAAAATACTACGTTCCCCAACAGTGGCATCATGAGCCAGGTCTATGCGTAGATGATATGCACGAGTAGAACACAATGAGTTGTGGGCGATACTAGTCATACTGCTTACCAGCATGTCATACTTTGCTTCGGCGGTATTGTGAGATGAAGCGGCCCGGACCGACATTACGCGTACGCTTACGCGAGACTGGTTTCACCGTTACGAGCACTCGTTGCTTAAAGGTGACTGGCGGGTGTCTGTCTCTCTCACTTTAGCTGAATCAAGTGTGGCTACGCCCGGTCCTTGTGAAGGTTAAAACAGCACATACTTGACGAAACATCGTTGTGGTTTTGTATGCGTAGGTAAGAACGGTTCTTGCTAAAGCCCGTAGCAGCCACGTAAAACTTGCAACAAACAAAGTAGAGGACGTCTAACTTGTTTTTGCAGGGCATGTTGTGGTGTGATATGGTCAAGACATGATGAGTTATACGGTTTTGTATGAGATGATCATGTTTTGTAAAGTTATAGGCAACTGGCAGGAGCCATATGGTTGTCGCTTTATTGTATGAAATGCAATCGCCATGTAATTGCTTTACTTTATCACTAAACGGTAGCGATAGTCGTAGAAGCAATAGTTGGCGAGACGACAACGATGCTACGATGGAGATCAAGGTGTCGCGCCGGTGACGAAGGTGATCATGACGGTGCTTTGGAGATGGAGATCAAAAGCACAAGATGATGATGGCCATATCATGTCACATATTTTGATTGCATGTGATGTTTATCTTATTATGCTTCTTATTTTGCTTAGAACGACGGTAGCATTATAAGATGATCCCTTACTAAATTTCAAGGTATAAGTGTTCTCCCTGAGTATGCACCGTTGCGAAAGTTCGGCGTGCCGAGACACCACGTGATGATCGGGTGTGATAAGCTCTACGTTCAAATACAACGGGTGTAAGCCAGTTTTGCACACGCAGAATACTCGGGTTAAACTTGACGAGCCTAGCATATACAGATATGGCCTCGGAACACTGGAGACCGAAAGGTCGAGCGTGAATCACATAGTAGATATGATCAACATAAGATGTTCACCATTGAGACTACTCCATCTCACGTGATGATCGGACATGGTTTAGTTGATTTGGATCACGTGATCATTTAGATGACCAGAGGGATGTCTATCTAAGTGGGAGTTCTTTAAATTAATATGATTAAATTGAACTTTAATTTATCATGAACTTAGTCCTGATAGTTTTGCATATCTATGTCGTTGTAGATCAATGGCCCGTGCTACCGTTCCTTTGAATTTTAATGCATTCCTAGAGAAAGCTAAGTTGAAAGATGATGGTAGCAATTACACGGACTGGGTCCGTAACCTGAGGATTATTCTCATTGCTGCACAGAAGAATTATGTCCTTGAAGCACCGCTAGGTGACAAGCCCCCTTCCGCTAATGCAGACGCTTTGAACGTCTGGCAGTCGCGGTCTGATGACTACACGATAGTTCAGTGTGCCATGCTTTACGGCTTAGAACCGGGTCAACGACGTTTTGAACGTCATGGACCATATGAGATGTTCCAGGAGTTGAAGTTAATATTTCAAGCAAATGCCCGAATTGAGAAATATGAGATTTCCAATAAGTTCTACAGCTGCAAAATGGAGGAGAATAGTTCTATCAGTGAACACTTGCTCAGAATGTCTGGGTACTACAATCATATGACTCAACTTGGTTGCAAAGTTGACGAGGATAGTGTTATTGATAGAGTTCTTCAATCACTGCCACCAAGCTATAAAGGCTTCGTGATGAACTATAACATGCAAGGGATGCAAAAGACAATTCCCGAGCTCTTCGCTATGCTCAAAGCTGCGGAGGTAGAAATCAAAAAAGGAGCATCAAGCATTGATGGTTAGCAAAGACCACTAGTTTCAAGAAAAAGGGCAAGGGAAAGAAAGGGAACTTCAAAAAGAATAGCAAGTCAGTTGCTACTTCCACGAAGAAACCCAAATCTGGAGCCAAGCCTGAAACTGAGTGCTTCTACTGCAAGGGGACTGGACACTGGAAGCGGAACTGCCCCAAGTATTTGGCGGATAAGAAGGATGGCAAGATGAACAAAGGTATATGTGATATACATGTTATTGATGTGTACCTTACTAATGCTCGTAGTAGTACCTGGGTATTTGATACCGGTTCGGTTGCTAATATTTGTAACTCGAAACAGGGACTACGGATTAAACGAAGATTAGCTAAGGATGAGGAGACAATGCGCGTGGGAAATGGTTCCAAAGTCGATGCGATCGCCGTCGGCACGCTACCTCTACATCTACCTTCGGGATTAGTTTTAGACCTAAATAATTGTTATTTGGTGCCAGCATTGAGCATGAACATTATATCTGGATCTTGTTTATTGCGAGACGGTTATTCATTTAAATCAGAGAATAATGGTTGTTCTATTTTAATGAATAATATCTTTTATGGTCATGCACCCTTAAAGAGTGGTCTATTCTTATTGGATCTCGATTGTAATGATACACATATTCATAATATTGAAACCAAAAGAGGCAAGGTTAATAATGATAGTGCAACTTATTTGTGGCACTGCCGTTTAGGTCATATTGGTGTAAAACGCATGAAGAAACTCCATAAAGATGGACTTTTGGAATCACTTGATTATGAATCACTTGGTGCTTGCGAACCATGCCTCATGGGCAAGATGACTAAAACTCCATTCTCCGGAACTATGGAGCGAGCAACAGATTTGTTGGAAATCATACATACTGATGTATGTGGACCAATGAGTGTTGATGCTCGCGGCGGGTATCGTTATTTTCTGACCTTCACTGATGATTTGAGCAGATATGGGTATATCTACTTAATGAAGCACAAGTCTGAAACATTTGAAAAGTTCAAAGAATTTCAGAGTGAAGTAGAGAATCATCGTAACAAGAAAATAAAGTTTCTACGATCAGATCGTGGAGGAGAATATTTGAGTTACGAGTTTGGTCTTCATTTGAAACAATGTGGAATAGTTTCACAACTCACGCCACCTGGAACACCACAACGCAATGGTGTGTCCGAACGTCGTAATCGTACTTTATTAGATATGGTGCGATCAATGATGTCTCTTACCAATTTACCACTATCGTTTTGGGGTTATGCTTTAGAGACAGCTGCATTCACGTTAAATAGGGCACCATCTAAATCCGTTGATACGACACCTTATGAACTATGGTTTGGCAAGAAACCAAAGTTGTCGTTTCTTAAAGTTTGGGGCTGCGATGCTTATGTGAAAACACTTCAACCTGATAAGCTCGAACCCAAGTCGGAAAAATGTGTCTTCATAGGATACCCAAAAGAGACTGTTGGGTACACCTTCTATCACAGATCCGAAGGCAAAATATTCGTTGCTAAGAACGGATCCTTTCTAGAAAAAGAGTTTCTCTCGAAAGAAGTGAGTGGGAGGAAAGTAGAACTTGATGAGGTAATTGTACCTTCTCCCGGATTGAAAAGTAGTACATCACAGGAAATTGTTCCAGTGATTCCTACACCAATTAGTGAGGAAGTTAATGATAATGATCATGAAACTTCAAATCAAGTTTCTGCTGAACGTCGTAGATCAACCAGAGTACGTTCCGCACCAGAGTGGTACGGCAACCCAGTTCTGGAAATCATGTTACTAGACCATGATGAACCTACGAACTATGAGGAAGCGATGATGAGCCCAGATTCCGCAAAATGGCTTGAAGCCATGAAATCTGAGATGGGATCCATGTATGAGAACAAAGTATGGACTTTGGTTGACTTGCCCGATGATCGGCAAGCCATCGAAAATAAATGGATCTTCAAGAGGAAGACCGACGCAGACGGTAATATTACTGTTTACAAAGCTCAACTTGTTGCGAAAGGTTTTCGACAAGTTCAAGGAGTTGACTACGATGAGACTTTCTCACCTGTAGCAATGCTTAAGTCTGTCCGAATCATGTTAGCAATTGCCGCATTTTATGATTATGAAATCTGGCAAATGGATGTCAAAACTGCATTCCTAAATGGATATCTCAAAGAAGAGTTGTATATGATGCAACCAGAAGGTTTTGTCGATCCAAAAGGTGCTAACAAAGTATGCAAGCTCCAGCGATCCATCTATGGACTGGTGCAAGCATCTCGGAGTTGGAATATACGCTTTGATGAGGTGATCAAAGCATATGGTTTTATACAGACTTTTGGAGAAGCCTGTATTTACAAGAAAGTGAGTGGGAGCTCTGTAGCATTTCTAATATTATATGTAGATGACATATTGTTGATTGGAAATGATATAGAATTTCTGAATAGCATAAAAGGATACTTGAATAAAAGTTTTTCAATGAAAGACCTCGGTGAAGCTGCTTATATATTAGGTATCAAGATCTATAGAGATAGATCAAGACGCTTAATTGGACTTTCACAAAGCACATACCTTGATAAGATTTTGAAGAAGTTCAAAATGGATCAGTCAAAGAAAGGGTTCTTGCCTGTTTTACAAGGTATGAAGTTGAGTAAGACTCAATGCCCGACCACTGCAGAAGATAGAGAGAAAATGAAAGTCATTCCATATGCCTCAGCCATAGGATCTATCATGTATGCAATGCTGTGTACCAGACCTGATGTGTGCCTTGCTATAAGTCTAGCAGGGAGGTACCAAAGTAATCCAGGAGTGGATCACTGGACAGCGGTCAAAAACATCCTAAAGTATCTGAAAAGAACAAAGGATATGTTTCTCGTATATGGAGGTGACAAAGAGCTCGTCGTAAACGGTTACGTCGATTCTAGCTTTGACACTGATCCGGATGACTCAAAGTCACAAACCGGATATGCATTTTTATTGAACGGTGGAGCTGTCAGCTGGTGCAGTTCCAAGCAGAGCGTCGTGGCGGGATCTACGTGTGAAGCGGAATACATAGCTGCTTCAGAAGCAGCAAATGAAGGAGTCTGGATGAAGGAGTTCATATCCGATCTAGGTGTAGTACCTAGTGCATCGGGTCCAATGAAAATCTTTTGTGACAACACTGGAGCCATAGCCTTGGCGAAGGAATCCAGGTTTCACAAGAGAACAAAGCACATCAAAAGACGCTTCAATTCCATCCGCGATCTAGTCAAGGAGGGAGACATAGAGATTTGCAAAATACATACGGATCTGAATGTTGCAGACCCGTTGACTAAGCCTCTTCCACGGGAAAAACATGATCAGCACCAAGACTCCATGGGTGTGAGAATCATCACTTTGTAATCTAGATTATTGACTCTAGTTCAAGTGGGAGACTGAAGGAAATATGCCCTAGAGGCAATAATAAAGATGTTATTTGTATTTCCTTATATCATGATAAATGTCTTTTATTCATGCTAGAATTGTATTAACCGGAAACTTAGTACATGTGTGGATACATAGACAAAACAATATGTCCCTAGTATGCCTCTACTAGACTAGCTCATTGATCAAAGATGGCTATGTTTCCTAGCCATAGACATGAGTTGTCATTTGATCAACGGGATCACATCATTAGGAGAATGATGTGATGGACTAGACCCATCCGTTAGCATAGCACTATGATCGTTTAGTTTTACTGCTATTGCTTTCTTCATGACTTATACATGTTCCTATGACTATGAGATTATGCAACTCCTGAATACCGTAGGAACACCTTGTGTGCTATCAAACGTCACAACGTAACTGGGTGATCATAAAGATGCTCTACAGGTGTCTCCGAAAGTATTTGTGGTGTTGGCATAGATCAAGATTAGGATTTGTCACTCCGAGTGTCGGAGAGGTATCTCTGGGCCCTCTCGGTAACACACATCACAATAAGCCTTGCAAGCAAAAGACTAATGAGTTAGTCACGAGATGATGTGTTACGGAACGAGTAAAGAGACTTGCCGGTAACGAGATTGAACTAGGTATAGAGATACCGACGATCGAATCTCGGGCAAGTAACATACCGTTTGACAAAAGGAACAACGTATGTTGTTATGCGGTTCTGACCGATAAAAGATCTTCATAGAATATGTAGGAGCCAATATGAACATCCAGGTTCCGCTATTGGTTATTGACCGGAGATGAGTCTCGGTCATGTCTACATAGTTCTCCAACCCGTAGGGTCCGCACGCTTAACGTTTGATGACGATCGGTATAATGAGTTTATGAGTATTGATGTACCGAAGGTAGTTCGGAGTCCCGGGTGAGATCACGGACATGACGAGGAGTCTCGGAATGTCCGAGACATAAAGATTGATATATTGGACGGCTATATTCGGACACCGGAAGTATACCGGAAAAGTTTCGGATTTATCGGGAATGCCGGAGGGGGTTACCGGAACCCCCTACGAGAGGGGATGGTCCATAGTGGGCCTAAAGGGAAAGAGAGAGGCAGCCCATAGGGCTGGCCGGCGCCCCCACCTAGGGTTCCTAGTTGGACTAGGATTGGGGGGCGCCACCTCTCCTATTCCTTTCCCCCTTCTTCCTTTTGGTGAATCCTACTAGGAATAGGATTGCAATCCTATTCCTAGTAGGACTCCTTCCCTAGCCGCACCAGGAAGGGCCGGCCGGCCTCCCTCCCTTGCTCCTTTATATACGGGGGCAGGGGGGCACCCAAACACACACAAGTTGAATTGTTTTAGCCGTGTGCGGTGCCCCCCTCCACAGAATCACACGTCGGTCATACCGTCGCGGAGCTTAGGCGAAGCCCTGCGCCGGTAAACACATCATATCCGTCACCACGCCGTCGTGCTGACGAAACACTCCCGTGAAGCTCAACTGGATCAAGAGCTCGTGGGACGTCATCAAGCTGAACGTGTGCTGAACGCGGAGGTGCCTACGTTCGGTGCTTGATCGGTTGGATCGTGAAGAAGTTCGACAACATCAACCGCGTCACTTGACGCTTCCGCTCCCGGTCTATGAGGGTACGTAGACACACTCTTCCCTCTCGTTGCTATGCATCTGGTAGATAGATCTTGCGTGATCGTAGGAAAATTTTAAAATACTACGTTCCCCAACATTACGCTATTTAATTAAACAAAGAGAAAAGGAACATGCTCTAGATAGTATAAAGCTAGCAGGAAGGTATACCCGGCTGGATCTAAGCAATCACACTGGATCGATGGACTAATGATGCATTTATGATCTCAACCTGACTAACAAATAATCAGACATTATAATGTACAATGCAAAGATGGCCATACAGTTTTGTGGAAGTATTAGCATACAAAAGCAAGAGTAAAAGACACATACGCTGCATTGAAGAAACTATATTCTGGAAATGCATATGCATCATTGTTCATATCATTAAATCAAGTCCAAATGATAAGCCGGACTCACACTGTAAAGTGTTTACTTACCACGAGACCCCCGACCACTTCTTTGATGTTCTGAATTTCTAAGCCAACATTTTCACCCACTGCTCTTCTCATGACCAAGCAAAATTGTTCAGGACATGTTAGTATAATTGACACTTATTGTGAGGAAGTGAAAAATCAAATTCATGGTGTAGCTGGAAAATGAGCCCTAAATTTAGTATTGGATAATTCAGTACCGGTGTGAAAATGAAAGCATTGGATACTAAATGAATCCTAAATTTAGTATCTGCAACCTGCAACATCTACAACTATTAATAGTTATCTAATATATCTTGGAATTCGTTGAATATGAAGCAATAGAAAAGGATAAAACAAAGCCAGACCTTCATTGAATTGTTAGGAATTATGGTGCAGACTCAGACTGAAATTTTCTAACCGAAGTAACAAATCTCAACAAATGGCAAGCTGCGCTCAACCAATCAAACAAGTGTTTTCCTTAACTTGCAATGCCCAAGAAACAATACATGTATATGACACTCGCACGAAAGCAAAACTTTCCATCTTGAATCAGGATCAATCCTTGTTGAACTATGTTTGACCCTCCTTGAGTGACATTCCATAGAAATTCCCATGCATCTTTGGCCATTTAAAAGAGACAAATAGTAACACAAACCTGCAAAAGAACCAGTGAACCTCCCTTGAGAACAGAGAAACAGGAAGCATGAGAGGCAAAACGAGAGGGAGAGGACTCAAAGAGAGGATCTTCTCATTGTCGCATCGACAAGATACGCTCGAGCCACGTCTCACTGGAATCGGCCAAACCGTACACCGATAAAGAAGAAACGATCAGCAACATATGTGAAAAGGTCCAATGCCTTGCAAAATTTTGGTAGCTACTTCAGTAGTGTACTATATGTTCTGGTTTCAAATATAAATGCTAACTTCAGTTCCATCGGATGACTCTCAATGCCAAGTTCAGTACTCTCACTGAATTGAAGTCGGAGTATACAATATTTTCCAATGGATGTCCAAAATATTCATTTACTACAGTTTATATTGAAAAGTAAAACGGAAATTGAACAAATATTCAAGCGGGAAGTTGTGGAACCTAAAGTTAATTCACTGAAAAAGTATGATGTGATGTTGTACACTAACTGATTTCTCTGTTCATCTCCTTGCTTGTACATAGTATATATTCATAAATTAGATGGAGGAAAAGAAAACATGTACATAATATTGGAAGCAGACAACAAAATCTACATGATTTCCCATTTATGTACTTTCTTCGCCTTCATCCATGCCACATCGCTACTATAAGTTAATTATGCTTTAGCTAGCACTAACTCTTGTATGAGAATGATAATTAAATTATTTAGCTCATTCTTATGCAGTGCAATCTGCCATAACCAACAACATCAAAACGGAGGATATAACCTTGTAGTACTAGGAGAACCTATAGTGCGCCTTTTTTCTCCGATATGCATCGTAAAGTGCGCTTCTCGTAGGCGCACTGTCTGAATGAAATATAGAACAGAGTACAGAAAATTATAGGAATGTCTGAATGTCCATTTCCTACACCAGCAAGTATTGGATATTTGAATAAAAATCAAGAAATTAAACTCATGGAAAAAAATGTAGATCAAGTAGAGAGACTGAAGCGGGGATCATAAGGCGATGAACTGAAAAGAACAACAAGGTGTCGTGATGCAGTTTCTGAGAAGAACACAAATGACCAAATTTCGACAATACATAAGCACCTGAAGTGAAAAGGATATAATTTGTATGAAGCTCAGTCTAAGATGTAGCTAAATTTGGTACATGCTTATGACTATGATGATACACAGAATCTCTTATTTATAAGGATGTTAGCTAATAAGAATAAGAGAAACATGACAAATTGAGTACACTGAAAAATCTGTAATGTGAAGTGCCGGTCATCGATTTGCACCTCTGATCGCCGCCTTGTACTTATTGCTTAACTTGTTGCTGACGTACCTGCACACGAACCACCCAATCTATAAACTTCGAGACTGAGATAGCTAATCTGAAATTTATACAAATGGTACCTATGAGCTTGCATTGATACGATCGTGAAAATTATATTGCAAGGCACCAAAATGTTGTTGAATCAACCAAGTAATGACAACCTGAGTAAAAAATGTGTGTTTTCGTGATATTCTAGAAATATCCTCTTATCCAGATGTGACACAATTCGCAGGATTGTAAGAATCATCACATAATTATGTAAGGTGCTTCCCCCAGATCCAGTTATGCAGAGGAACATGGAGGAGCACTAAGAAATAAATCTGGTCATTACAAAACTAAGCACAAGAAAATCCAGTGTGAAATTAAGCAGCCAAAGTTTGAAAGGCTAGCAAACTTCTTTGCCCAGAATCATCTAAATCAAACCAACCAAATAGAATCTCACACAATTAGGCTACAGCCCAAGAGAAAGAGATAACCTCTCCTTCCTTGCGAGGTTTCAGATCCTCCATGTCGAGTTATTCAGCCGCGTGTTCCTCTCCTGCGGAATCCGCGGTACAGGGGGAATCAAGGAGTTAAAATTATGAAGATTAAATGCCAAACCATCATCCAACACCTACAGGAGAGGGGAAGGGGGGAGTGGAGAAGGAAGTGTGGCAGGGGGCGCATCAACCTCGTCCGGATGGAGCTCGTCCTTGTCGCCGCCTTGCCGTCAGGGCCGTGGGGAAGAGCAGCGCCACACCTGGGAGGGCGCCGGTTGTGGCGGCGGCTGCGGGGAGGGCGCCGGTGGTGGCGGCGGCAGCTGGGAGGGTGCCGGTGGTGGCTGCGGCGGCAGACGAGGGAAAGGGAGAGGGAAAGAATCGGGGGACGAGGACTGGGGCCGCTTCTCTTGTTGCCGCTGGCCAATCTCTTTCTCTATTTCTTCGCGATGAAGTGATTTTTTTTGTCTTCTAGTTTGTCCGACGTGGACATCGCCAGCGCTCGCCCTTGATGCGTAGCTGAATGTGTTTGATGAGGATATTTGATCCTTTACCCACACATGAGTAGGATGGGTGTTGTGCAATTTGTTTTTTCTTAGGTGATGATGAATGGGTTCCAGAACATAGTTTTTTTTTTCTGGTTTGGTTAATATTACGATTGCTTAAACTGTTGTGGAGTAGCTCGCTGCTATTATATGCTCACCAACTATATTTTTCTATCTTTTGTTATGTTCATTTGAGAGAGATCTGACATGGTCGTTTCTTTGATTATGACAAGAGCTAAAGGGGAAAACAATCCTGGAAGTCAGACTGTTAAGGAGGGAAGATGATACAATCCTCATGTAGTCAGCTGTCAAGCTGGTCCAGATAGTGCGCAGTTCTGGTGAGTCCCTAGTCTCCTCTCTCTCTCTCTCTCTCTCTCTCTCTCTCTCTCTCTCTCTCTATATATATATATATATATATATATATATATATATATATATATATATATAGGACAAGGATTTTCTATCATAGCTTGCCCTGGAAATAGCTATCAGAACCGTTGGATCGTGCCTTGCGATTCGATCTGCTGGGTGGCCCGGTTCCTTTTTTTGTTCTTCTTTATGATTTTTGGATGGTACAACTTGCCCATGTGCTGACACCTTTTCACAGGAAGTAGACCTGGGTTTGCCCTCATCTGGTCCCTAGTCTCTCTTGGACAAGTTGTGGCTCACATATGCATGGAATGGAGGTTCCACACCGTCCTCTGACCCTGCAAACCGGTTCCTGCGCTCGTGAGCCCCCGTTACAGCCCGTTCCTGCGTTGCATCACACCTTTTTTTCAATTTAGAGGAGGCGACACGCTATTCTTGCAAATCCAGTTGAATAGCTGATAGAACCGCACCAAAACCTATGCCGAACTGGTTCCGTTCGCTTGCGTCAAACCAAACGTATCGTGTACTCTCAAGCAAAGAGTATATAAATAAAGCTATGTACTACCAATGCAAGGTCTGGCCTAGCTTGTGCTCTCTGCGAGATGTCCCTCTACGTCATACTATCATTAGTATATAGATTTCTGGTGCAATAGCCGCTATACTTCCCACGTCACGTGAAGCGCTGGACGATGCTCGTTTATTTCTATTTCGTATTGTCCCAACCCCCAAGTGTGTTCAGCCTTAATACTTCGTGACTTTTAGTTTGTTTAGGCTCAAACGCCGCTTCTTATTCACCACCAACTCGGCTACAATAGCGTACGTTTCCAAAAAAAAAGTCGGCCACAATAAAGTTACGAATATAAAGTGGAGAAAATTAAATCAAGTCTTACATAATTATTCTGTTTTTTCGTGATATTTACATAATTATTCATGCATCCATCTACTCGATCCGACCAGTGTTCGCCCATCTCCTCGTTTCAAAACTACACTAACCTAAATGTCTTATATTTGTTTATAGAGGGAGTACCATTGGAACTTGTTCATCAATTAAAATGACTAGTATTATGAATATTGCGAACATCATTCGGATCCCCTCGGTTCCTTCCTTCCTTTATGTTGGTTCTTCGGGTTTGCATCATTTGCATCCCCTCGGTTCCTTACTTCCATTAATGTCGATTCTCCCTGTTTGCATCATTTGCATCCCCTCGGTTCCTTATTTCCCTCATGTCGGTTCTTCGGGTTTGCGTCATTCAGATCCCCTCGGTTCCTTTCTTCCCTTATGTTGTTTCTTAGGGTTTGCATCATTTGCATCCCCTCGGTTCCTTACTTCCATTATGTCGGTTCTCCCGGTTTGCATCATTTGCATCCCCTCGGTTCCTTATTCCATCGGTTCCTTTCATCCCTTACGTCGGTTCTTCAGGTTTGCATCATTTGCATCCCCTCGGTTCCTTACTTCCCGTATGTCGGTTCTTCGGGTTTGCATCATTCGGATCCCCTCGGTCCCTTACTTCCATTACGTCGGTTCCTCGGTTTGCATCATTCTGATCCCCTTGGTTCCTTACTTCTGTTTAATCGGTTCTTCGGATTTGCATAATTCAGATCCCCTCGGTTCATTACTTTTGTTCCATCGGTTCTTTGGGTTTGCATCATTCAGATCCTCTGGCTTACTTTCTTCCGTTGCATCGGTCCTTTGGATTTGCATCATTC
>LR738715.1:11424249-11439087 GCA_902687465.1 Secale cereale | reverse complement strand
CATCCCTTACGTCGGTTCTTCAGGTTTGCATCATTTGCATCCCCTCGGTTCCTTACTTCCCGTATGTCGGTTCTTCAGGTTTGCATCATTCGGATCCCCTCGGTCCCTTACTTCCATTACGTCGGTTCCTTGGTTTGCATCATTCTGATCCCCTTAGTTCCTTACTTCTGTTTAATCGGTTCTTCGGATTTGCATAATTCAGATCCCCTCGGTTCATTACTTTTGTTCCATCGGTTCTTTGGGTTTGCATCATTCAGATCCTCTGGCTTACTTTCTTCCGTTGCATCGGTCCTTTGGATTTGCATCATTCGGATCCCCTTGGTTCCTTATTTCCGCTATGTCGGTTCTTCATGCTTGCATCATCAGATCCCCTCGGTTCCTTACTTCCGTAATGTCGGTTCTTCAAGTTTGCATCATTCGGATCCCCTTGGTTCCTTGTTTCCGCTACGTCAGTTCTTCATGCTTGCATCATTCGGATCCCCTCGGTTCCTTACTTCCATCACTAGAAAGTGAGCTCAAAATGCCCATCACATATTGACTGGTCAACTTTAGCACATTAGTATGCATGTATATATGAGCACTTGCGTTTGTACTATGTTAAAAAAACTTATAGGACATAAAAACTAGGTGCACGAGCAGAACAAGCATATACACATTTCTAGAACATCAACCAAAACTCTATGACATGCACATACTTGCTGCTCCTCCATCGATGCTTAAGAGATTAATTAGCACTACCATCCAGGAGATAAAGAAATACTCGAACGTGCACACGTACTAATCAAGAGCAAACCAAAAGTTAGAAGAACAAGAAGATGCAAATGTGGCATACTGGCATGCTAGCATCGAAACCATCACGGGTCATGTTAGCATACCAAAAGTTTGAAGAACAAGAAGATTTATTGTGGTGCATGGTAGGGTGTTGCCGGTGAAGAAGCTGCGGTTGTCGATCAATTTTTGGATAGCACACCATGGGAAAAATCATAACGTATGAGGCCGACGAGCTAACCAAAAATAATTTAAAATCAAGCGTACATGCTCATCCTTAGTTCCTTACAGATAACTCCAAAACTACTGCGAATAAGTGATACGTTGAATAAAAAGCATGCATCGGTCGGTGGACATGGATTTGAAGCAAAACACAGCGCAACAAATCGCCGTAACAATCTCGGCAAAAAAGGTTGAAATTTACATGAGTTGGAGAAGAAGCAGGGGACGTCCACCTCAGGCGACCCTAGGACATGGCTCGGAAATAGCATGGCTGGGACGAACCAACTTCAGGACAGCAGATCTGAGACGGAGTAGGAGAGGAAATAACGGGAATATTTTTCAGCAAAAGACAATAAATTGATGACCCCGTATAAATTTGTGAATAAAATCACCACATACACAGCCACGCATCTGCGACATACATGCAGAAGGAGATCTCCTGGAGCGTCGTGGCGACCTTGAACCATGTACGGGGACTGCTAGCACTGGTTGCTCCTCCCTGCACCGGAGCGAAATCTAGTAAACCAGGCCTTGAAGCTGGTGACGAGGCCAGCTCCTCCCTCGAGGACTTGCTCTAAGGGCTTGCCGTCAGCCTCGGATCGGGCGACCAGAGGAGGAAGGAGGCGAGCGGGAGCAGCCCGTGGTCATTGTTGTCCTCGCTCTCCAGACGGCGTGGGCTATGGAGAAGAGGAGGAGCGCATCCACCTCTGGTTCCTCAAGCTGGAGGAGGAAATCATGGCAGTGGGGGCAAAAGGTAGTGGAGGGAAGGATGGGTGGGTGAGAGAGAGGGGAGCTGTACGTGAGGGTAAATAAAAAAAGGAACGTCGCCTGGGAGCTCGTGGTGGACAAGCCGAAAACAAGCCTCAACCATTGACAGTTATTCTAATCATAGGTGGGTCAGCGGCTTGTAGGCATCCATTATCCGTTTTGTGTAGAGGTTCCATCAGGTTGAATGTGGCCGTCACGTGCGCGGCTGTCCCTAGCTCGGATGTGCGCTCGTCAGATGGACCACCCGGACGCAGCCCCACGGGCACAGTCTTTTACTGCTGAGCGAACCGAAGACACCCCACAAAATGCTTACACATTTCCCCCGTTGTCTGCCTCACACGAATCACGACGCGTGAGTTTGTGGCTCCGATAGCTATGACTGCAGCAAGCAATGGTAAACACAATTTGTCCTATATATATATATATATATATATATATATATATATATATATATATATATATATATATATGTGCCTTGAGATGGTCCAGACATCGAACTATGGTCGGTTGTGGTTCTGGCCACCGAACCAATGATTTAGGGTGGGTAGGGGTTATGTGATCATGTGACATGTGTTTGGTGGTCCTCTGGCCAGCACAACATTCCATATCCACCCCCTCTCCACTCCTCGACATGGTCTTGTGCTCCTGGTATGCACATACCTACGCCTCGTCCACGCACGGCGCTGAGCTCGCCACAAGGGAGGGATGACGATCTGCTCAGCGCGTAACGTTGGATTTCATGCCGACAAGGATGGGGCCGTCATGCGGTGGGTAGTTTGGTTTAATTATGTCTAAGGAGGAGTGCATTGAGGCGGAGCAGAGGAAAGAAGTCTAGATAAGAGCGATGGAGCTGGGGCGGTGGTGATATGAGGGAGTGAAGGATGAAGAAAGAAGTCTAGATAAGAGCGATGGAGCTGGGGCGGTGGTGATATGAGGGAGTGAAGGACAACGAATCCATGGTTTTGTTCGCCGTGATACCAAGATTGAGATGCATCAATCAATTATTAAGCTGCCAGGCAAATGAAAAGAAAATGCTCCACGCACCCATATGAAGATTCAGATGCATCAGTTTTGTTTAATCAGCATGCATGCGTATCACATCGTATGCATCGGTTTCGTTTAATCAGCATGGATAATTTTTCGTTTAATAAAAAATTGACCCATAATAGTTTAGATTTTTTAGAGTGAATTCAGGTTTTTACTCTTTATATTGACATTTTTGACACTAACTACCCTATTCAGCAAAATTTCATCAATTTTACCCTATTTACAGAAGTGTTGCCACAATTTACCCTGTTTAAAATTTATGAGTGTTCTGACCGAAGGGTCCCATTTGTAAGGCCTACCTGGATGCCAAATCAGCTGGTTTTTTCTTGATGCTTTTTCTGTACGCCGAACCGCATCGCCCTAGCTTCTTCCGACATGCTAGGCTTGATATGATCGCAGCAGACCAGCGCAAGAAACATGTACTAACTCTCTAGTGGTCCATATATTTGCGACCACGGGGTAAAATGTGGTAACACTTTTGCTAAATGGGGTAAAATGGATAAAATCCTACTAAATGGGTGAATTGGTATCAAAAATGTCAAAATATGTGGTAAAAACCGGAATTTACTCATTATTTTACATATAAAATAAACTCTAGAGGAGAAAAAGAAAAATAACCAAGTAAAAATAAATAAAAAGATCAAATAAAACAGCAAAAACATTGCAAAATCAGAAGAAAAAAGTTTTTGTTAATTTTTTCCTGTCAAGGCAATCCTTGCTCCGCTGATTTTTGTAAATTCATGAAATTTCTTTTTATTTATTAAATATTGCGTTAACTAGGGTGACACACAGTGGAGGCATTACAGGTGAATGGTGAGCATTTGGCGAAGGTTGTGAGGAGGCAGGGAAGAGAGGAGAGAAGAGAAGAGGAGGTGAGGGGGAGCTTATTTGGCTGACGGCAAGCAGATGGAGCCTGCAGAGTGTGGCTAGTATATATGCTGCTTAGTCTCTACTCTCTTAGTGGCCATCATGTACACTTGTTTGGTTTTTCCCCCTAAGACTTGGCACATGTAAAAATGGCTAACTAGCTAACACATTTTCGAATCGAGCATTAGCTAGAGCTCGCCTGACAAGGTCGATGCGTCAGTACATGCTTTGAGGATGGATCGAGGGAAGACGGAGGTGACGGCACTTTGCAGCGTGTGCGTGTGGTACTCACTGAGAGTGCGCCGGACCGGAGCGTTACCCAGTCCCGCCTATGTGGCTTGGATGGGGCATCCGGCGTTAGATGTTAGGCTTTTGTGCGATGTCTGTTTGGTATTTGGCCCGGACATTCGGCACCCCTTCATCAAGAGGAGAGGAGTAGCGACAGATGTCGTCTAGATGGTGGCCTCGGGCTTACTGTTGTATTTCTTTGTAAGGTCTATGTGAATAATAAATAATATGGCCGCATGCATCTCCCAGATGCAGAGGCCGGGGGTGATTCCTCCTTTTCTAAAAAAAAAAGCTAGAGCTCGCCTGCAGAACACCTAAGAAGGGCCATGGCCCGATATGCACATGCGACGTGTCCTTTCTTTATTTTTCTGTGATTTTCTTCTTACTTATTTTACTTAGTCAATTAGAAAATAACTTTACACATGACTTTTTTAAACACACAATGTACATATTTTAAATAAATGATGAATATTTTTTAACACAGTGAACTTTATTTAATATATGACGAGTACTTTCTTAAATACACGATAAAATAAGTAAATTGTATTTTCAGTTTTACGTCCTAAATGATTATTTTCCAAAATTATGTGAATATATTTTGAAATGTGAGAATACCATAAAAATTACAAGGACATTTTTTGAAATACATGAACACTCTTTGTAAATAAAAGATATTTATTTTTGAATACAACATTTTTTACGAACTTGATGAATATTTTTCTAAATAGGTAAATCCTATTCGAAAGTACAAGAACATTTAGTTAGAATATTCAAACAATTTTCAAATGTATTAGATATTTTGAAATGAGTAAGCACCTTTTTAATACAAACTACTTCTGTCAAAAGTGCAAATAAAAAGTATTACCTAGAATAAAACAGACATATTTTTTTATAATATAATAAAATAGTCATAAGTTGATAGAAATAAAAAAGGCTAGTGAAAATATATAAAAAGAACAAATAAAGCAGCAAGAACACTGCAAAATCACAAGCAAACAAAAATGTGCCAACCAGGCTAACCGATAGTGGTCGTTGCTGGTAAAAGGTGTGCATTCGGTGAGGGGAAACATTTTAAATAAGTCGGATGATTTCTTGTCTTTATCAACCGTGTCCGGAGCCGTCAGATCCCACACGATCGAGTGGCGCGGGCACTATCTCCCACACAGCAAGGTAGCGAGCGCTCTGTCTCCCACATGCGAAGGTAGCCAAAGGTCGTGACTTGTGGTAGCGTTCTGGCGACTGCCTATTTAAATGATTCTTATTTAACGTACTTCACACAGTGCTTTTGCTAGGTAACTACACATCTGATGATAAAAATACTAGAACACCATCTTTCTCTATGTTGATCGTGGTCGAGTCAAGGTTGGTAATGTTCAGAGTAGCATTGTTGATGCCGCCACCTTCTTCGAAGCATGCCATCGTAGCATCATCGAAGCAGCCGGGTCGCCATTGCCGCACCGTTGTGGTTGTTACATTATCAATGATGCTAGCATGCCCATCATAGCAACACTGTGTCGGAAACACGGACGTCGTGGCTGTTGAACAATGTTGTCACAACATCATCGTGGTTGTTGAAACACATCACCAACGTTAGAAGCATGTTGCCGCGCCATCGCCGCAGTAGTTGAAGCACGTCCCATAGCATCGCCGCCACCATTGAAGTCTGCTTTTGAAGCTGTCGCAGCTGTCAATGCACACCACGGGTGTTGGAAGCATGTCGTCGTGTCAATGCCACGGCCGTCGCACACTCATCAAAGCATCCAGGATGACGTTGTGCCATTGCGGCGGTCGGTGCAGCATGCCTTGTAGCATCACCATGCCCGTCGAAGCATGCCGTTGACATATTGTTGTGGCCGTGGAAACACAATACTGGTGTTCGAGCATGTTGTCACACCCGTTGTAGCATTGTCGAAGCAGTTGGGATGCCGCCCCAACATCGCCACGGCCGCGGAAGTACACCATAAGCATTTGAAGCAAGTGGTCGCGTCATCATTGTGGCCGTCACAACATGCCTCGTAACATCGTTGCGGTCGTTGAAGCAGTCGGATGTCGCAGAGACCGTCGTACGGTGTCGTCTTAGCATTGTCTGCGGCCTTCAGTGCTGCTGCGACAGAGCATCACCGGGTGGTGTGGTGCAGCAATGGAGCAACATCGGGGTCGTCGGTGCTGCGACGGAGTATTACGGAGCGGTAAGGTGCAACGACGCGAGCTGCAATGGAGCAACGTAGGTGCAGCGACGGAGCATTACTTCGACTGACGGATTGTTGTACTAATCCATTTTACTCAAGGATTGCTGTACTAATCCATTCCATGTACGGATTGCTTAGGACACGTACGTATGGCCGGTCAAAGGTCAAGGAAACTGAATCCAACCATGCATCGCATCGGCATCACATATGACATATGTGGATCCATCTATATAAGCTAGCTAGGTACCCAGGCAAGGCAAGCAGCTAGCGATCGACTTGAGGGTTCGATCCATCTCGTACAGTACGTGCGTAGCTAGCTCTGCGATGGCCGACGGCAAGTTGGCTCCTCCCGCCGGCTACGCCTTCGACCCAGCCGAGCACGAGCTGATCACCAAGTTCCTCCGCCCACGGATCGCCGCCGGACCGGACGCCTTCGACGCCAGCAGCCTCGTCCACGAGGCCGACGCCTACTCCGCCGCCCCCGGCGACCTCGTCCAGATGTATCAACACGCCACAGGAACGGACAAGCGCGACGGGAAAGGGGGCGTCTGGTACTTCTTCACCCAGGCCAGGCGTCACGAGACCAAATGCGGCCGCGGCCGCGGGACGCGGAAGCGCGCGGTGGCCGACGCCGGCGAGGGTTACTATTGGCACTCGGAGAAGGGCGGGATCCGCGTGCTAGACAACCAAGGTAACCTCGTAGGCCATAGACGAAACCTCAGCTTCGTCAAGAAGGTGCCGGGAGAGAAAGACAAGATCAGGATCGGCTGGTGCATGACCGAGTACAGCCTTCACGCCGACGACAAGCAAGACGACCTGGTGCTCTGCAAGGTCTGCGTGTCTCGTCACAAGAGAGAGACCATGTACGACAAGGTCATCAGTGTTCCTGGTTCCAGGAAAAGGAAGGCCGCCGACGTCCAGCACCCGGATGCTCCACGTCCCCAAACCCCACGCCGCGAGGAACCGCCGATGGTCCAACAACCCGAGATGCTTCACGAGTATGGGCGCTGGTTCATGTCCGACGAAGGCGAGACGATCTTGCCGCCCGGAGCAGTGGACGACGGCAGCGTGGATCCAGGCGGGTTCTTCACCGAGGACATGCTTCAAGATTTTCCCAAGCTCCACGATGCTGTGGTGGCGGCGCCCGGCAACCTCGACGGCAAAGTCCAAGAAGGCACTAGCGCTGCAGCGGATGAAGACACCACCTTCCAGTGCACGTTCGAGGAGCTGCTCGGCTTCTAGGACAGTGGATCGTTCCACCACGTGAGGGCCGAGTACGTGATGAAGAACTCCCAAACCTGCATCCAGGAGATGATCCAAGAGATGATGTACTAGTCTAGTTTAGCTTTGATGTATGTCATTTTCATGGCACACAAGGTGTCTTGCTAATTGTATTGTGATGATGAACAAGCAGTTAATTCATGTGCCGCAGCCTAATTGATTAATTTCTCTAATTTTTCCATATATTTGTTCTGGAGTACTAGTCTAGTTTAGCTTTGATGTATGTCATATTCATGTGCAACAAGCGTGATGGTTAGTGATTCAGTTTCTCTATTCTTGATTGTTTCATCTATCCAAGCACCCACTTCCCTCAAAGTCCTACGGCTGCTACGACACGACCTCAAATTTCTCTATTTTTCAAGGTGTCTTGCTTTGATGTATGTCGTGAACAAGCAAGATATTGTTAATTGTATTGTGATGAACAAGGCAGCAATTCATGTGCAGCCGATTAATTGATTATTATTTTCTTATATGTTGACTTTCACTTTTCTTAAGCGTGAAATCTTTACCACTCCATCTGTCCCATAATATAAGAACATTTTTTACACTAGTGTAGTGTCAAAAACATTCTTATATTATGGGACGGAGGGAGTAGTTAATAAAGCATGGATGATGAGATTTTCTAGTAAGCAGTTTTCTAGTAAGCAGTTTGATGCTCTATCATAAATGACAATTTTCTAGTAAGCAGTTTCTCTATATATTCAGATGTTTGATAAACAATTTCTAGCGCTGCACGCTGAGGTAGCAGATGAAGTCTTGCCCGGCAAACTCGACAATGTTCTCCAAGAAGGTGAGCCACACAATGAGGCGGCAGAGAATGATGACGGCGGGTTTCAGTGCACGTTGGACGAGCTGCCCGGCTTCTACGACGACACGGCTCTGGCATGCCCTACGCCAGCGCCAACCATCGTGTCCTCTGAGAGTGGGTCGTTCCACCATGTAATGAACAACTCGGAAACCTACATCCAGAAGATGATCCAAGAGATGTTGTACTAGTCTAATGGTTAGTGATTCAGTTTCTCTGTTCTTGATTTACATCTGATTTCTCATGCATATTTGTCCATGTTGAAAATAATCTTGATTAGAACTTTCTCATAATTAATAATTTTAATTACATAGTTCTGGGTATGGATGGTGCTATGTATCACATATACCGACCGATACGGTCACTACCTGTGCTAGCTACACCCATATCTCCGGTAGCAACCCTCATGTCTCTCGCCGAACGCCCACCATTCACCCTCAATGTCTCCCCTGTGAGTCACCCTAGTTGACACCTTTTTTTTCGTTATTCTGCAGTGCTTTTGCTGCTTTTATATATATTTTTATTCATGTTTACTTTGTTGTTTTCCTTTTCTCGTCCTGTGTTTATATTATATATAATAAATCTAAACTATTCTGGGTCAAAATTTCATTTTGCACATTTGAAAAAAATAGTTGAGGTAAAAATAAGTGCTGACTCGTATCAAAATATTAAATACAAATAAAAAAGGTTTGAATGTTCTTGCACTTTAAAAAATGATCCATGTTGGAAAAATATCCTTTTAATTTCCAAAAAATATTTGTGTATTTAGAAAATAAATTTCATTTATTTAAAAAGAGTGTTCATGTATTCTAGAAAATTTGCATGTAATTACTGAAGTGTTCAGGGATTTAAAATATTATTCACGTAATTTTTAAGAAAATCATGTATGAAGTAAAATGAAAGTATGCCTGAAAAATGCTATCATGTATTCAAGAAAATATTCGTAACATATAAAAAAATCATTGTGTGTTAAAAAATGGTCATCGTATATTAAAAAGATGTACATTTTGTGACTTAAAACGACATGTGTGATGTTCATTTTTAAATGAAAAAGGGAAATAAAGAAAAATCAAAAGAAAAGGAGAGAAAGGGAATAAAGTGAAAGAAAAGGCGAACAACAAAACAAGAAATAGGGGAAATAGGAAAGGGACATAATAATTTAATTAAATCAAGAAGAAAATGAAATGCAAAAAAATCCAGAAGAAACAAGACACTAAAATCTTGAAGAAGCATGAAAGGGTAAAACCCAGAAGCAAAAAAACAAGGAGTGGGGACCAAGAAGTCAGGTCTTAACCCTTCTAAGGTGATCTACCGGCGAGCACTAGCATTCTCCCCCGGCAGCGCATTTGTTTTGTAGGTTTCTATTAAAGCGGATCCTCTAAAACATGTTCTTTTATCGTGCTTGAGAATAATTCTCAAATTTCTATACCAGGAGATATAGTTTGCTCCATTCAGAATTGATTTCAAAGCTAAGTTCAAAACTAGATCAGAAAGTGCAATCTACAAAACAAAACATGCAAACACTAAACAATGTGTTTACATGGAGTAAATCAAGCATAGAAAGGAGTACGCCCACTGAAGTTGGCATGCATCCCTCTGCAAGTGATTCCGGATCCAGCTAACCTAGGCTTACTAGTGAGATTTAATTAGCATCACTGCTAGCCGACTTGCCCAGCCGGTAAGCAACCCCTTACTAATCAATCATTATACAATCGCCGTCGGTCGGAGATGTATCTTATACCCAGCTCTGGAATTCCTTTGTCACAAGGCCCAAAGCCAATTTGATAGCCTTGTCTCTTGGAATTGATCTATGGTTGAAACAAACCGTGAGAGAAAAGAGGGAGCCTTTTGACCCCAGGTGTGCAATGATCGGAAGCACACCACACATCCACAAGCTTGGTTTTGGTCCCATGTACCCAGCACACACACATATATATATATAAAGAAAAGGGGGTTTTTCATTAAGGATAACAACATATCGATCTAAACCACCCTACTGCCAATCCTGAATATGTGATGAGGTACGTGAAGGCCATCTCCACTACCGGCCACTGTAGAGTTGTACCTGCGGCAATCCTGCTATCGTCCACATCAACTACTGCTGCTTCCTCAACCATCTCCTCGCTACTGGAGACGCAAAGGTGCAGTCGTGGGCTACACAGGGGCTGCATCGAAGCACGCAGGAGATATCGCCAAGTTCATGTTAGTTTGTACGCTTCCGCATAAAGTTGTTGATCTAGTACGAGATTAGGAGCTTACGTTGATTAGCCTAAAGGCTAATTTCTCTAACATTGTCAAGTAAACTTGGTGTCGTGCAGGTTCACGTTCGACACGAACCTTTCAGTTCAAAGAAATCTAGCACGACCATAATTTCGTGAGCCCACTTCTAGATGTACGGCGAGCACCTTGCCCTGGTCAGGCAAGTGCTGACAGCCATGCCCGTGCACATCTTACTGGCCATGGCGCTGTCCCTCCCCTATTCTCAAGAAGGCGAACCGGATCATCCTGATTTCCTTTGGGATGGGCGTAAAGATGCTCGGGCTGGATGCTGCCTTGTGAGCTGGGCAAGGGTATGCCGCCCCATCGAGCTCGGCAGCCTTGGAATCCATGACTTGCAACGCATGGGTATCTCACTTCGTGTCAGATGGCTTTGGCTCCATGCTTCAGACGACTCTCGTCCTGGTCTCATCAGTAGCCACATTCGGACCCCGAGGCCCTCCAGTTCTTCCGGGCCTCGACGACTTGGACCCTTGGTAATCGTAACTCCTACCACTTCTGGACCGACAAATGGATGTATGTCCGTTCCTTCCAGGACATCGCCCTGAGCCTGGTGGCCCTAGTGCCCAACCGAAGCCTCCGCTCGTGGACTGTGGCTGCTGCCCTGCAGGACTGCACATGGATTCAGGACATTCATGAACACCTCAGCCCAGCGGCCGCGCTCGAATACATGGACGTGTGGCTCCGACTGCAGACTGTCGTGCTTACTGCTGAGCCTGGCACCGTCCGCTTTATGTGGACAGAAACGGAGTCTACACCGCATCCTCTTTCTACAACGCTCTATTCACTTGATCCACGACTTCTGAGCACTGGCATCTCGTGTGGAAATCGGGAGCCCCTCTATCGGTTAAATTCTTCATCTTCCTTGCATCCGTCAACCGCTGCTGGACGGCCGACCGGCTGGCCCGTCGCGGCTTGCCGCATGAACCGGCATGTGTGTTCTGCTCCCAGCACGCTGAGACATTGCACCACATCCTCTTCGAGTGCGTTTTCGCCCGCATCGTCTCACATGGCATCCTCTCCTGGTGCTGCCCTGCGATCACCACGCCAGATGGATCACTAGGGTTCTTCGACTGGCTTAGCGAGGCGCTGCTCCAAATCCCCCACGATCGGCGATGCGGGCTCTCCACCATCGTCCTGCTCACGGCTTGGTCTCTCTGGCGCCACCGCAACGCTATCATATTCGACAAGGCCACGCCCTCTTCCTCCTCCCTCCTGGCCATGATCCAAGACGACGCCCGCTCCTGGGCCTACGCTGGAGCGAAAGGAGTGAGCACCATCATCCCTATAGTCTAGTGTAACTTGTAAGGGGCTGAACAACCCCTCCAATGCTCATAGTGTGTCACGGTCACGCCTTCTTGTGTACGCGACCGCGACACCACTCTGTATGTTATTTCCCCTATCAATGTAATGATACGCCAACAGTGACGTATTCGAGAAAAAAATGCACATGTGCAACATCCGGGGTGGAAAACGTGCTTGATATTAATGAGGGATCTTCTTACCATTTAACATGCATCTATTACTACTATTAAAAGAGCAAACATAAATTTCCCCAAAGCCACACAACAAACTGTACACGAGATAACCAGGACCCTCCGATCAAATCAACTTAAACATATCCTACTGTCCATATTACGTCAATGGTCTATCACCTAAATCAACGAATCAGATTATATGTTCTGCCCAGGCAGACGTCGTGGTCTGCCATCATCCAGATCTCGGCATCCCCGATCCTCGTGGCACGCCGATAACAGCGAAATTTGTGGATTGATTCCACACGAATCTCATTGATTTATTGGGCAACGCTAGGCGCCGGTGCGCCGGCCGAAATTTCGGCCGGTCGCACCAGACCCACCCGATGTGCTGCAATGAAACTTTTTTATAAAGGGTTGTAGCATTTTATGTCAATGGTTGTAGCATTCCGCCATGGCAATGACTGCTTGCAGCTTTTCATATATCTGGTTGAAGCTTTTTTCATCTCGTTTGAAGCTTTTCGGTTAGCGGTTGTAGCATGAGCGCGTGCAGCAGGTTCTGCAATGCCTCCGCCACAGCCGCGGGTTCCAGCCCGGTCGTGATGGATGTAGCAAAACATGATGCCGGTTGTAGCAAAAAGCGACGCTAGTTGTAGCAAAACCGCGATGCTGGCTGTGTGTTGTAGTAAAACGTGACGCTGGTTGTAGCAAAATGGTATGCCGGTTGTAGCAAAATCCTACTACGATTGCAGCAAAAAATCGTCGTTGTCGTCGTCGTGAGGTCGCAGCTCCACCTGATGGATGTAGCAAAAAACTTCGCTGGTAGTAGCAAAATCCAACTACGGTTGCAACTTCCCCTTGTTGTGCAGTGCCATTGAAGCTTCTGTGTCTATGGTTGAAGCTTTTTTCAACAGCTGTTGAAGCTTTCCTAGGTGATGGTTGCAACACTTGTATACGCGGGATGGATTCGAGGATGGCGGCAGGCAGCCATGGCGGCCGGCGAGGGGAGCTCCTGGCCTCCGGCGATGGAGCTTGTGGTGGCCCATCGCAGCCCGGGAGGAAGGGGGGATACGCGCGTGTGAAGGCTGTAACTAGGGGATGGACATGGCCATGGCAGCAGGCAGCCATGGCGGCCGGCGAGGGAGCGCCTGGCCGTCGATGATGGAGATCTGGCCCAGTCGCAGCCGGGGAAGAGGAGAGGGGAGGGATGCGCGCATAAGGCTGGAGGTAGAGGATGGACCCGCATAGAAAGGAGGCGGGGGCGCACGGGGCCACTGCGTATGCGTGTTTGCTAGCATGCGTGCGAACCGGCCGAAAGTTCGGCCGGTGCACCGCGCCCAATCGTTTCCCTTGATTAATTGGTTATCCGCTAATTCCTCTGCTCCCAACGCACAGTCCTTTCCTGCCCATCTTCAACGTGGGTGTGGACGTGCAATATGATCGTGGTTGCAGCCCCAATGTCAACGTGCGCACCTCGCCCGAGCCCGTAGACGGCAGCACCAGTGAGTACATTCCCTTGATAGTATTGTTAAATTCCTTGTTTCGGTTAATTAACTCTTCCTCCGTTCCTAAATATAAGTCTTTGAAAAGATTCCATTATAGACTACATACGAAGCAAAATGAGTGAATCTATACTCTAAAATATGTCTATATACATCCGCATGTAGTTTGTAGTGGAATCTTTAAAAAGACTTATATTTAGGAACGGATGGAGTATATAGCAGGTACATCCCTGGTTAAGTTTTGTTTACAAAGAAAGGGAGATTCCTGGTTAAGTTTGGAGGCGAAGTAGCACGTTTTCCCTTGCCGGATGCGAAATACATAGTGACGAGTTGTAAGTTTCCCTTTTCCCGGTTAAGTTCCGGTGATGTGAAATACTCCCTTCGTCCGAAAATATTTGTCATCAAAATGAATAAAATGGAATGTATCTAGATGTATTTTAATTTTAGATACATCCATTTTTGTCCATTTTGATGACAAATATTTTCGGACGGAGGAAGTATATCATGATAGAAAGACTATTAGATGGTGAGGTGAGGGTGACACACTGGAATTACCGGCTTGGAATTTGCCTCCATGAGCGAGTGCGCAGACGGAGCAGCTCGACCTCGGTGCGTGTTGGTGTGCGTCCACCAGCGTGAACGAGGGTGGGAGTGAGGCCGTAGTTAGGAGGCGCGGATCGGTCCCGGGATATGTCATGGAAGCTTGAGGAGAGGGTAGCATGCAACTAATGCAAGCGTGGGGAGCACGACACCGAGACCGGAGGCCGGCTGCTGCCGGCAATGACCGGAACGACGGCACGCCATGGTCCTCCGCGATCCGGTGGCCATTTAATTTGTGTATGCAGTCAGTCGGTGTACTCGATCCGCTCTTGTGTTCGTCTGCAAAAAAGCTCACCTGACAGAGGAGCGATGGCAGGAAGGGAAATGGGAAGACCGAAATCATGCCTGCGTTTAAGCAGCGAGAGCACGGGCATATGTTAGATGGAAAGTGGCATATTTGAGTCTTTTCTTCACTTATGGAATAAAAAAACAAAAGAAGATGGAATGCCGCGGAGTTGTCCTGGAGTGTCTCCACCATGCATTAGCATTTGCATGGAAGAAGAGAGCTCAAGATTTGGGAGAAGACGAGAGATGGGTTTGGGTTGATGGAAGATGAATAGATTAAAAGTTTTCTCGTCAAAAAAAAGAAAAGAGAGAGGAGAGACGACAATCCTCATTAGAAAGAAAGAAAAAAAATAGAGCGACGCTCGGCTCGAGTCGGCAGACGTACGGAACAATGAAGAGCAAAAATGCTACATCAACGGACATATTACAGACCATTCTTCACGGACCCTTCCAAACAATTAAAC